>SJYA01002284.1:1974469-2185611 GCA_006410615.1 Neotragus moschatus | reverse complement strand
GGGTATCTGATCCTTCAGCTGCTTTCCCCAAGTCTGTTGTTGTTCAGTTGCCAAGTAGTGTCTGACTGTGCAACCCCACGGACTGCAGCATGCCAGGCTTCCCTGTTTGCTATGTTCATGGGATTCTTGTGGCAAGAATACCGAGTTGTTAGCCATTCCTTGCTCCAGTGGGTCACGTTTTGTCATAACTCTCCATGATGCCCCCTCCATCTTGGGTGGCTGTGCACTGAATGGCTCATAGGTTCATTGAGTCAAGCAAGCTCCTTCGCCACGACAAGACTGTGATCCATAAAGGGGCCCCAAGCCTGTATTTATATGGAACAAAACTTTAATTAGAGCCTTACAAAACTTAGGTTTTGATACTCAAAAACCAAGATTTTGGAACATAAAAGCTCCTTTCCCTGAAACAATTGTCTCTGACAATCATTTCAGAACACTCTCCTAAGACTCAAAAGCTGTACTGTACTTTAGTATTTCTGTTATAGTAATCTTTCCTTGAGGTAAATGGGTATTTCTACTAAATGGAGGGGGGAAGGGCAATAAGGTTATTGGAAGTGGTGGGGGAACCGCAGTTAACACCCTAAATTGTTATCTTACCACATTTGTATTAAGTCTTTTCTCTGTCTTTGTGGTTGATGCCAGGAAAATCACTAGATTNGTACTTTAGTATTTCTGTTATAGTAATCTTTCCTTGAGGTAAATGGGTATTTCTACTAAATGGAGGGGGGAAGGGCAATAAGGTTATTGGAAGTGGTGGGGGAACCGCAGTTAACACCCTAAATTGTTATCTTACCACATTTGTATTAAGTCTTTTCTCTGTCTTTGTGGTTGATGCCAGGAAAATCACTAGATTTCATGTGAGCGGTAATCTAGCAAGCATGATACACTATTGTAGCAATCACTGGGGGCAAAATCATGGAGGATCTTGTCCCTTCCAAGAAGACTGAATCCCTGTTTCAAGCTATGGGATGTGAGTCCTGCCTGTTTAGATGAGTTTCACACTGCATTGTTCCCCCAACTTGCTCTAAGAGAAGGCTCCAGAAGAGGCCAAGATGTACCTTCCGAAAGAACCATTGCAAATCCCACCCATCACTAGAGTTTCACCAGACCAGGCTGTGGAACATATCTCTGGGATGGGTGTTTAGGCCGAACTTATGTTTTCACTTCAACCTAAGAAATAGGTAGTTCTCAAAGAACTTTACATGAAAAGAGATGAAAAGAGATTGATTTACTAGGGAAAATGGAGAAAAGCCATTTTGCATATGCATTTATTTTGCCTCCTGTGCCAGAAACTAATGAGAAAGAAGATAGTGATTGGAACAAATGACCACTAGAGAGTATGCAGAATGAGAGAGTAGAGCCAAGGGTAGAACGCCAGTGCCAACAATATTTGAAATAAGGGAATATTTAGAAGTATCCATCAAGGGAATCTAGAAGTAGAGGAAGAGAGCCTGAACAGAAGATCAGCCAACATGTCAAAGAGCAAATGTCAAGAAGGAGCAAGTAGCCAACAGTGTCAAATGCCTTGGACAAGTTAAGCAGGAAAACTGCAGATTAATTATCGACCTTAAGTAAAGGTGGTATCAATAGAATGATGATCTCGGGAATAAATTTTTTGGGAACAAAGGGCAGTAAAGCAGATGATGAGTGTAAATCATGATTTCCCAAAGTATGTTCTTTATTATCATTATATCAGGCCACATGCTTTGAGAGGAGAATTTTGAGGTGGCATACAAAAATGATCAAAAAAATAATGAGTTCAAACCCAAGCGATTCACTCATATTTTGTCTTTGGATTTCTCATATGGCTGCTTTTGTGAATTCTTCAAAGACCTCTGCCCAGTTACTGGGACCCCCCCCCCACCCCCACCTCAGGTATTCCTGACCAGTGTGATTTGATCATCCATATATCTTGGTATCATTATTAACTAAGACCTGGTAGGAAATCTGTGTGTGTTTCTAACTTGATCAAATCATTAAATAAGACATTTGTGATGTCCTCATTTTTGGGTAGTTTCTCTTTTACTTCCAAACGATCAATTAATTTTTTCCAACCATATGCTGGCCTTTGTAGTCATGTTTCCACAATAAGAGAAGAGGGTCAACTTGGAATTTAGGTATGGACTCTCAAGTTGGTGGCTGGTTCACAATAATTTCGTGGCAATTATTGAATTTTGAACCCCCATTATTTTTAATTATGGTATTTATTTGCTTGTTGTTGCTGTGCCTTAAGAATCCTACTTCTCTGAATCATCATGTTGTGACATTTCCACCTCAAATCATGATCGTTGTTCTTCAGTCTCTCAGTAGTGTCTGACTCTTTGCAACACCGTGGACTGTATATAGCTGCCAGGCTCCTCTGTCCATGGAATTTTCCAGGCAAGAATACTAGAATGGGTTGCCATTCCCTTCTCCAGGGGATCTTCCCCAGGGATTGAACCTGCATTCCAGGCAGATTCTTTACTGTCTGAGCCACCAGGGAAGCCCGCTCAAATCATGATGGAAGGATACAAATCGGATGAGAAGTGTTTGCTGTTAGAGTTTATCATATACTTCTTTCAGTACAAATGCTAGCCAAAATATGCCTTTTACTGGCCAAAATACATTGGAAAAATACTTTATCATTACACACTAATTTCCTTATAGCTGTGCTTTTTAAAAGCCTGAGATCTTTTTACCTCCACCTTCACATCAAATCTATGTGTGTGCATTCACCTACCTTTGTTTTTATTCTGTTTCGAGTTTCCAGATGGTTTTCTGGGGCCAGGGGTTTAAATATTGCAGGAGAGAATCATTGGCCTGCACCTGAAGGATACTGTATCACCTCCTGCGACATTCTTCTCCTTCCTTTCCCCTCTATTTCCCTCCTTTTTCCTCAGCAGCCTGTACCTAACGTGACTGAAGCATTTCTCACCCTCAACCTTGCAGTCTGCTGTCATACTTACCCGGCCCTCTCCATGCCTATAGGCATCATAAAAGCAGCGAGTTCATCTTAGTAATTTTTGAATTCCCAGAGTCAAGCACTATGCTATGACACATGGGAGGTGTACCCTGTTTTCCAAATGAGTGGATTCCACTTTGGTGGCCCAGTGTCAAGGCTTTGATTGGGAATATTCCCTGGGACTTTGGGGGCTTACACTCACATTTATTGCAGAAAATTGTATGTGTGTGTGTGTGCATGTGCACACGTGTGTGTATGCACATATATGTGTAAGGGTGTCATGTTTAAGAAGAGGGTAAGGAGACAATTCAAAGTCAGAGGAGAAAATTCCTTGGCCTTCTTTATAAATCGAACTGAGAGGGGTGTGAACTTTCTCCCTACTCTGAACTCCCTTTGCACTTGCTGCTTGTACCACTCATTTTAGCACTTAATTAGCATGTTGCCTTAAATGAAAGTTGCCCAGGATCATAGAAGGGTCTAATCTGCATAGTTACCTCAGGAATTCAGTGATGCCATGGCAGGTTATGTGGGGTTCTCTTCTCTCAAAGACTACCAAGTCACTCGGGAGGAACTGTGGTAGGAACTTTGGAGAACCCTGGGAAGGGAAGGAAGAATGAAGTCTGCCCTCCTGTCCTTTGGGAAGGTGTTCCCAGGAAGTCAGAACATTTGTCCTGATGTGGGGAATGTTGGTGGCCTGAGCTGGACCTCAGATCCCATGATGAGGAGCAGATGAGCCAGGGTTCTGGTGGGTTCTTCTGAGATTTCACCAACCCTTCTCTGTCTGGCCCAGCTTGGAGATTAGTGGAGTTGTAAACATTTGCTCACAAAGGTCTATCTAGTCAAAGCTAAGGTTTTCCCAGCAGTCATGTATGGATGTGAGAGCTGGACCCTAAAGAAGGCTGAGCACCAGAGAATTGATGCTTTCGTACTGTAGTGCTGGAAAAGACTCTTCAGAGTCCCTTTGACTGCAAGATCAAATCTGTAAATCCTAAAGGAAATTAACCCTGAATATTCATTGGAAAGACTGATGCTGATGCTGAAGCACTAATATTTGGCCACATGATGGGAAGAGCTGACTCATGGGAAAAAAACCCTTGATACTGGGAAGGATTGAAGGCAAAAGGAAAAGGGAGCAGCAGAGGATGAGATGGTTAGATAGTATCACTGACTCAATGGACATGAATCTAAGCAAACTCCCAGAGGCAGTGGAGGGCAGAGGAGTCTGGAGCACTGCAGTCCATAAGAGCTAGACATGATTCAGCAACTGAACAACAAACATTCAATAATCGAACCAAGATGCAAGGGCCATTCCGGAGGGAGGGAAGACCTCCTTTCACTTGGGGAAGGAGGTGCAGGCAACCTCAGTAGAAACATGGAGGAAGGACCTGAGTGGAGAAAGGCAGAGATGTGGGTGATGAGGGCCCAGGCCAGGGCCTTGATAAAGGAAGACTGAGACCTGGAGACCATGACTCTTCTTTTACTACTTTCATTATTTTGATCTGACACGCAGAGGAAGTAGACACAGTAAGGCCCTGAAGAGCCCCCAGGCCACGAGTGGTAACACTGGTACATTTTGAGCCAAGGAGATTCTTGATGTGGGCTTGAGTCAGCTCTCTCAGTCTGAAATGGACTGAGAAATCAAGGTGACAGTTCTTTAAGCAATTCCTTTAATAAGTCTGTAAACTGCGAAATACCAAGTGGGAAGAGCCCTTTAGGAAAGTCATCATAGCCTGAATTCCATGCCCAGGCTTTTATCTCTTGTTTTGTTGTTGTTGTGATTATTATCATCATTGCCTCCCTCAGGCTTTCTCTGAACAAGTGGCTCCACTACCTGAATTTTTAAAAACCCCAGTACAACTGATATATATTAAACAGTTATATCTTTTAACCAACACATATAATTAAACATACAAAACATTCCCTCACACCAGTTTGCCAAGACAGTTGCTGGGACGCAAATTACTGCTGGGCACATCCCCTATCTGTTTCCTTTCCAAAGCTTATTCTGCTTGTGGTGGCTGGTGCTGCCTTTTCTCTTTCCTCTTGCTTCCCACAGCCCTGATAGGGAACAGGGCATGGATAATTTTCCGATCATCTGCTGCTTTTGATTATCTGCACCATTGCTCCCAAACATTAGCATGTATAATCAAGCATTGACTTTATATGTGTCCATCATGCATCCTCAATGATGTCCAGAAAGGTCAGAGGCACTGTGGGATCTGTTCAGTGCCTAGAATGGTGCTGAGCAGGCTGAGAGTGCCCTGGATACACTAACTTGAAGCCAGAGTGGGTGCCAGATGGCAGCTCTTTGATTTGGCTCCTCTAGGGTGTATTTATCAAACATGAGTTTGAGCAAGCTCCGGGCATTGGTGTAGGACAGGGAAGCCTGGCGTGCTGCAGTCCATGGGGTCACAGAGTCAGACGTGACTGAGCAACTGAACTGATACTGGGTGGTTTTAACCACAATTCAAATCCACTGGGATTTAGATACCATTTTATAACCCACAGTCTTCTGATCTTGGTATGAAGAATGTGCTGGATCAGCCCTTGACTATAATTCACATTAATATTAAAAGCTTCTAACAGTGGACAAAGGCAGAACTGAACCAAAGTTTTCTATCCCAGGCATTGGGATAGTGTGTTAGTCAATTTTCCCTCTCGCCTGTGACAGTAATGTCTAATGGTCCCCCCACTTCTGTCATTCATTTTATTTCTCTTTCTCTCTGGAATGTTATTTTTTTTAATGTAAATACCTATCTAGGGCTATTTGCATTTAAAGAATATAACATTCCAGAAAGGAAGGTAGATAGCTAACACAGTATGTAGTTATTAGCCCCTAGGTATAAATAAGCTTAAGTACCAAATTAAATTGGGATGTTTAAGATGGAAACTTAGGAAGAGATTCAATGTTTGTTTACATATCTATGACCAAAGGATTACCTGAGATGGCGG
Source organism: Neotragus moschatus (assembly GCA_006410615.1). Classification (NCBI taxonomy): domain Eukaryota; kingdom Metazoa; phylum Chordata; class Mammalia; order Artiodactyla; family Bovidae; genus Neotragus; species Neotragus moschatus. Next base: position 2,179,718 of record SJYA01002284.1, on the reverse strand, counting down.
AGTAGGGAAATGAACTTTCAGTGAGGAAGGTCCTTAGGGAGTAATGTGGTCCCAGCTTTCACTAAATGGTCATCAATATGTGAGTTGGGGTGGGGGCCAGGAAGGTTGGTAGGCTTCAACTTTAAAAGCAGGGAAAATCAAGTGTAGTTTTCAGTTACCATCTTAAGGGGAGCCATAATGTTAGCTTGGAGAGCAATGCTGTAGAAACTTCGAAGGATTTACTAAGATTTGTAACTTCATTGTATTTATTATCTCTGTTAGTTTTCTCGGCTATGTTGTGTTTTTTTTTTCTTTTCCTACAGTTGTTAGAAATAAACCCTTAAAACCAAAAAGACCTTTATGGTTGTCCTGGAGAAAAAAAAAAGAAGAAGAGCTTGACAGACTAACTCCTACATTACTGCCATATCTTTGGAGTAAAAACCACATAGGTGATCCGTGAAATGAAAAGAGCGGAAAGGGGAGCAGAGGAAATGGACTTAAAAAGGACTCCGGGCTCAACAATAGAAGGGCCCATTTCGTGAGAGAAGCCGAAGCTTGCTACATATTTGCTGGAAGCTAGAGAAAAGCCATTTTGGGCAGCAGGTACTGAAGCGAACAGCAGGGAGAGTGTGGGCTGGGAGAAAGGACAGAAGCAGAGTTAGCCAGGAAATAACTCTGTCACCCCAGCCCCCATGCTGATCTGTCCAAGACTGCCTCCAACAAAGCTCGAAGGAATCATCTTCCACAAGGGCCAGGGGCCTCAGAGGGGGAGAGAAAGCTCTTGACTTCACTTCCAGGCATCCATTTTCCTTCTTGAGATGAATTTAGATCACATTTCAGCCAGTGTTCTTCTGCAGAAAACAGTCTTTGTGTTAAAAAGAAGGTTGGCTGAAGACACACTTGGTATTTCCAGGGGGCATTTCTGCCTGTTCAGTGCAGGGTGGTCTCAGCTCCGTCACTGCCTTGCCACTCTGCCTCATGCAATTGAAGTTGCTGGATTTAATCTATAAAGTTTTAACTGCGTGGCATCCCAACACTGCACATCCCCAGGCGGATGGAACCACATTCCCGGTACTGATTTGAATTTGCCAGGAATGGAGCTGAAGTGTTTTTGGTATCAGGTCATAGGATGCTTTCCTGATGGCTCGGATGGTAAAGAAACTGCCTGTAATGCAAGAGACATAGGTTCAGTCCCTGGGTTGGGAAGATCCCTTGGAGAAGGGAATGGCTACCCTCTCCAATATTCTTGCCTGGAGAATTTCATGGACAGAGGAGCCTGGCGGGCTATAGTCCAAGGGGTTGCAGAAAGTCAGACATGACTGAGCAACTAACTTTCACATGACAGGATGCTGTAGAGGGTATGGGGGTAAAGAGGTAACTCTCATCCTTTTCTCTCCCATAGGTTCCAATCCCTGCTGTGCTGCAAACACATATTTGTTCTTAGGCAGTGAAGTCAGAAGATTGGTATCTCAATTATCTGCTTCACTATAGGATTCATGATGATTTTCCTTTAAAATAAAACTTCTCCTGAACAGAGTGAAAATATTATTTGGTTACCTAAAATCAGATTAATGTGTAGCTGATTGGATGTACAGTTTTCATTGATCTGTTCGTTGGCATGAATGTTTTCTAGAAACTTCTGATAAATATAATCCCCTTCTGACCTGGGTTGGGTAGGTGTTTCATGCTTCCATGTTTAAACAGAGTGGTAGCCAATTATAACTTTAAATATATATACTTGCCAAATCTTGGGGTGGACTTTGGGTTTTTATAAAAAATGATATTATTAGCAGAGGTTGTAAAAATAAATGAGAGTGCACTCAATGTCATTCATAGAGTGACATCCTTTTAAAACCGAACGATGCTACAACACTCCACTGTACTTTTTCCTGGAGGCATCTTATGAAAGCAGCTTTTAGATGGCCTCCCCTGGTTGGATGCAGGCTAGATTTGGACCCAGTATAGACCCTGTGAAATATATAGATGTTCATTTGCTCCGCCCCTTAGGAGAGAAACTGAGAAACTGAAATCTTATAAGATCTGCCTAAAATGGTAGCAAACTAATTAAATGGAGAAGCAGAGTTATAGAATAAATCCAGCCTGGTACAAAGCAGGCTATGTGTAGGAGGGTGCGGGGGAGCCCAGCAGAGGGGTGGAGAGACAGTCAGGCCAATTTAGCAGAGATGGCGCCATGGCAAATTTGATGAAGACACCCTCAGAAGTAATTGTCACTGTCGCTTTTGAACCCCTTGGAAAAATAACCTGAAGCACCAAGAGAAATGAATTTCCCCTTAAGTCACTGAGTGAAGAGCTCCTCAAAATGATGATTTTATTCCACACAGAAGAGAGAGGATAGCAAAGAAAGAAGTGGTTTTACTTTCTTTCTGCTGGGAATTTTGAATAATGAGGTCCTCAGGCAGGAAGGGAGGGCTCCCAGGAGAGAAACTGGGGACAGGGGCTGGACCCAGAAGGAACTCAGATGGGCCAGTATCTGGAGGAATCTCGCTCTAATTTCCTGCATGAGTGAGAATACAGCACGGGGCCATCAATCATTGTCAAAACCACCTCAGAACACCACCCTTCTCTGCACTGCCTCTCACTTCCTCCTTCCTTGCCTCCTCCCCTTTGGAAAAACCAGGTGTGTAATGTGTGACTAAAAATTTGACCTGCTCCTTGGATGCTGGGTAATTTTTGTTGTTGTGTGTTGTTTTCTTTAAACTAGTCCTGTGCCAAAGCTTGTCTGGGGATGACTACTTCTTTCTCTTGAGTTTTAACACCTAGAATTCTTTTAGACTCACCTGGCAAACATTTATTGAGCAAGAACTACATTGCTGTATTAAAACCTGCTTGTAAATCCTTCTCACCGAGGTCTCAGTGGTCACTTGCTGGAAATGGCACCCCTTCTTGGGGTTATCTGCATTTTCAAAGGGGCTTCCCTGGCAGCTCAGCTGGTAAAGAATTTGCCTGCAATGCAAGAAGACCCTGGTTCGCTTCCTGGGTCAGGAAGTCATTTTCAAAGACCTTGTAGATTTAGGTTGTAGGCAGGAAGTTGCATTCCAGTCTGAGAGGAGAGAGATTGCTAGTGGTGATTTTTGTTGGAAGGACATTTGCAACTAGAACCCTGATAGTGGCAAGAATGGGAAAAGGCATCTCCTTCCTTCAGAAAGGTGACCTCTGCCCACTCCCTCGGAGAGAAGTGAGGGAATAATGAGGCTGCATTGTGGTAGGAAAAGCACATTACTCATCTAAGACTGACTGACTGGGGTTTTTCTTTTGAAATCATGGCTTCATTAGTCCATTCTTGTCTGTCTCCTTGATCTTCTATTTCAGTTGTCTGGCAGGTTAATCAGGAGGCTGTAGCTAAATCATGTATTGTCTGTAGGACACTGGTCACCCACAGACACACCGCCGAGCATGAGAGCTGTTTGGTGACATGGGTTCCTTTCTGCTCAGGTTGCTGTATCACTGAGTCCCACAGCTGCTGGTTACCACGAACACTTCCTTGCGGTTTTGTTCTCAGAATGTCACAGTGACCAGCTTGCAGGCGACATCCTACTGGAGAGGCTGGCACAGATTTTCAACTGCTCTGCTGCTTGTACTGATTTTTCCCTTATTTACTGCTAAGGATAGATGATGAATCTTCCTCTCTCCTCCTCCTTTCTTTCCCCGTATCAGGCTCCTTCTGAGTCACTCAGGTTCAGGAATCAGAGAAAGAAGCATCTTCCTAAAAGCTACTCCTAGGACTTTTAGGTTTCTTTGGACTCAGATTCTGCCAGGAGCAACCTGAGCCCTGTGGGTCTCGCTGACTGCTTTCTCATTCTGTCCCCCAACTCCTGTCCCCTCCCCACTCTCTCCTGACTTTCTAGTCCTTTGTAACACTCTGGGGACCACTAACCTCTGAAGGGTCTCATGGTCCTTACCTGTCTTATTGCAGTTCATCAGGAACAAGCTGATTTCATGTTGAAATAAATGAGTTTTGCAGGGGTGGCAAATTGCATTTGTCATCTGTCACTGAAAATATGAGCTTGGGATGAAGCTGAGAAGAGCTTGTTTGGATTTGTGGGGTCTTGAGGAATGTATGTGACTTACTAGAAGAAACAGCTAACATAATGAGCTCTTCAAAAGTTCAGAGAAAACCATCTGTCTGGAGCCACCTAGAAAGTGTGTTACTTCTGTTGCAGGGAGTGAAACATGAGTGGGACAGAGGAGGCCATGGGCAAGCGGAGAAGCAGTTAAGGTGCAAGTTACTTTGTGCAGGACTCATTCAGTCTAGCACCTGAAGATGATGGATACAGCTAACATTTACCTGGCATTTATTTCATCTCAGGAAGTGTTTCAAGTATTATACACACTGTGTCATTTAATCCTTGTAACTATGCTACAGTGAAATACCAGTATTATCTCATTTACAGAAATGAAGTCCTTTGTCAAAAATGATACAGCTGGTGAGTGTTAAACCAAACTTTGAACCTGGACAGACTGATTTAAGACATTCACTTTTAACCTATGCTAATTCCACTTAATGACCATACTTTTTTCTCAGTGCCCTTCGTAACACTAGCATTTTGTTGTCGTTAAGTCGGTGTTGTGTCTGACTCTTTGTGACTCCATAAACTGTAGCCTGCCAGGCTTCTATGTCTATGGGATTTGCCAGGCAAGAATACTGGAGTGGGTTGCCATTTCCTTCTCCATGGGACCTTCCTGACCCAGGGATCTAACCCACGTTTCCTGCATTGGCAGGTGAATTCTTTCTGCTGAGCTATGAGGGAAGCTCTTCGTGGTAGCATATTATAAACTCAATGCGTATTTACTGAAAGGAAGTATTTGTTCAAGAAAAAAAAAAAACCTGTTAGATCTCATCAGAGGAGGGTGTGAAGAATGCAGAATGCTGTCAGCAGTGACTTCATCTCCTCAGGACTATAGTCTCAACTGGGTGAAGTGTGGGATTTCACACAGCACTGTGGAAAGGGTCAGGATGTCCCACCCCATCCCAAAGGTCAAAACCTCAGAGTTAGGACACAGCTTCTCCATTCTAGCCAGCCCACACTCTTTGCTGCTATTTCTTAGCCACGCCTCCACACACTGGCTCTTGTCTGCATTGATTAGAATGTGCCCTTCTATTTGTCCACAGGACATCTCGATCATTCTTCAGAGATCACCACTCCTCAATCATTTTCTGACCCTCCCTTTGTCCTCTTGATTGAGAAGCAGCTATCCTTTCACATTTCAGTTTCTATAGTTGTTTAGCTGACAAAGGTCCATCTAGTCAAAGCTATGGTTTGTCCAGGTGTCATGCACAGATGTGAGAGCTGGACCATAAAGAAGGCCGAGCACTGAAGAATTGATGCTTTCGAGCTGTCGTGCTGGAGAAGACTCTCGAGAGTCCCTAGGACAGTAAGGAGATCAAGCCAGTCAATCCTAAAGGAAAGCAACCGTGAATATTCATTGGAAGGGCTAATGCTGAAGCTGAAGATTCAATACTTCGGCCACCTGATATAAAGAGCCAGCTCCCTGGGAAAGACCCTGATGCTGAAAAAGATTGAGGGCAAGAGGAGAAGGGTGCAACAGAGGATGAGATAGTTGGGTGGAATCTTCGACTCAGTGGACGTGAGTCTAAGCAAACTCCAGGAGACAGTGAAAGACAGGGATGCCTGGAGTGCTGCAGTTCCCGTGGTTGGAAAGAGTGGGACACAGCCTAGTAATGAAACAATATCCTTTGACATTTCAGCTTCTATAGTTGTTTATAGCCAATGTTACCATTCACAATGTAACTGTCAGTTTCCCATCTGTTTCCCCCACTCAACAATGAGCTCTTTGCAGGCAGAATTATGTTTTATTCACCCATGTATCCACAATACCAAGCACAGAGCCAGATGTGTACTGGGCACTCATTAATACATGTGGTCTACAATACAAACTGGATGTCTGCTAGTTATATTTCTTTTTAAAGTTTCAAAAGCTTAGTAGTCCTGCCAGGTATTGAGGGCTAGAACTGATGCAGGGCATGGGTTTACCTGTACCTTTTACCTTAGCTGGCCATTGGTTACTTCATCCAAGGGATGGTCAACCTGATTTAAAGGGGCAGGATTAAGGAAGAATATGTCAGGAACTTGACTAAATGATTCTCTTAATGTGTCAGCCCATTGAGCTGTCCTTTCAATTTTTAACTATTCCATCAGCCAAACAGCTTACTCAGCTTTTCAGAGACCTATTACTTGATCTGAAAACACTGACAACATTTTGGCTTCCAATCTGACTTTAAGCCTGTTACAGATAATGCGTTTTCTCTGGATTAGGTGGAGCATCTTGGTTATATTGGAGAAATATCAGTTATGTCTATGTCTTGGCTAGTATCAGCCAGAATTGGGAGTGTGCCAGCTCTCACATCATTGCTAACAGACTCCTTAATTAACCTGCTAAATCTAACACACAATTCACTCTTGTTTTAGAAATGAGATGCAGAATATGCACTCTTTTTTTCCCACTATGTCTTTTTAAAAATTTGTTCAAGGTTATTAGATAGTTAAATTCTCTTGGGCTGTGAGTTAAACCAGTTCAGAAAAAGTGAGGATTTGAGAAATATCCAAATGGGTTTGTTTTCTTTTGACAAGGCTTACTGTTGCCATGTTTGCTGTTGCTGCTGCTGCTAAGTCACTTCAGTCATGTCTGACTCTGTGCGACCCCAGAGATGGCAGCCCACCAGGCTCCCTCATCCCTGGGATTCTCCAGGAAAGAACACTGGAGTGGGTTGCCATTTCCTTCTCCAATGCATGAAAGTGGAGAGTGAAAGTGAAGTCTCTCAGTCGTGTCCGACTCTTAGCAACCCCATGGACTGCAGCCCACCAGGCTCCTCCATCCATGGAATTTTCCAGGGCCTTCTCCATGTTTACCCCTTGGTAATTGAGTTTTTCCCCCTAATATTTAAAGAAATAAACTCACTTAATCTAAAGTGTTTACCTTCCTTATAATGTCTCTATTTCCACAAACTGTTATTTGTAATATGAAAGGCTGGAGAAGCCTTTTGAGGGAGTTTTCTTTTTACGGAGGTCTGCACAGAGAGAGTAGAGGCTCTGGGTTTTTGTGTTTCCTGGACCATGCATGCACACACCTCCGTTTGTCATGCCTGAAATAAACCTGCTACCTGTATTTTTTACTTCATGCTTTGCACATCGTGCCCCAAATTGCTACTCCTTGGGAGACTAAGCCAAGGACATTGTGTTCCATTTTCATGATGAAATGCAGATTTCCCATTGAACCTAATCAACCTTCATTTCAAAAGGTTGACAAGGTGGATACTTAAAGAATTCAGTTGGGTAAATTTATGATACTGAAAAGAGTCCATTCCAAGAATATTCTCCGTTTCCAAGGCTATAGAATTTTTATTTGATTGTGAATTAAATTACATTTTCATTCACTTCAAGTTCTTGCTTCTCAATTTTGTGTCCCTCAAAGAGAGACAAACTTGTCGACAGTCACATTAGTCTGTGTAATATTTTGGCCCAGATTGAAAAGATCTACAGTCTTTTTTTCAATCTTTAATTTTACTTTTTATTGAAATCTAAGTGACTTACAATGTTATATTAGTTTCATGTGTGCAACATAATGATTTGATATTTTCATACATTACAAAATGGTCACCATGATAAGTCTAGTTATCATCTACTTACCATCTAGAGTACAAAATTATTATATTCTTGACTATATTCCCTGTTCTGTATATTACAACCCCATGACTTGCCTATTTTATAACCAGAAGTTTGTCTCCTAATCTCCCTCTCCTATTTCACTCATCGCCCACCCCCTCTTGCAAGTACTTGTTTGTTCCTGTATCTATGAGTCTGTTTCTGCTTCATTTTTTTGTTCATTGGTTTTATAGTTTTCTAGACTGCATATTTAAGTGAAGTCATACAGTGTTTGTCTTTCTCTGCCTGACTTATCTCACATAGCACGATACCCTCTTGGTCCATCCATATTGTCACAAATGGCAAGATTTCAATCTTGTTGGTATCTGAGTAATTTTCCTATTTATATATATACACCCATTTTTTTAATCCATTTATTTATCAATAGACACCTTAGTTTCTTCCATCTTGGCTATTGTAAATAATGCTGCAGTGAACATAGAGGAATATATATCTTGGAAAAATCTACAGTCTTAAATCAAGGTTTCCATCGGTGATTTTTATACCAGTTGATAGAACTGAGATTTTTGGATGGGAGAGCATGGTATCTTTGTAGTCAGGAAGGGGAACTAGCATACTTTGAGTTACTAGCCATGTGCCAGGGACTGTGCTAGGTTTTAAGATATGAGAAATCATTTTTAGCAACTCCATGGGTAGCTGCTATTGTCACCATGACACAAATAAAGGTATCTGAACTCAGAAACGCTTTTAAGCTCTTTGCCTAAAACACAAATACTAAGTGGAAGAGTCAGCATTCAAACAGAGGCTTGTTTTTCTCCAAAGCAGTCACTTTTTCTTTATTCAACCAAACTCATATTTGAAAATCCTTGATAGCATGGGCAGGCCAAAAGCACTTAGAATACCAAAAGGGCCAAACTTTTACCTACTTACCCTTGATGTAACCTTAGAATCCCTCTTAACACAGCATTTAAATAGCCATTACCAGCCAATTTGTGTTATTATGCAAGTTGAGAGCTATTTGCCATTACTTTCTCTAACGTTATCTCCAAATTCTGAAAGTATGGACTTTACTCCTTGATCATAAAGATGAAAACCCTAAGCTGCTCTGCCAAAGAAGCAGCTCTAATGAAGGTGGGGATGCTAACACAGAATCCTAAAGTATGAGGTCCCAATGACCTGGAGAAGTAAGGTGGGTGTCAGCAGAAGGCACTGATGAAACAAACAAGAGACACAGAACAAAATAGTCTTGATTTTTAATTCAGCCAGTTCTGATTTCCTTCTAATATGAGGTTCATTAAACCTTTGAACTATCCCAGAAGTGTATAACAACCAGATTTCTCTCCAGTTGAATTCAATCTTTCAGGTTAATTTAAACATAGTGTATAATCATGCACTGAATCAATTGTACATGATCACACACTTCTTCTCACATGGTGTGCCCATGCTCCCTCACATCACTGTTCAGTTACTCACCCAGGATCCATTTCCTCTTTTCTAGCTCACACCAGCGTCCCCTGGTGTGATCACATCATCATCCCTTGGTGTGATCACATCATCTCTCGCTCTAGCAGCCTCAGGATCCTAGTCATACAGCTTGTGCATCAGACCCTCACCAGCCTGGAAGATTTGTCCAGGATTCAGGACATCCTACGCTATGAGTGGTGTCTACAGCTTGAGTCACAAAGTTGAACAGCATGGTTTATAGGTAACATGAATGGTAAAAATACATGGTGCTCTTTTTCCTCCACACACACACACAAACTTTAGAATGCTTGAGATAGTACAGCTGTATAATGAGAAGGTTTATTTCCCACCTTTAACTCAGCTTGCTTCATAGCAGGGTAGTATTATCAACAGCAAGGCCTCAGTTTTTCTGAAGTCTAGGATGGACTTGGTGATATGAAGTTGAAGGTACAGCCCTGGAGCCAAGGAGGGTAGCTTTGCATAAGCAAGAGGAAAGATGGTAGAAGTTTGGGGTCCAGGCAAGATCCAGGAGTAAGTAACGGGCAAAAGGGCAGTTGTGCAATTATTGCAGCAAACCCCCAGGACTGACATGGCTGAGAAGGGAATTTGAGGTATAGATAGATTCTGGTGGGAACATTTAAGGTGTTTGTGGTGACAGGGAGCTCAGCTTGGTGCTCTGTGATGACCTAGAGGGGTGGAGTGGGTGGGGTGGGAGGGAGGTTCAAGAGGTTCATATGTGTATATGTATGCATATGTATCGGAAAAGGCAATGGTGCCCCACTCCAGTACTCTTGCCTGGAAAATCCCACGGACAGAGGAGCCTGGTAGGCTGCAGTCCATGGGGTCACTAAGAGTCAGACATGACTGATCGACTTCATTTTCTCTTTTCACCTTCATGCATTGGAGAAGGAAATGGCAACCCACTCCAGTGTTCTTTCCTGGAGAATCCCAGGGACGGGGGAGCCTGATGGGCTGCTGTCTATGGGGTCGCACAGAGTCAGACATGACTGAAGCGACTTAGCAGCAGCAGCAGCAGCAGCAGCAGCATGCATATGTATATGTGTATACTTCCAGCTGATTCACATTGTTACAGAGCAGAAATGAATACAACATTGTAAAGCAATAACCCTCCAATTCAAGCACTGTTTATAATAGCCAGGACATGGAAGCAACCTAGATGTCCATCAGCAGATGAATGGATAAGAAAGCTGTGGTACATATACACAATGGAGTATCACTCAGCCATTAGAAAGAATACATTTGAATCCATTCTAATGAGGTGGATGAAACTGGAGCCAATTATACAGAGTGAAGTAAGCCAGAAAGAAAAACACCAATACAGTATACTAACGTATATATATGGAATTTAGAAAGATGGTAACGATAACCCTGTATGCGAGACAGCAAAAGAGACACAGATGTATAGAACAGTCTTTTGGACTCTGTGGGAGAGGGAGAGGGTGGGATGATTTGGGAGAATGGCATTGAAACGTGTGTAATATTATATATGAAACAAATCGCCAGTCCAGGTTCGATGCATGATACTGGATGCTTGGGGCTGGTGCACTGAGATAACCGAGAGGGATGGTACGGGGAGGGAGAGGGAGGGGGGTTCAGGATGGGGAACACATGTATACCCATGGCGGATTCATGTTGATGTATGGCAAAACCAATACAATATTGTAAAGTAATTAACCTCCAATTAAATAAATTTATATTAAAAAATAAACATTAAAAAAAGAGAAGTTTCTGGTGAGATGTATGTAAAAGTCCAACTTTATGACTTGATGCCAGTGCCTGTCTTAGGGTCATTGAGCTCATTTGGAATTTGAAAAGGTTTCAAGTTCTACAACCAGGATAAAGCAAAAATAGAAGGAGCTGTAGAAAGGCAGCGCTAGGGTGGGGAAGCTCACATGTTTTCAGAGAGAGACATTTTTGAGTTTGTGTGGGATTATTTGAGTTAAGGTGTCTATATTAAAGTATAGCCTTTCCCACCCTAATATTCCTTGTCTGAAGCATAGAGCACGGAAAATAATTTGAGGAACTCTTTTCTCAGTTTCCTCAAAGTTCATATGGCTAGTATTACTCTATATGCACTTAGAAGGGCTAAGTTAGTACATATTGGCTTTGGCCAAAAAGTTTGTTCGGTTCCCCCATACTCTTACAGGAAAACACCAAATGGTCTTGGCCAACCCGATATACTAAATACTTCAGAGCAAGAGCTGACCAACTATTCCTGGAGGCAGGCCACTGCCTGATCTTGTAAATAAAATTTTATTGCAGTGTGGCTACTCTTATTTGTTTATGTATTTATTACATATGGCGGCATTCATGCTATAATGGTAGCGTTGAGAAGCTGGAACAGAAAATCAAAGGCCCACTGTTTTGTGTTCTTTCATGAGACGATCACTTAGATGCTACCACAAGAGGAGACAGAGGAGAGGCCCAGGGAAACAGAGTGCATAATGCTTGCAAGTCTTAGAAGCAGGAGGCACAACACGCCCACATGGTCACATGACCACGGTGGTCACGAAGCAGAAAACAGGAGTGAAGGGTCACGTGTGATTGCTTAGGTCACTTGCCAACTTTACTATTAATAAGGTTTCTGTTGGGAAGGCAGAGCGGATCAGAGTGAACAGTTTAGCATTAGTGAGTTTGCATAATTTCAGCAGGCTTTGGGCCGTTGCTATGCTGTGCTGTGTGCTTAGTCGCTCAGTCATATCCAACTGTTTTTAATCCCATGGACTGTAGCCCGCCAGGCTCCTCTGTCCACGGGGATTCTCCAGGTGAGAATACTGGAACGGGTTGCCATGCCCTCCTCCAGGGGATCTTCCCAACCCAAGGATTGAACCCAGGTCTCCCACATTGTAGGTGGATTCTTTACCATCTGAGTCACCAAGGAAGCCCAAGAGTACTGGAGTGGGTAGCCTATCACTTCTCCAGGGAACCTTCCTGACCCAGGAGTCAAACCGGGGTCTCCTGCAGGTGGATTCTGAGCTGGTCTCTAATTATCTGACATCTGGTTCTGGGATAGTTAAGGCAGAGGTGTATTTCCTCTAGAGGTTCACAGAAGCCAGTTTCTGAAGGGTAGCATAAATATGGAAGGCCTGCTCCTGGCTGGGCCCTTTGCTTTTTCTAAGAACTGGCTAGTCCTGAGAGGGGGAGTCTCTCCCCAACCAGCAAGATTTTTTAAGATGTTAAAACATCATAATATGAAGAAAATAAAAAATACCTACAGTGCACCCACAAACCTAAATTATGTTCTTTCTGAGCCTTTAATGAAGTGTGCCAGCTTTAGAGCTGTAGATCTTCATCAGGTCTTAATAGTTTTAGGGAGCTCTGGTTGTGAAAAGCTGACCTAGTACATCTAGTAGCATCTTAAACAACCAGCTTGGAACTGAGCCTAGAGTGTGTCCTCATCAGGAGTGCCAAACTCTCAGATACGCACTGCCAGGGAATAGGGATTAGCTATACAGATGATACTGGCTTCTGCCAATGACTATACCGGAGACTTAGTCATTTCTGGAAGAATCTAGACCCAAAAGAGAAATTTCATAGTTGCAACTTTGCCAGGATGCCAGTCAGTTTATACCATGACCTATGAATTTAAACCCAGCTGGGGAAAAAAAAAATTCCTTGAAGGAATATATCATGGCAATGGATTTATCAAAGCTTAGGGGAAATATGCAGTGGTGGCAGTCAGAAGCATCGCTTTTATTTGAGACTGCATTTTTTTTAACCTAGCCTGCATATATAAAACCTCTTACTTTGCCTGTCTTTATTGGAGTCCTTGTACCTGCCACCTGAGAGCCACATCTGGTGTGGGCTCTAAGGAGATTACTTCTTTGAGGATTTCTGTGCAGATATTTATCAATCCTGTGGCCTCAACATTGCTTTTCCCTCTGGCATTATTTATCCTAAGAAGTTCATCGTTTAAGAAGATTTTGACCCTTGCCCTGACATCCTTTTAGCCGGAGCATTACCCTGGGAAAATGCTTAAAAACAGAAGCTGCAGTTGACATTTCTAAAGTCTGCACCCCTGAGCATATCTGCATGTAATTCTTATTTCCCCCTATATCTGTGTGTAAATGTTATGGGCTTTAAGTAACATTTCTTTCCCCCATAGTTTTTTTTCTGCACTCATGAGATAGGCCTCCAGTGCTTCATTTCCCTTGCTAGTTCTCCTGTGCCTTTTAGAAAGGCTCAGCTGAGGTTCTGACAGTTTAACCTCCTTCTGTAGTTAGTGCCTTTCCTTCTCTACCACCTGGAAGTTCGGCAGCATTTACTAGACTAAGTGCTCTCTTTTCTCTCTCCTTATTGATTTCTGGCCAAGACAGGAATCATACTCAAATATTTAACCTTCAGTATAGAACAGGCACCGACCAATCAAAAGAGATGCTGGCTATAAATAAGGCCTATGGGGGTGTTGTTACATACCTGTGCCTTCTAGCTGAATATCCACCCGGCCCCAGATATCAGCTTTTTAAAAATTTATGCTTGTGGGTTTTTTTTTTTTTTTCTTATGGGAGCCCTTACTGTGAGACATGAAAAGTTGGTACATTCTGATCAATAACATCATCTATTGTTCAAACAAATCCTCTTTACCTTCTACCACCAAGTTGGTTAACCTTATCCAGGAAGTATTATTGCAGCATATCAGCATCTAAGGCAGTCCAGGACTCACTTTTTTGTTGTTTCCCCCAAGTCCCTGTTAGTTTGCTTTACTTGTTCCCTACATTCCATTGGAGGCCAAATTCCACACAATTCTGAGCATACTTCAGTAACTGTATGCCCACAGTGGGGTGCTGGAGCGGGCTCACATCGGCTCGCAAAAGCTAGTCGTGTACATCTATTTCCCAACCCACGTTCAGTGATATGGAATTCCACGTTTGAAATTGGCCATGGAGGCAGTATTCATCTCACAGAAATTGGCAAACGCTACCAATAAGGTTAGGATTTTTTTCAGAGAGTGGGTTTTTATATATTAACCATCACAAAAGTTCATTATCACCTACACTAACTGTGTTACCTTGAAACTCACCACAATATATGCCATGAGTATTTATGCTGGTCTTTTTAAAGTTACCTGTTTTTTACCCCTTGAAATCCTTTTCTATAGCTATCACAACTTTGTAGAGTGGTTCCTCGACTCCATTTAAAGACTACCTTCAGCTTTAAAATGAGCAGTTCCTGAATTCAAGCTCCTTTGAGGGAAAAATGACAGGTAAGACTGTACTCTTATGCTCTTGTTCTGTGGGATTTCTTTGGGTTGTAGCAATTCTTTTGAGTCTAAAACAAGTAAAACTTCTCCTCTCCTTTTCTAATCCAGGAACATCTCTTTTTCCCTGTCATATCTGCCGAATGGCCCCCAATATTGTATTTTCACATTCAGATATGTCTAGGCAGTCTTCTAAGATCTCCCAAGGAAAGTGTTCCTTCTTTCTCCCAGAGCTCCAGTTATGATAATAAGATGATGCATATTTTTAAAGTAAATTCATCTTCTTTCCTGAATAAATTTGATTCCTTGAAACTCATCCAGACACAGGCCTTTCTAGTCTTTGAAACTCAAAAACATTAATTTTTTTTCAGTTCCTTAATCCAAAAAGATACTGTATCTTTTATAAACTAAGAGTTTTCAGTCTTTTAAAAATGTCCATTAATAAAATCTACCCGCTGAGAATCTAATATACAGAGTGATGGCTATAGTTAATAATACTTTAGCATATACTTTCAAGTTGATAAGAGTAGATCTTAAGTGTTCTCACAACAAAAATGGTGATTATGTATATAAGGTCATACCTGAACGGTCTAGCGGTTTTCCCTACTTTCTTCAATTTAAGTCTGAGTTTGGCAATAAGGAGTTCATCATCTGAGCCACAGTCAGCTCCCGGTCTGGTTTTTGTGGACTATATGGAGCTTCTCCATCGTTGGCTGCAAAGAATATAATTAATCTGATTTCAGTGTTGACCATCTGGTGATGTCCATGTGTAGAGNGATTCTGTTGTTTCCTCTATTTCTTTGCATCGATCACTGAGGAAGACTTTCTTGTCTTTCCTTGCTATTCTTTGGAACTCTGCATTTAAATGGGTATATCTTTCCTACTCTTCTTTGCCTTTAGCTTCTCTTCTTTTCTCAGCTATTTGTAAGGCTTCCTCAGACTACCATTTTCCCTTTTTCCATTTCTTTTTCTTGGGGATGATCTTGATCAGTTCCTCCTGTGCAATGTCACGAACCTCCATCCATAGTTCTCCAGGCACTCTGTCAGATCTAATCCCTTGAAACTATTTGTCAATTCCACTGTATATCATGAGTGATTTGATTTAGGTCATCCCTGAATGGTCTACTGATTTTCCCTACTTTCTTCAATTTAAGTCTGAATTTTGCAATAAGGAATTCATGATCTGAGCTACAGTCAGCTCCAAGTCTTGTTTTTTCTGTCTGTATAGAGCTTCTCTATCTTTGGCTGCAAAGAATATAATCAATCTGACTTCAATATTGACAATTTAGTGATGTCCATGTGGGGAGTCGNTCCCTACTTTCTTCAATTTAAGTCTGAATTTTGCAATAAGGAATTCATGATCTGAGCTACAGTCAGCTCCAAGTCTTGTTTTTTCTGTCTGTATAGAGCTTCTCTATCTTTGGCTGCAAAGAATATAATCAATCTGACTTCAATATTGACAATTTAGTGATGTCCATGTGGGGAGTCGTCTCTTGTGTTGTTGGAAGAGGGTGTTTGCTATGACCAGTGCATTCTCTTGGCAAAGCTCTGTTAGCCTTTGCCCTGCTTCATTTTGTACCACCTTGTCTACCTGCTGAGAAATCTGTAAGCAGGTCAAGAAGCAAGTTAGAACCAGACATGAAAGAGCAAACTGGTTACAAGTTGAGGAAGGACTATGTGAAGGCTATATATTATCACCCTGATTATTTAACTTATATGCAGAGTACATCATGTGAAATGCCAAGCTGGACGAAACACAAGCTGGAACAAGATTGCCAGGAGAAATATCAATAATCTCAGATATGCATATGACACCACCCCTATGGCAGAAAGCAAAGAACTAAAGAGCCTCTTGATGAAAGTGGAAGAGGAGAGTGAAAAAGCTGGCTTAAAACTCAACATTCAAAAAACAAATATCTTGGCATATGTTCCCATCACTCCATGGCAAATAGATAGGCAAACAATGGAAACAGTGAGAGACTATTTTCTTGGGCTCATAATCACTGTGGAATGTGACTGAAGCCAGGAAATTAAAAGATGCTTGCTCCTTGGAATAAAAGCTGTGACAAACCTAGACAGCATATTAAAAAGCAGAGACATCACTTTGCTGACAAAGGTCCATCTTGTCAAAGCTATCTTTTTTCCAGTAGCCATCTATGAATGTGAGAGTTGGACCATAAAGAAAGCTGACGACCAAGAAACCTATGCTTTTGAACTGTGGTGTTGTAGAAGACTCTTGAGAGTTCCTTGGACTGCAAGGAGATCCAACCTGTCAATCCTAAAGGAACTCAGTCCTGAATATTCACTGGAAAGACTGATGCTGAAGCTGAAACTCCAATGCTTTGGTCACCTGATGGGAAGAACTGACTCACTGAAAAAGACCCTGATGCTGAGAAAGACCGAAGGCAGGAGGAGAAGGGGACAACAGAGGATAAGATGGATTTGATGGACATGAGTTTGAGCAAGCTCCTAGAGTTGGTAACGGACAGGGAAGCCTGGCATGCTACAGTCCATGGGTTCCAAAGAGTTAGACATGACTGAGTGAATGAGATGAACTGAAGGGCACTTCAATCTCCTGTTGTTCAAAGGTCAACTGTGTATCTCTGTATAATTTTGTGATTGCCCCAAAGATTCCAAATACGTCCCATAGATCACATTCTACTAGTGTCAACCGTCTACCACTTCAAGTATTGTGTAGAAAACTGAATACTTTTTAGGTCCCTTTACCCAACCTCCTTCCATTATGATATACATGTCTTAAATATCTAAAAATAGACTGAGACCCATATATCAAACTATTATCACTTTTGTCTTTAACCACTGAACACAATTTTTAAACTCTGGAATAGAAGAATCACCTATTAATATTTATCTTTTTAAAATACATTTATTATTTCTGTCTGGGCTGGGCCTCAGTTGCTGCATACGGGCTTTCTCTAGTTTCAGGAGTGGGCTTGCTTTTCTTTGTGGTGGGAGTGCTTCTCATTGTGGTGGATTCTGTTGTTCCAGAGCACAAGCTCTAGGTATGTATAGTTCATTAGTTGTAGCGTGCGGGCTCAACAGTTGTGGTTCACAGGCTTAGTTATCCACAGTTTCTGTGATCTTTCCAGACCAGGGATTGAACTGTGTCCTCTGCAGAGGCAAGTGTCTCCTTAACCACTAGACTACCAGAGCAGTTCCCACCTATGTATTTTTTACTCTTTCCTTTGCTTTTTTTATTCCTCATGTTCCAAGTTGTTTTCCTTACCCTTGTTTTATTTAGCTATAACTGACATATAGCACTGTATTATTTTTAGGTGTACAGCATGATTTGACTCTGTGTGACCCCATAGATGGCAGCCCACCAGGCTCCCCCGTCCCTGGGATTCTCCAGCCAGAACACTAGAGTGGGTTGTCATTGCAACATCATTATCTTTCGTCTAAAGAATTTTTCATTTCCATTTGATTCTTCTTTACTTCTCTTTCTCTGCTAACACCTTCTACTTTTTCAATTAACAAGTGTTCATAATTGTTTGTTGGAGACATTTTATGACAGCTGCTTTAAAATTCTTAGAAATAATTCCAATATCTGTTTCTCCTGCTGTTGACATATATTGATTACCTTTTCTCACTGAAGCTGAGTTTTTTCTAGATCTTGGTATGGAAAACTCTGGGTTGTATCCTGAGCATTTTGAGTATTTGGAGATTTGAAATCTCATTAAAACCTATTTTAACAGAGATTCAATATGTCTAGGTTCAGAAAACACGTTCTGGACCACATTTGTAAGATACGGTTTTAACGCCAACTTAGTTTTCAAAGGCTCTGCAGAAATCAGTCTACAACACAGATAGTGTTCCAATCGATTCTCAAAACTTCTGCCGTGTTGATTCTGTGTGGTTTCATGCATAAGTTATACGAAGTTCTGCCCAAGATTTTATGAACAGGTTTTTAAATTCCCTTACTCCAGCATGGCAATTCCTCAGAAAACTAAACATAGATTTACCACATGATGCGGTAATTCCACTTTGGGCTACACACTTAAAAGCACTGAAAGCAAGTTCTTGAAAATATACTTGTACTCTTAATATTCATAGCAACATTTTTCAAAACAACCAAGAGGCAGAAGCAAGCCAAATATCTATCAGAGGATAAATGAAGAAGCAAAATGTGATATCTATACATAGTAGAATATCATTCAATCTAAAAAGGGAAGGAAATCCTGTCACATGCCACAACATAGACGAAATCTGAGGACATTATGCTAAATCAAACAAGATAGTCACAAAAAGACAAATATTGTATGATTCCACTTATGGGTGTTATTTACGTAGTCAGATTCATAGGAGCAAAAAGTAGAATTGTGGTAAGCAGGGGCTGAGGGCAGAAGGAAAGGTGGAATTGTTATTTAAGAGGTATGAAGTTTCAGATTTGCAAGGTGAACTAGTTCTATAGATTTGTTTCAAAACAATGTGAATATATTTGATACTACTAAATTGTACACTTAAAAGATAGTTATGATGGCAAATTGTTATGTGCTTTTTAAGAGAACTTTTAAAAGGAAGGAAATTCTGACAGATGCTACAATATAGATGAGTTTCGAAATGCTAAAGTGAAATGAGCTATACTGACATCATGCTTATGTGAAATTAGCTTAACACAAAATAACAAATACTGCATGATTTCACAGAACAATCAAACACATAGACAGAGAAAAAAGAATGGTGGTTGCAAAGGCTTGGGTGGAGTTAGTATTAACATCTAACAAATAGTTTTAGTCTGAGAAGATGAAAAGTGCTAGAGATCTATGTGGTGATGCTTAAAGGAAGGTGGAGGTACTTAATGCCATTAAACTGTACCCTAAAAATGGTTTAAATGGCAAATTTTGTGTTAAGAATATTTTACAATAAAAAAAATCATTTTTTCTGGAAAACTTTTCTCAATAATTCTCTGCTCACTCTCTAGCTGAAGAAGAAAGTAAATGGGTACCACCGCTTACATCAGTACAGAAATAGTTACAGGGATCTGCTCATAGTCTCCAGAGCCTCAGCCGCAAGATGTGACAGAGTGGGGAGTGGTTTCTGTGTGGTGTTCCCCTAGTAGGACTGGTATGATCAAAACATTTATATCATATTGGATGACCCTTCTATCAGTTATTGGGCTAGATATAACAGATTTTTGTGGAGCTTTTTTCTGTCTGCAGCTATAGGTGTTTCCAGGTCAGCTCTCTTCAGAGCTCATGTCAGGATACATGAGGAGAAACAAAAATTAGCATGTGGAAACTCGCTCCCTATTATGAAGCTCCTTTGGTACTTGAACAATGAAATGGAAGCTCTGAAAGAACATTCAGTTTCAATCCTGATTCAACTATTCTGCATGGAATAGTTGTCACCATTGATAAGAACCCTAGTCTGGGGTCAGGAAATCTAGTTCTAATTCTGGCTCTATCATGTACATTCTAGCCTTACGTCCTCAGGAATACATTTCTCTTCTTTGAATTCAGGCTCAAACCAGTTCTTCACTGTGAAATAGGATGTTCATTTCTTTCCTGTTTGCCTCACAGAAGGCTGGGAAGGGAGTAGTACATGCCACATTCTCTAATATAACCATCCGACGGTTCGTCTCTACTTTCGGCTGCCCAAGGACATACATTCTACAGAAAAGCATGGGATTTGTCCTTGTTCCTGCTATGATCCAACTCTTCCTTTGTTGTCCCTTGTACATTGCTAGAACCTACTGCCCAAATCCATGATTCTCCCTCATAGATTCTCAGATAAGTCCTTCTAAAACAATAAGCTAATCTGTTCTCTAAAACCTACCATGGCTGCCCAGTACATATTTAGGGATCTCTGTGATCCAGTCTCAGTAAGCCTTGCAGCCATACCTTCCCCCTCACATAGGCCCCTCACGTCCCCAAAGAGGACTACTCTTGGCATCCATACAGACCAGCTCACAGATCTACAAACTTGCTATTCCTCCTTTGGATGCCTTTGACTAAGCTGCTACCTCTGCCCAGAATATTCTCGCTCTCCATATCCGCTTGGGAAAACNCACCCTGGAGGGCTAAAACTATTATACAAGAAGAAAGGGAAGAAGAAGGTAAATGCTGAGATAGGGAATAATTACTGCCAAAGGTGAAGGAGATTGACTGGGAGTATGATACCTGTATAATTGAGGCAGAGCGAATATAAAAATCTGTGCTTGCTCGTAGCATGTGCATTCAGAGGTCCTTGGCGGCCTGTATGTACAGCAGGTGGGGTGCTTAAATGTCTGCTTCTCTTGGATCTTTGCTTTTATAATCTGCTTTTACAAGGCCTATTTAAGGAGTCTACTTTACTGCTGGCAGGGGAGTGGAGCACAATAAAGCTATCTTTAAAAAATAATTCCAGTAATCTTAAATTTCTTATGGCATTCTTTGAGTATTAAATCCACAGAGGGAGGTGATGTGCAACTCTCTCTTGACCTTAAAAATAATTTCTGATAATGGTTGAGTTTCCCAATGTAAGCTCAGATGGTGGGGTGACCGGGATGGGAAATCAGAGAACCACACAGATGTGAATCTACATATGTAATTTCCTGCTTCTGTGGGTTCTATTCTTTCCTGGAAGCTGGAGTTTTTTTCTGATTTTTCTAGAAACCTATTTCAAGTTATGCTGGATTTTGGAGAGACTTGCATCCCCTCCAACAAGCTGCTGTTGTTATTGTTTAGTTGCTAAGTTGTGTCTGACTCTTTGTGACCCCATGAACTGCAGCATGCCAGGCTTCCCTGTCCTTCATCATCTCCCAGAGTTTGCTCAAACTCATGTCCATTGAGTCAGTGATGCCATCCAGCCATCTCATCCTCTATCGTCCCCTTCTCCTTTTGCCCTCAATCTTTCTCAGCATCAGGGTCCTTTCTAGGGAGTCAGCTCTTTGCATCANGACCCCATGAACTGCAGCATGCCAGGCTTCCCTGTCCTTCATCATCTCCCAGAGTTTGCTCAAACTCATGTCCATTGAGTCAGTGATGCCATCCAGCCATCTCATCCTCTATCGTCCCCTTCTCCTTTTGCCCTCAATCTTTCTCAGCATCAGGGTCCTTTCTAGGGAGTCAGCTCTTTGCATCAAGTGGCCAAAGTATTGGAGCTTCAGCTTCAATATCAGTCTTTCCAGTGACTATTCAGGACTGATTTCCTTTAGGACTGACTGGCTGAATCTCCTTGCTGTCCAAGGGACTCTCAAGAGTCTTCTCCAACACCACAGTTCAAAAACATCAATTCTTTGGGGCTCAGCCTTCTTTATGTCTGACTCTCACATCTGTACACAACTACTGGAAAAACCATAGTTTTGACTATTCAGACCTTTGTTGCCAAGGTGATGTCTCTGCTTTTTAATATGCTGTCTAGGTTTGTCACAGCTTTTCTTTCAAGGAACAAGCTGTATTGGACAAATAAACAAGGAGCAAGGAAGAGTTGTAGCTGAAGAAATTCTCAGATCTTTACTTCCTCATTGACCTTCATTTTCTCGATTGCTAGTTTTATTTCTGTGATAAGATTCAAGCTCAATTTGGATGTGATACGGTTTGTTAGAGAGAATGTGTTGCTCTGCTTGAAGTTTAGAACTTGCACTGATCCTTCCTGACCCTCTTTTTTTCTCTTTCTCCTCTTCTCCTTCCTCTTTGTGGTCATGTTTCTCCTTCTGCTNGACCTTCATTTTCTCGATTGCTAGTTTTATTTCTGTGATAAGATTCAAGCTCAATTTGGATGTGATACGGTTTGTTAGAGAGAATGTGTTGCTCTGCTTGAAGTTTAGAACTTGCACTGATCCTTCCTGACCCTCTTTTTTTCTCTTTCTCCTCTTCTCCTTCCTCTTTGTGGTCATGTTTCTCCTTCTGCTTTCTCTTTTTTCCTCCTCTTTTTTCAGTGTCCCCACCTGTATTTTATTTTTTGTCCATTCTATTTCCTCTGCTTCAACTTTTATTTTACTTTGTTTTCCTTCCTCCATATTTCAAACTTAACTCTTCTCTAGTTTTGTCCTGAATAGTCCCCCTTTATGATGTTTTCTTTTTCTCCAAAATAAGGCTACTTGGGTATCATCTTTTCAAAAGAACATGCATCTTCAATGGTCATCAAACCCCTAAGGGACAGAAGGAGAGGTGAAAAGCTCTGTTCCTCAACATTCAGATGGGCTGATAGAGGGTTGAGAAGTGGAGTTAGAGCACGAAGACTTAGCTGGAGCACTGAATCATTAGCTCAGAATGCACACTGCCTACTTATCTCTGGATGACTCTCTTGGTCCCATTCAATAGGAGACCATTTTTTCAACCATCTGACCATTTATATCAGAGTTTTGAATTTATATATCTGTTGATTTCTGTTCCCACTGTCCAACAAATATGTAATTATTTTCTTTTGAAGAAAAATATTAATACGGTTAAAAGCCTCCCATAGGTGCTTACTCACTCACCATGCTTAATAACATAATGGGAACAGGGCAGAGATACCACTGCAAATCATTTTTAATGAGGACTCTGACTCTGAGAGAAGTAGAAAATTAGTGTGAGAGCTGGACAGAGTATCTGTGTATCAGTCGTCAGAAGAAGAAGGGAGCATGGGGTACAGACCTTGTGAAAAGTGTTGTGAAATATACTGCAGCCAGAATCAGTAAAGAGACAAGAGCAAAGCCAGTGTGAGTGGTAAAGGACCAACAGATGGGTGAAGCAGGAAGAGGGAATTTGGGGGGTAAAAGGGCTAAGCTGAAGGCTGTGATGTATACTTAGATATGCACTGCCCAGTCCTTCAAAGAAACATAGTCAACCCTTGAACTACAAGAGTCAGTCTTGGGAGCCTTGTGGGTCCAATTACATACACATGGATAAATACTACAATACTACATGATCTGAGGTTGGTTGAATCTGCAGATGCAGAACCACAAATGTGGGGGAACCATATATATAATGGGAACTGAATTTGGAAGGATAACTATAATTAAAGACAGATTTTTCAACTGGGCTGAAGGTCAGTGCCTCTGAGACTCACATTATTCAAGGATCAGCAGTCATTGCCCCAGTTTCAGGGAGCACTGTCTGCAGACAGCCTTCAGTTCTCAGTCCATTTATGGATTGGATCAGCTACAGAGAGCACCTTGTGTGAAATGATATACATCTAATTACTGATAGAAGTGGGAGGAAAAATATTTAGCCAGTGCAGAACAACTCCATTGATATATTTTAGCCCCAGGGCTCCCCATGGGACTGGAGAATTCCATGGACAAGGCTGAATTGCAGCTCAACTTCTCCCTCTACTCAATCTTCTTTCTTTTCCCTCCCATAGTTGCTTCCCTAATGAGATCCTCCACAATAACCCTCATTGTAGCCTGTTTCCCAGAAAACTCAACCAGTGAAGTCAGTGCCAGGGTAGTCCAAGAAAGCAGGGATTAAGATGGAATTTTGGAACTGAATGATTGACTACCCACATGGTAATGAGTCCTCCATCACTAGAAGAGCAAAGAGAATCCCTGGCACAAGGAGAAAGTTCAGTTATTAAGACTTTCACCAGAGTTGGATGGTACACCAGTGAAGGAAATGCTATGCTTCAAATGTGAGAAATATGGGGAAAAAATCTTAATTAGAAGAACAATGGACTTGAGTGGCTATAGCTAAGCTTGATTTATATAGTGAGTTGCTGCTGCTGCTGCTGCTAAGTCGCTTCAGTCATGTCTGACTCTGTGTGACCCCATAGACGGCAGCCCACCAGGCTCCCCATCCCTGGGATTCTCCAGGCAAGAACACTGGAGTGGGCTGCCATGTCCTTCTCCAATGCATGAAAGTGAAAAGTGAAAGAGAAGTCACTCAGTCATGTCCGACACTTAGTGACCCCATGGACTGCAGCCCACCAGGCTCCTCTGTCCATGGGATTTTCCGGGCAAGAGTACTGGAGTGGGGTGCCATTGCATGTAGTGAGTTAGGATATAGCAAACCAGGGCCCATAGGTGAAATTATGCCCACTGCTTATTTTTATAAATAAAGTTTGATTGGAGCAAAGCCCTCTTTATTATTTACATATTGTTTATAGCTATTTTTGCGCTACAAAGGCAAGTTGAATAGTTACGATAGAGACTTTATGGTTTCAAAGTTTAAGTGTTCATTATATAGCCCTGTAAAGAAAAAGTTTGCTGACCTCTGCTTCAGAAAAAAGAGAAGGCAGTGGCAACCCACTCCAGTACTCTTGCCTGGAAAATCCCATGGATGGAGGAGCCTGATAGGCTGCAGTCCATGGGGTCACGAAGGGTCGGACACAACTGAGCAACTTCACTTTCACTTTTCACTTTCATGCAGTGGAGAAGGACATGGCAACCCACTCCAGTGTTCTTGCCTGGAGAATCCCAGGGATAGCGGAGCCTGGTGGGCTGCCATCTATGGGGTTGCACAGAGTCAGACATGACTGAAGTGACTTAGCAGCAGCAGCAGCAGCAGCATAAGAAAAAAGAGAAAGAGTTAGAATGATTAACCAGCAATTTCAGAACCAAATGTGAGACCCAGAAAGCCTTTTGATAGACTACTCTCATCTCATGTCGTTGGAGGGCGGATAAAGCCATGGAGCTAAATCAGAACTTCATCAGTGAAGTGACTGAACTTCAAAGACGGTTAAACTCTCAACCGAGGATGGGCTATTATGCTAAGGTCAGGACTCCGGTTGGGAAAGAAGGGAACACTGATACATAGGATAGAAACATATAGATTTATGCCCATAAGAATGTTAAATTCTAGATAATCCTGAATCTTTGGAGCCTGTAGAGGTGGCCCACCCATCCCTATTAATAGATAACATACTCCCTTTCTTGCTTGAAGAAATTGGAGCCAGCTGTCCCCTGAGAAACATATGCTGTCCTCAGGATCTGTCCCATCTTCCTTTTTGGTCGGTAGACTTTGTAACTGGCAGCCAGAAGTGTACAGAGCCTGCAAAGGAAGAAAGGCAGCTGTACTTTAGAAGAGATGCAGGGCTTAGGATGTACTGACAGGACCTGGGGGAGTATATGTGAGACTGGATTCTGAGGATGCTTGGTCAAGGGGACTAAATAGATGGCTGGATAAGGGAGATTTTATTGCATTAGGACCATTCCTCTGAGATGCAGGATTTAAAACTATGTCAAGAACCCTAGTTCTATGGCAGACTTGCTACAAAGCCTAGAAGCATGAAAAATCAATAGCCTATGCTGAGTGAGGCTGAAATGCCAGACTTTTCGTGGAAGAGGAATGAGAAAATTGTTAAAAAGACCCAGGAAAGTAGGCATGCTGAAATGGATATACTGTGTAAAGCCACATCACCTACCAGCTGACTATGTTCCTTGGGAAGACCCAGAAGATATACAATTTACCAAAGTCTCAAGGAAAGCTGTGATGAGAAGGTCACCAGCATCAAAAATTTCAGTGGTACCTCTCACGTATATAGGTCATGGATAGTGACAGAAGAAGCTGTCACAGAACAAAACTCATTAATAGCAAAGGGATGACTGGATCCCTAAAACAAACGATGACAGGTGGCTGTGTTTAACAGTCAGAAGCCAGGTGGATGTAATTTTTATAAAGATCAGCAAGGTTGAAATAGCAGCCAAGAAGATGGGACCTGAATGAATTGTTAACAGACTCTGGCACCCANAGAAGCTGTCACAGAACAAAACTCATTAATAGCAAAGGGATGACTGGATCCCTAAAACAAACGATGACAGGTGGCTGTGTTTAACAGTCAGAAGCCAGGTGGATGTAATTTTTATAAAGATCAGCAAGGTTGAAATAGCAGCCAAGAAGACGGGACCTGAATGAATTGTTAACAGACTCTGGCACCCAATAGATGTGGGTGAATAGATGTGCACTGAACAAAATTATTAATCAGCTTGTACCATCAGAGGATAAGGCAGAGGATAAGATGGTTGGATGGCATTATTGACTCAGTGGACATGAATCTGAGCAAACTCCAGGAGATGGTGAAGGACAGGGGAGCCTGGCGTGCTGCCGTCCATATGGTCACAAAGAGCTGGACATGACTGAGTGACTAAACAACAGCCATCAGAGGAAATCGAGAGGCTGAGAGCAGTCACCCAAATAACAAGTCATGATTCTTTGCCCGTTCTCTGGATCTGAGCCAGTTTTTGGAGCCTGAATTTGTTGATTGAAGAGGAAATAGGACCTCGTGAATGAAAGACTACAATACCATAGCAAGTTATGCAGTAATGTCACTCCAATTTTCCCCAAAGCAATATATAGCAATTTACTCAGGAACCTTGTGAAGAAAATAATACTCAAATAATTTAAAGACTGTTGGATACCATGTTGAAGTGAACATTGACACCCGGAAACATGACATATTTTTGTGGTCCCTCTATTAAGACAGAGACTATGGGGTCCAGGTAAAATGTTGACTTTGACTCGGGTCTAGCTTGTTGTTTGTTCCTTGAGTTTGTGAATCATTCAATAGCAATCTCCCCAGTCTCCAAAAGTATAATTGTTAATTGGGGCAATCTTCACATTGGGTCCTTGGCCAATGAGTAAGAGCTTTCTATAGTAATAGTGGTCCAAGTGCAAGTGCCTAAACTTCCCTACCCATGCACAAGACATTAACTTTTAAAAAGTATTGTGTTCCAGCGGTGGGAAGAACAGAAGTTAATGCTACCATTAAGAACCTAAAGGAAATGAGTGGTGGTCTCAATTATATCTCCATGTAAGTCACCATATGACACTTTATAGCAAAACCAGACAGATCCTACCACAAATAATCAAATTGTAGTCCTTATTGCACCTGCATGCCAAATGAGGTATCTCTTGCTAAGAAAGGTTAAAATGGCCTAGATACAGGAATATAACATGGATTTAGTCAATGTTTGGTTTCCTATCCCTGTTGGAAGAGCAGATCAGAAAGAGTTTATATATCTGCAGACTAGACAATAATACATTTGCATTTTATCCTCAGGGCTATGTTAATTCTTCTATCTTCTGATGTCAGTAAAATTGGCAAGAGTCCAGTGATCAGGAGCTTTCTTGGATATTCCATCAAAAATAAATGCAAATGATGGCATCTTGCTTTTCCCAACCCAAAGAGGGATGCATAGGCCTTTTGAGGCCCTAATGAATGGAAATCACTCAATCCTGTCCAACTCTTTGTGACCCCATGGATTGTGGCCTGTCAGGCTCCTTTGTCCATGGAATTCTCCAGGCCAGAATACTGGAGTGGGTAGCCATTCCTTCTCTAGGGGGTCTTTCCAACCCAGGGATTGAACCCAGGTCTCCTGCATTGCAGGTGGATTCTTTACTCTCTAAGCCGCCAGGGAAGCTTAAGAATACTGGAGTGAGTTGCCTATCCTGTCTCCAGTGGATCTTCCAAACCCAGGAATTGAACCAGGTTCTCCTGCATTTCAGGCAGATTCTTTACCAGTTGAGCTACCAGGGAAGCCCTAGAAGTAGCATATTTTGCATCTAAGAACACTGCTTCATCTATTATATGAAAAATTGTGTATAATAAATAAAGCCCCAGCTTTGAATTGGGCCCAGAGCAGAAAAGGATTCTTCAAAAGATCTGGTCTTTGGGCCAGGTAGCCTGCCACTTGGGTCATTCAGTATGGCAAAATTTGTGGTATTAGAGATCAGTGATGAGAAAAGATACCATAGGGAGTTTGTGGCAACGTCCAGTAAAAAAATCAAAAGGCACCTTGGGGTTCTGGAGCTGGGTCCATGCTACCTTAAGTAAAGAGTTATGTGCTGTTTAGTTGCTAAGTTATGTCCAACTCTTTTGTGACCCCATGCATTGTAGCCCACCAGGCTCCTCTGTCCATAGGATTTCCCAGGCAAGAATACTAAAGTGCATTGCAATTTCCTTCTCCAGGGGATCTTCCCAACCCTGTAGGGACTGAACCTACGTCTCCTCCATTGCCAGGCAGATTCTTTACTGCTGAAGCCACCAGGGAAACTATACTGTTTCCACAAAACAACTTCTGATGTGTCGTTGGGCCCTGATAGAGACAGAATAGAGATAGAGCGTGGGACGACAAATGATCATTCATTTAGAACTGCCATTAGGTTCGAGTGTGGTCAGCCTTACCAAATCATAGGATTAAAATTTTTGATGAAATGTACCTGTACACTGTCCATTTTGGATCAAGTACAGGAAGGACAGGGCCTGAGCAGGTAATGTGAACAAGTAGCCTAGATTCCATGTCATTAACCACTGTTCAAGAGTGTCCTTCCACAAGTCCATATCAGTAACCTACGTGTCATCTTACAACTAGTTCATGGGAGAGGAAAATAACTTAGCTTGACTTAAGGATGGATCAGCTTTTTATGTGGAGGCACGCTAAAAACGTTAGGCCNACAAGTAGCCTAGATTCCATGTCATTAACCACTGTTCAAGAGTGTCCTTCCACAAGTCCATATCAGTAACCTACGTGTCATCTTACAACTAGTTCATGGGAGAGGAAAATAACTTAGCTTGACTTAAGGATGGGTCAGCTTTTTATGTGGAGGCATGCTAAAAACGTTAGGCCACTGCAAAGCATGACGTCTTGGGAGTGAGCATGCAAAACAGTGGCAAGGAAAGTTTGCCCCAAATGCTTGTGCATTGTTGTGGGAATGTAAACTGGTATAGTCATTATGCAAAATACTATAGTTACTCCTCAAAAAATTAAAAATAGAACTACCATATGATCCAGCAATCCTACTTCTGGATATCTATCAGAAGAAAATGAGAACAAATAATTAAAAAAAAATACACATCCCTGTATTTATTGTGGTATTATTTACAATAGCCAAGACATAGAAGCAACTTGTGTCCACTGATAGCTAAATAAATAAAAAAAAGATAAGATGATCTTTTGTCCCAAAGGGAAAACACTTTCATCATTGAACTATAAGTTATGGCTACTACCTGGGAACTTGGAATTCTTGGAGTCCAGCTACCAGCAGGCATGAAGAGGTATAATCTTGGCAAGAGTAACTGACTCTGCTCGAAAAGAAAGTTTGTGCCTGTTACAGAATCTAATCTATGAAAGTATGGGATTTATTTGGCATCCGGGTGATCTATTTGGATACTTCTTTGACTAGTCATGATGGTAAATAGGTAAGTGAAGACAATTTAGCCAGAGAAAAACATGGTGATCAGGAACTCAGACCACTCAGGGATGAGGATCTGTGGTACATCATCAGATCAATCACTAGGAAAAGCTGAAAAACCAGCTAAGGGTGAGGGGAATCTGGATTGAATAGTACAGTAGCAAGGTGATTAGTATCAGTTGTCACTCTGAGACTTACAGAAGTTTATTCTACTAGCCAGGGCCAGGACTAGAGTGAGTCAGCAAAATATCTAGGGTGGAAAATTCAGAGAGATGGTCTCTTTCAGGGTCATGTAAGTGCTGAATGTATACTTTTATGACTCTAGGAATGAGTGTGTACTTAAGAATGAAGAACCTACAATCCATCAGGAAGACATAGCAATTAAAAATATACATGAACCTAACAGTAGAGCCCCCAAANAGAGTAGGCTGAGGTGTTGTTCAGGCCACCCTTAGAGCCCAACTTCTCATCTCCCCATTCAACTTGCTTCTCTTCTTTCCACTGTTGTTATCCCAAAGAGACTTCCTAATAAACATTCTGAACCCTAAACTCTTTGCTTTCCTGACCTCCTGATCTTTGATGAGGTCTAGAGAAGTTATAAGCAAATAAACAGATGAACAGCAAACTCACAGAATCCATTACAGTTAACCAGTATCTTTCTCTTCAGGAATGTTGACACCCACTTATAAAGGTAACAGACCCCAGAGTTAGAGAATCATCTCAGTTCAAATTTTCAATAATCATTCATGGAAAAGATTTAAATTTATCTTCAGAATGAAAGGGGGAAGGAGGCAGTCAATAAGGAAATGATTGTTGGAAAAGACTCTGATGGNGTTGACACCCACTTATAAAGGTAACAGACCCCAGAGTTAGAGAATCATCTCAGTTCAAATTTTCAATAATCATTCATGGAAAAGATTTAAATTTGTCTTCAGAATGAAAGGGGGAAGGAGGCAGTCAATAAGGAAATGATTGTTGGAAAAGACTCTGATGCTGGGAAAGATTGAAAGCAAGAGGAGAAGGGGATGACAGGGGGTGAGATGGTTGGATGACATCACTGACTCGATGGACATGAGTTTGAGCAAGTTTCAGGAGTTGGTGATGGACAGAGAAGCCTGGCGTGCTGCAGTCCACAGGGTCACAAAGAGTTGGTCGCGACTGAGCGACTGAACTGAGCTTATAGGTGTTGAGAGCAGCCTCAGATGCTGGCAGGGGTGGTAGACCACGGTGGGAGAGATGCGGTGTAGACACTGCTCTAAAGGGGCTTAGAGTCTTTTGATAGATGTGGGTGATAATCTCTCTTAGCATATAACTGTTGTGCAGGATTAATGATGAGAATTTGGAACTTCTTTTCTCAGAGTGTTTCAGCTACCCATTCCTATTTCTTCTCTCCTTGCAGCCTCTTCACNGCAGGGGTGGTAGACCACGGTGGGAGAGATGCGGTGTAGACACTGCTCTAAAGGGGCTTAGAGTCTTTTGATAGATGTGGGTGATAATCTCTCTTAGCATATAACTGTTGTGCAGGATTAATGATGAGAATTTGGAACTTCTTTTCTCAGAGTATTTCAGCTACCCATTCCTATTTCTTCTCTCCTTGCAGCCTCTTCACTCACTGACTTACTCTAGACACCCTGGTTCCTACTGCACATATAGTTTGCCTGAGGGTTAGGAGAGCCTCCCAGAATGTCTGTAGGGCAGACGATTGCATCATGGACTTGGATACAGGTTCTGGGATAAATCTATGTATGATGAGAAGTTGCGGGTTTTTGATGAGCAGGTCATGGACTTCAGGGCATCAGCCAAGACCCTTAGTCAACATATTA
Organism: Neotragus moschatus; assembly: GCA_006410615.1. Classification (NCBI taxonomy): domain Eukaryota; kingdom Metazoa; phylum Chordata; class Mammalia; order Artiodactyla; family Bovidae; genus Neotragus; species Neotragus moschatus. Next base: position 2,148,538 of record SJYA01002284.1, on the reverse strand, counting down.
ATGTGGTTTTGTAAAGCATTTCCCACATCTCATCTCTTATTCCATGAAAGTTGCTTAAAGACTGACTCTCACTATATACTACAACCTTCTGAAAAAAGAAATAGAGAAAGAAAAAGAGTATGAATTGAAATTCTACTGCTTATTACTTATATGATTCTGGCAAAGTTACAAAACAACTGTGAGCTAAAGTTTTCTCAGATATACAATGAAATGGGAGTATCTGTGCAGCCCACCTCTCAAGGATTGTTGGAAATATAAAAGTATTGAAAGTGAGCATTTCATAAACTATAAAACACTATGTAATTGTAAGGTTTATTATTTTCAGCTGTTCCTACTTCATTGTAAATATTGTAAATGATATTGCCTGTCAGTTTTCTTTCTGTATCTCAGGATACTGAAAGAATGGAAGTTTTAAGGGAAAAAAGGAAGGGATGATTTGGGAGAAGTTACATGATTTAGTTGTTAAGGCTGAATCTGAGCATGTGTCTAACTGGGAGGAAGATTGTACTGGATCAGATTGAGAGATATGAATTGGTGGTGGAGAAATCTGGCAACATTAATTACCTTGCAGTTCTCCAAGAGAAAGCTATGGACCATACAGTGTCTAAAAAGATCCGAGTACTGGTAACTTCATTCATCCGTTCATTGGTTCATTCATTCATTTAAAAAACATTCAGCCTACTCAATCCCAGGAGACTTGAATAAGACAAAGATCACTCAGGGTGATGGCAGAGACAGACCAACACCTATTTCAGTGTAACATGTCAAAGCATTGATGGAACTAGCAAGGCTATGAGAGGAGCACAGAGGAGGAGCATCTATATTGGATTAGGAAGCTCAAGAAAGATTTCTTGGAAGAAGTGAGGCTTGAGCTGCATTTAGAAGAATGAGTAAGTCTTAGATGACGTAGGGACAGAGAGAGTGTTTTCCTGGAAGAGGGAACAATATGTGCAAAGATTTGGAAGCCTGAAGCAGTCTCTTGTATTTTAAGAAATCACAAGTAGTTTCAAATGACTGTTTTGAAAATGTGTGGTGAAGGGTAGGCGGAAGAAGAGAGGTATGTGTGGAGGTGGGAGAAGAGAGAAATAGGGGAGTACATAGCCAGAGTATCTGAGCTTGATCCTGAGAGCTGTGTGGGACCTGAAAACAGGGCGACAGTGACACGGTCGGAATTACATTTTAGGAAGAGGGTGGAACTGATAGGCAAGAGTTAGGTCCAGAGGCCGGAAGCTCAGTTAGACATGTGAACAGCAGGTACAAGGGCAAGAGTAAGGCCGTAGGCTGGCTGTGGGGATGGAGAGGAGGGAACAGAGCTAAAAGAGGCTGCTCAGGTTGAAATCACAGGGTTCTGTGGCTGAATAGAGAAAGACGTGTGGCAAGCCACATAGCCTCTCAAGCTGGAAAGTGCAGGTCACTTGAGTTTGGTCACTTGACTCCTTCTATGAAAATCTTTCTAGTATAGGTATTGGAGAAGACAATAGCATCCCACTCTAGTACTCTTGCCTGGAAAATCCCATGGATGGAGGAGCCTGGTGGGCTGCAGTCCATGAGGTTGCTAAGAATCAGACATGACTGAGCCACTTCACTTTCACTTTTCACTTTCATGCATTGGAGAAGGAAATGGCAGCCCACTCCATTGTTCTTGCCTGGAGGATCCCAGGGACAGGGGAGCCTGGTGGGCTGCCATCTATGGGGTTGCACAGAGTCGGACAAGACTGAAGCGACTTAGCAGCAGCAGCAGCAGCAGTATAGGTATCTGCAGGTGGCCTACCTACTTTCGGGTTCTGGGAGAGGGACTGAGCATTATCTCCAGCTCTAGTTAGTGAAATAAAGGGCCAGTCTCACCATCAGTCATGCCCAGTCCACTATTTACTCTAAGAAATGGAGCTCATTTAAAGTAGATCCGGGTTTCCAGTTTCGCACATTCCCTGCAAGGTCCCAGATTCTCTGCCTTGCATCCTCCATAGAGCAATGGGCAATGACCCAGAGCAGACTTTACCATAGGATCATCCTCTTCAGCTGATGTCCCCCTCCCAGCATCATGCCATACTCTGTCGGAAGTGACGGATGACTATTTTGGTCTTGGGATTTCCTTTCCGGAGTGTCTGTCACTTCTGCAGTCTGTGATGAATGCATTTTAAAGAGCTTAAGGGCTGTTTGACTGGGGCTGAGGCATCTATTTTAGGTTGAGAATTGCTGACATCCAGGAGTGTGTATGTTTTTTTAATAGAAAGCAGAGTATTAGAAAGAGATGCCTGCTCTTTTACACAGCAACATTTCTATGTTACCTAGTGATCTGGGATGGCATGGTGCACCTTGCAATCTGTAAATCGTGACCCGTGGTGGATTACAGAAATGGCCACAATGTCCTCCTAGAATCCACTCCCTTGCAATGTGACCTTGTGGCTCCTCCTATCAAACCAGGAAGACTTTTTCTCATGACATTGAAAGAATGGGGATTTTAAAGGGAAAGAAGAAAGGGAATAGTTGGGAGCTGTGATTGACTTGGCACAGTGCTTAGGGCAGGCAGGTCTTGGTGTGTGTCTTCTAACTAGGAGGCAGAATGTAGTGGATCAATGTATGAGATAAAGAGTTTGGGGGCATTGTTGGGGAAAATAACTTTTTGCAATTCTCCAAGAGATAGCGCTATGCCAAACAGTGTCCAAGAGGAGCTAAGTGGAGATAACTTCACTTATTCACCCATTAATTCATCAACTCATTGATTTATAAACTCAAAGAACATCTATTAGCTTTTAATTTATACCCCCAGATACTATGAAAGTTGAGGCAAGTTCATAGGTCATTCATTTCAGTATAATGTGGCAATCATAACTGAGATTCAAGGAACCTACCCCAGCTGAGGCCAAAAGAATCACCTAGAAGGATCAGGAATTAAATAAATGGAGATGTTTCTAAGCCTCTAAGTTTTTGGGCTGGTTGTGCAGTGAAAGCTAACTTAAGCATGATCTAAATCTGAGGAATAAGTATTTTGGTCCTTATTTTTCTAGAAACCTCCCTAGGGCTCCCCTGAAGATGGGTGATGCCAAATTTTAAAATAAAAACATTCCATGCACTACAGCAAAGCTGAAAATTCATGAGGGCAGATGAAAATGCTTGAACCATCACTGTTTGAAATATAGAACACAACCAGGTTTAATTTTTAAGCAATGCAAGGAAGGCTAGACCCCAGTAACCTTTAGAATTTAGAAGCTTACAAATATAATTAAAGATACTCCTTTAATATTTTTATTTCCCCAGGTAACAATTGATTCAATGATTTTTTCTATTGCCTCTTTATTAAACATTTTCAGCTCATAAACACCTTATGCTAAGCTTATTTATCACAGAAAAATTACCTTTTCATTTCTTCTGAGTAATCTTCAAATTCTCTGTGCTTTGCCAAAATGAACCATGTGATATTCTGGGATAATGTGAAACCTTTCAAAAGTTCTCTTTGAAAATAATAATATAAAATGTTAGAATAAAATAGCAATAGCTGTTAATATAAAATTAATATGGATTGGACACTCGGCTTAAGACTCTACATTCACTATTGCATTCAGTCACTTCCTTAGCTCGTCTAAGGTTGAAATTACTTTCATCAGTGATTCCACTTCTCAGGTGACTGAGACACAGAGATCTCCCATTAGGGAGGAAGTTGTAATAGGAGGAGGCATTTGTAGCATCCCAGGGCATTGGATCATGGATACCACGCTCCTAGCTGTCGTTGTGTATTGCCATATCTGACTGGGGTTGAATTCACACTCTGCCATTATTTTCTTGGTCTAGCCATTTGCCTTTTCTGCACTTTAATTTCTTCATCTATAACATCTGGTGAGAAAATAGAGGTGCAGAAACAGAGGACAAAAAATGCCATTTTATATTAGTATAGTAGTAGATATGGAAGTGCTCTGAGAATATAATACAGCTCTTTGCACACAGTAGGAAGTTCAATTTTGTCCCTACAAAGATTGTCAAGGCAAGCAGTTAGAGCTTTGATTTCAACAGGTCTCCATATATTTGTCTCTTCCCTCTTTCTCCACACTATATTTAAAAGATATTCCATAAATCTGAATGTCTTGAACAATTCCCGGTTCTGATCCACTAGACTGAACCCTAGCCATCTTTGACCTTAATGGAAGACAAACCTAGAAGCTCAGGGACACCAAACAATGTGGAATTCTCCTGTGAGAGTTGCAGAAACTGGTAGCAACATGAACGTTCAGTGAGTGATCGTGGAGGCAAAATGTCTGTGAAAGCAAATGGCACTCAGTGAGAGGAAAAGTTCAGGAACCTCACAGATGTGGCCTGTGTATACAGAGGAAATAGCCACTCCCTTTGTGCTTCCTGAAGAATGTCAACCTCCTTCGTGCACACAGTGGATGAATGGGATGGATGCCAAGAGGAAATGATTTTTTTTTAAATGTGGCACTAGGATTTGTCCCTTGTGTGGTCCCAAGTAGTCCCAGCCACTTAGATACACAGACAAGTGCTTGCACAAGTCTACGTTCGTCCACACTCATACACCCTCATGTGTATAGGGACATACATGCTTACAGAGCCACGCACACATCACAAACGATATTCCCAAGCAATATTTACCTATTATAAGAACATTTAGCAAATACGGCAGAAGCAAAGGAAAATCAATGGATAACACAAGGTAAAATGAAGCCTCAATTGCTTAACAAAGAAGAAGGGCAAAGGCATGAAACATCAGTCTCTGAGGCCAGTGAGGAGGACTGCCCCTCTGGTCTCATAAATTCCACGTAACAAGACAGAGATTACCAGCCATAAAGCATCTCTTTCTCATATGATGTCATTTCCATAAATACAGTATTTGAAGAACAGAATTATGAGTGCTAACTCAGGTCCCTGGGGAAAAGACAAATGTGTTCAGAAAGGAGCTTTTTTTGTCAAAGTGAGGTTTTAGAACTTGTCTCAAAAGGATGTTACAAAACTGCTTTGAAGAAATAAAAACACACATACGCATGAATTATTACTTTTCCTTCAGCTTTTACACATTAGCAGGAATCTAGACTGCTGAATAAGGAAGCCAAAGGGGCATGATCTTTGAGTTCATGAAAGTATTTGCTGTTTTTTCCTTTGCGTGTGTCCTAAATGTTGCTACTGATGTGCTTTATATCAGACCACACCTAGGTACTCCTGGAATACAGTTCAGGCTTATTGGATGACTCGTCCAGGCCACCACAGTCACCTTTGTGTTGTGGATGGTCTTTCTAATTAAGAGAACTTCATCAAAATTCCATGCCCATGAACAAAAGGGGCACCCTCTACTCTAAGAGGAAGTGAAGTCAATCTTCATGTCTGTTATCTTCTAGTGTTTCTAAGCCTTTGTCACACCTACTCTGCCCCTTGTCTACCTACTACTTTATTCTTCTAACTTGACTCTTATGGCAAGAACAGACACTAGACTATGGGGCTTAGGTTGAGCTCCCATCTTCCCTAAGCACTTCTTAACTTAGTTGTGAAGTGAAGTCGCTCAGTCATGTCCGACTTTGTGATCCCATGGACTGTAGCCTACCAGACTCCTTTGTCCATGGAATTCTTCAGGCAAGAATACTGGAGTGGGTTGCCATTTCCTTCTCCAGGGGATCTTTCTGACCCAGGGATTGAACCCAGGTCTCCTACATTGCAGGAAGACACTTTACCATCTGAGCTACCAGGGAAGTTTAAATTAGCTGTAGGAAGAATTATAACCAACTTAGGAAACCAGGACATTTGACAGCAGACTCAAATCCCTTTCCATTTAAATCTGTGTTTCCTCCCCTCCCCACAATATCCACCCGAAATGTGTGCCATTACACACATAAACAGTCCACATAGAGCATTACAGACACCTAAGCAACCTAGATTTCAATAAGGATTTCAGTGTGGGTTACACACATCCACTAATTCTTTTACTTATCCATCCAAGGGAAATTTATCCCAGGCTGGGTGCTATGAAGTTTTGAATATAAAGATGATATGACTCTGCTTTCAATAAGCTTTAAGCTCTGATAGTTATTTGGAATTTCTTTATATCCGAACTTTCCTGAGACTATTTGGGAGAACTAGAGGAGACACTATTATTTAGCACAGGGGAAAAAAAAAGAGCTGAAATGATGACTGAATAAGAATATTTAAGTGTACAGAAGATGGACTCCATTATGGATCTATCATCCATGAATTTATCTAAAACCCTTTTCAATCAAATTACCTTCTTTCAGTTTGCTCTATCTCTTGGGATAAGGAGTTCCTTTTTTGGACTGCCTGCTGTGTAGAATAACACATGCTTTTGTTTCTGAAATTTCTTCTTGTAAGCTTATAGGGACTCCCACTAATTCTGAGTTTATAGGATTTGGTGAGTAGGTCATTGTGTGCCTTACCTGTACCCTGCATGATTTTGCAGGTGTCTTTCATATCCATGGGCTTCCCTTGTGGTTCAGCTGGTAAAGAATCTGCCTGCAATGCAGGAGACCTGAGTTCGATCCCTGGGTTGGGAAGATCCCCTGGAGAAGAAAAGGCTTCCCACTCCAGTATTCTGGCCTGGAGAATTCCATGGACTGTAGAGTCCATGGGATCACAAAGAGTCAGACACTACTGAGAGACCTTCACTTTCACTTTTATATCCATGGGCTCCCTGGTAACTCATATGGTAAAGAATCTGCCTGCAGTGTGGGAGACCCAGGTTCAGTCCCTGGGTTGGGAAGATCCCCTGGAGAAGGAAATGGCAACCTACTCCAATATTCTTGCCTGGAGAATGCCATGGACAGAGGAGCTTGTGGGCTACAGTCCATGGGGTCACAGAACTGGACACGACCAAGTGACTAACACTTTCACCACATGCCTGTAAGTATTTCAAAGATACTAACCAATAAGACTGGTGAGGAAGCCCCTGGAACCTGGCCTCGGTTCCTAATCTGGCTCTCCATGCAAACCCTACAGGATNTGGACAGAGGAGCTTGTGGGCTACAGTCCATGGGGTCACAGAACTGGACACGACCAAGTGACTAACACTTTCACCACATACCTGTAAGTATTTCAAAGATACTAACCAATAAGACTGGTGAGGAAGCCCCTGGAACCTGGCCTCGGTTCCTAATCTGGCTCTCCATGCAAACCCTACAGGATTTTCCTCCCATTGGTTCTATCTAGAAGACAGAGGCATAGAGAAAAGAGTCTTTGTCCCTCGTCTTCCCAACTGGGTTCAAGGACAAAAGCTAAGACAATGTCAGAATGGTACTCTGAGTTCCTTGGGAAAAGGAATTATAGAAAACAGCATGATATCATTATTATTATCATGTTGACCATGTCCCTTGAAATCTAAGTCATTCTGGAGAATGGATTTTCATCTAAAGTACTGCTCTATCATCTGAGCTTAATTGGAAGCAGAGTCTGTTCGGCAAGCTTCTCTGCATGATTCTCGTTTCTAAGGTGGATTGTATTTCACTTTGAATAATGAGGCAATCTTTCTATTTACTGATTATTTCCTTATATAACTTGATCACTGAAAAGAAGTCGCCACCAAGACCTAAAACAACTGACTCATGAACGTGCTCCCAACCCCTGATGTGCAGAGCACTTTAAGATGTCTCTCTTGCTTGCAGATTGAAGTTTGCATGCACTGTGTATCAGAGGGTGCATATTCCTGGCATTTTATATAGAAAGTCAGAAGTAGAAGAATGGGATAATAGCTGGCATCTGGAAGATAAGAGAGAGAATGCAAAATTNACATATATATGGAATTTAGAAAGATGGTGGTGTTAAACCTGTACGCGAGACAGCAAGAGAGACACAGATGTGTAGAACAGCCTTTTGGACTCTGTGGGAGAGGGAGAGGGTGGGAGGATTTGGGAGTGTGGCATTGTAACATGTATGATATCATAAGTGAAACAGATTGTGGGTCTAGGTTCGATGCAGAAGGCTTGGGACTGATGGGCGGGGATGATCCGGAGGGATGACGTGGGGAGGGAGGGGGAAGGGGGGAGTCCGGATTGGGAACTCAGGTATATTTGTGGCTGATTCATGTCAATGTATGGAAAATGAGTACAGTATTGTAAAGCAAAACAAACTAAAAAATAAAAATTAAAAAAAAAAGAAAAAAGCTAGATTGGAGTACGGTACTGCCTCTTGCTGTAACACAGTGAGCCCTCAAGCAACTAACTTACCATCTTGTTTTTCATATATGCAAAATGAGATGGCTGTCCTGGATAATCTTTCAAATTCTTTCCAGTACCAAATTATGCATGTCTTAGATCAAAGAGGTATAACAGAAACCCAGAGAGTAAGCTAGGAATAAAACAGCACATGTTGTAATTTCTCAAACAAACAAAATACCACAGCTCCCGTAGTTTGATGTTAAAGGACAAAATCATGGGGGAGATTTTGGAACTGTTTTTAGAGATCTGTACTCTCTTGGGTAAACTTGAACTAAAATCACATTACTTGGACTACTCTCTGAAACTTTCAGATTTCTTTTTCTCTCTCTTTTGAATCTTCTGTTCAATGTCAGTGAAGCCTGATAGAGATTACTATCTCTAAATGTCTCTGCTTTCCAGATACCCACTGAGATTCTTAAGTTTTGGCAAAGATGTAAAAACTATGTTTTCATGTGCCCAATGCCACCCTTGTTGAAGCTAGCTGTATTACTTCCTCTCCTTGCCAGTAGAGCTGCCTTAGGGACCTTCTCTTACTCTGTATGTGCAGAAAAACACACAGGAGAGCATTCTCGGGCTCTTGCTTACTGACTGAATCCCCCTACCCCCATACCCCCGTCCTCTAAATGCTTGCCAAGGAGCCCAAACAGGTGATAACTCTATGTGGCTCCCAGTGTAGCAGAACAAGGCCGTCTTCTCCCTCTGTATACTCTTGCCAGACTTGCCCCTTCCAGCCTGCAGGGTTTCCACTGCTCTCGTCAGTCAGAGTCTAGCAGATGATCACCCAGAATGGTAACAGGTGGAACATAGAGGAAAGCATTAACTTGTAGTCTGTGTCCCTTTAGCAACGTGGGTGAAGACAGTCTGTGTGCCATGGCTCCACTTGCCAGTTTCTACTCCTGGGGAAAGCGAACTCCTCCATCAAACTTTAAGAAGATCTATCAGTGCAGAGTCAATAGAGCTTAACACAAAATGGTAGTCAGGTTTGAGGCTCCAACCTCAGCTTCCTTGGTTAAGTCACCCACAGTTTCTATAGCAGCAAGCAAGTTTTCTTTTGAATTACTGAATGAAATATATAAAAACATTCTCTTTGCAATAGCCCAAATAACACAGGCAAACTAAAGCCTATTTGGGAGAAGGCAGTGGCAACCCACTTCAGTACTCTTGCCTGGAAAATCCCATGGATGGAGGAGCCTGGTAGGCTGCAGTCCATGGGGTTGCTGAGAGTCAGACATGACTGAGTGACTTCACTTTCATGCATTGGAGAAGGAAATGGCAACCCACTCCTGTGTTCTTGCCTGGAGAATCCCAGGGACTGGGGAGCCTGGTGGGCTGCCATCTATGGGGTCGCACAGAGTCGGACATGACTGAAGTGACAGCAGCAGCAGCAGCAGCAGCAGCAAAGCCTATTTGGGCTTCCCGGATGGCACAGTGGTAAAGAATCTGCCTGCCAGTGCAGAAGATTCGGGAGAGGCCAGTTCAATCCCTAGGTCAGGAAGATCCCCTGGAGTCAGGAATGGCAACCCATTCCGGAATCCTTGCCTGGAAAAGTCCATGGACAGAGGAGTCTGGTGGGCTACTCTACAGTCCATAGGGTCACAAAGAGTCAGATGTGGCTTAAGCACACATACAAAGCCCATTTACCACAGCTTATCACGCTGTGTTCCTATCCAGAGAAAAACTGTCAGTCAATTATTTTTTACAAATATGTAGCTGTATGTTATAGGATGATAGATGGGCATGCAGCTGAGGAGTCACTAGGAACCTCCCTGCAGGCTTTTTTAAGAAGCAATAGAACTGACCCAGTTACCGCCACCCTGTAACTCCCTCCTCAAGATTTATAAGAAAGGAAGTGGGATTGTGATTTGTTAGTTTAGAGAGGGTGCTGTGGGTTTCCCTTCCATCTCTGTGGGAAATAGAGGAGATGTTTTGGCCTAATCCTCAAGTCAAAGGAGGAAGGCTCCAAGAAAACCACTTTTATATTTTGAGGATGTCTACAAGAAGAAGACTCTCAAGAGTCTTCTCCAACACCACAGTTCAAAAGCATCAATTCTTCGGCGCTCAGCCTTCTTCACAGTCCAACTCTCACATCCATACATGACTACTGGAAAAACCATAGCCTTGACTAGACGGACCTTAGTTGGCAAAGTAATGTCTCTGCTTTTGAATATGCTATCTAGGTTGGTCATAACTTTTCCCCCAAGGAATAAGCGTCTTTTAATTTCATGGCTGCAGTCACCATCTGCAGTGATTTAGGAGATCCAATCAGATCCTCCATTCTGAAGGAGATCAACCCTGGGATTTCTTTGGAAGGAATGATGCTAAAGCTGAAACTCCAGTACTTTGGCCACCTCATGCGAAGAGTTGACTCATCGGAAAAGACTCTAATGCTGGGAGGGACTGGGGGCAGGAGGAGAGGATGAGATGGCTGGATGGCATCACTGACTTGATGGACGTGAGTTTGGGTGAACTCCGGGAGTTGGTGATGGACAGGGAGGCCTGGTGTGCTGCAATTCATGGGTTGCAGAGTCGGACACGACTGAGCGACTGAACTGAACTGAACTGAACTGAACAAGAAGAGGAAACTGACTTCTAAATTCCTGATTGGATGTCTGCTCAGGGACTGGACTTGATCTTCACTCAGCACCTATTGGGGAAAGGTGAAAATATATTGATAGAGAGGGCAAAGTGGACATGGAGGTTTCTATGCCTGAAGTGGACATGGAGGAAGGGGACTTAAATGCTCTCACTGCTGCTCTGACCGAGGCAGCTGATTTCCATGAGAGGAGACTGTCAATAGGAGAGTGTGGTTTGGACCACTTGGAAGGTGGGTCAGTAGAGGTCAAGTCAGAGCCTTTCATGCTTTTCAGGAAGACTTCTTCCTAATGCCTGTCAGCTCAGTGGCTTCAGAGGCCAGACTGTGTCAACCAAGAATAGATTTCAAAGACACAGAAACTTCAACTCCACTTCTCTACTCCAGTATCCTGGAACTGAAAGAGAGACCTAGAAGAGAGAGGAGAAGAAAAAGAACAGACCAGGCATTCTCTTCACTCTAAGTTCCCCAGACAGGGTCAGGCGGAATGAGGTACAAGGAAAGATGTGAGATTGATGATTTAAACTGGGATATAAGTTCATTTGTATCATTTTTTTAAATTCTGCACATAAGCAGATACCATAAAATATTTTTCCTTCTCTGACTTACTTTATTCAGCGTAACAATCTTGAAGTTCATCCATGTTGCACAAACGGCAGCATTTCATTCTTTTTAATGGTTGAGTAATATTCTATTGTATATATGTACCACATCTTCTTTATTCATTCCTCTGTCAATGGATATTTAGATTGCTTCTATGTCTCGGCTATTGCAAACAGTGCTGCAACGAACATTAGGGTACATATATCCTCTAAAATCGTATTTTCATCTGGGTATATACCCAGGAGTGGGATTGCAAGATCATATGATAACTTTAATTTTAGCTTTTAAGGAAACTGCATACTGTTCTCCATAGTGGTTGTACCAATTTACATTCCTACCAACAGTATGGGAGGGTTCCCTTCTCTCCACACCCTCTCCAGCATTTATTGCTTATGAATTTTTTGATGATGCCCTTTCTGACTGATGTGCAGTGATAACTCATTGCAGTTTTGATTTGCATTTCTCTAATAATTAATGATGTCGAGCATCTTTCATGTGCTTCTTAACCATCTGTATGTCTTCTTTGGAGAAATGTCTGTTTAGATCTTCTGCCCATTAAAAAAACATGCTAGGTATACTCAGGAATATAAATCTTAAAAGATACACTCAACTTCAAAGGTTTATAAACTGTTCAATAAATAATCTCTATTTGGGGGGTCAGAATTGCTAATTAAATTGTTTGAATCTTAAAAAATTAATAAACTGGGATACAGGTATAGGACTAAACTGAAGTATTAATATGTGAAAGTGATCAAAAAGCTGTGAGTTCTGTGCTGCTTATCATTAAGGGTTTGAACACAGAGATTCAATGTCATTAAAGATAGCTATTGAAAAAATAAAGCAATTCCATATTTGTATACCAATGAACTGAACTCTTCAATAAACCAGGTAGGTACAGAAGGATCTTGAGTTATTTTCAACATTAATAATGCCATAATATATATATCATACTGTAACTTGCTTTTTCTCATTGGGCAATATGTCTCCAAGATCTTCACATGTTAATACACTTGTATTTTGTTGTAATTTATAACTGCTGCATAGACTTCTACAGTCTGATGTTCCTAGAGTTTGTTTAGCCATCCTGTGGCTGATGGGTTTTCAGCTGTCATGAAATAGCCTGATGATTGGCTCAGTTAGACTGTGAAAGAGCAAAGTTTGGCACAGATCTCTAAAGTAGGACCATGCCTTCTGGACCAACTAAAGACATGTCCATAATTTCTAAATCCCTGGTCCTCTCTAAGGCTAGGTTTTAAGGACATGAAGATTGGGGAAAGTGATAGAACAGGCTCCCTAGGGGGAGTGCTGTCGTCTTCAACTTACCAGTTACTGTTCTTCAAAACTCTGTTTTACTGAGGTAGAGCAAGGCCAGTTATTTCAGGTCAAAACTCTGTTTTCTCACCTAAGAACTGAAGTGATTTCATTCCTTCTTCCAAATTTTGGTTTTGTGGCAATTAACCAGTAACGTTAGAAAAATACTTTTAAAATCTTGAAATAGAGATTTACTGCAAACTTAAGGATTTATTAAAATAAATTTGCTTACCAGTTAGATATAATATTTAGATCTAACATAAATATTAGATATAATATTTCATGTGCATTTGTCAAATACATATATTTTAATCTCTAATTTATGTTTTCAAAGTAATACATCTTCATAACAGCAGGGTATTTTTCTGGTGATACTTTGCCTCACTGCCATTAGTTACTGAATAGGTATGCAGCTGCTGCTGCTGCTGCTAAGTCGCTTCAGTCGTGTCCAACTCTGTGTGACCCCATAGACAGCAGCCCACCAGGCTCCCCCATCCCTGGGATTCTCCAGGCAAGAATACTGGAGTGGGTTGCCATTTCCTTCTCCAACGCAAGAAAGTGAAAAGTGAAAGTGAAGTCGCTCAGTCGTATCCGACTCTTAGCGACCCCATGGACTGCAGCCCACCAGGCTCCTCCGTCCATAGGATTTTCCAGGCAAGAGTACCGGAGTGGGGTGCCATTTCCTTCTCTGACTGAATAGGTATAAGAGTATCCAAATATGCAATATTAAACATACATATTAAAAATTCTGAGTTCAGAATACATTAATGATTTCACATTCTGTAGGCCTTTGGTCATCATGGTCAAATATCTATAAATGTATCTTAAAATTTAGTGAGCTCCTCCTCCTAAGAATTTTTGAATATAGATTCCAGGTGATACAGCACTATAGTTTGACATCTGTCTACACCGCAAGTCTAGTTGTAAGTCATCACCATACAGTTGACTTCCTTTACTCTCACCTCCCCCAGTCCCCTTCTAACTAACAGATCCATATCTGTTCTCTGAGTTTGATTTTGTTTTGTCTTGGTTTTTTCTTTAGACTCCACATATGGGTGAAATTATACAGTATCTGTCTTTTTCCATCTGACTTATATCACTTGATATGTTTCTTTAGATTCTCTGCCCATTTTAAATTTTGTTTGTCTGTGTTGTTGAGTTCTTTATATTATTGGATATTAACTCTTTATTGGATATGTGATTTGTAAATGTATACTCTCAGTTAGTAGGCTGGAGTCAGTTCCACAGAAGCATCACTAAGATCAAAGTTAAGGACGTCACCACTTACATTTTCTCACAGAAATTTTGTGGTTTCAGGTCTTACATTCAAGTCTTTAATATTGCTGCTGCTGCTAAGTCACTTCAGTCATGTCCGACTCTGTGCAACCTCATAGACAGCAGCCCACCACGCTCCCCCGTCCCTGGGATCCTCCAGGCAAGAACACTGGAGTGGGTTGCCATTTCCTTCTCCAATGCATGAAAGTGAAAAGTGAAAATGAAATCTCTCAGTCATGTCCAACGCTTAGCAACCCCATGGACTGCAGCCTACCAGGCTCCTCCATCCATGGGATTTTCCAGGCAAGAGTACTGGAGTGGGGTGCCATTGCCTTCTCCAGTCTTTAATACACTGTGAGTTAATTTTTGTAAAAGGTATATGATATACATGATCTCTGCCAAAAGGCTAGGAAGCAATGCATATGATTTAAGATAATCGACTAGTTTCATTCTTTTGCATTTTTCCCATTGTCCAGTTTTCCCAGGACAATTTATTGAAGGGATATGCTTTTCTGAATTGCATATTTATGTTCCTTTTCATAATTATCTGTATTTGTGTGAGTTTATTTTTGGGATGTCAGTTCTATTCCATGTGATTTTGGGCCAGTACCATACTTCTTGATTACTATACTTTTGTAGTATAATTTGAAATAAAGGATCATGTTACCTCCAGCTTTGATATTCTTTCTCAAGTTTGTTTTGGCTATTCAGGATCTTTTGTGATTTAATACAAAATTTAGAATTATTTGTTCTAGTTCTGTGAGATAGTCCCATCAGGATTTTGGTAGAGATTGCAATGACTCTGTAGATCGCTTTGGGTAGTATGGCCATTTTAATTATTTTAATTCCTCCAATCCATTAACAAGTTATTATTAATAATACTTTTTTGTTTCATTAACAATATTTTTCTTTAATTTTTTTTATCAGAAACTTTTAGTTTTCAGTGTACAAGTCTTTCACCTCCTTTATCAAAATTCATTGCTGGGTATATTATGCTTTTTTGATGCAATTATAACTGGGATTTTTTTTCACTGTGTGTTATTTATATATAGAAATAGCATAGATTTATGTCTGTTGATTTTATATCCTATAACTTTACAGAATTCATTGATTAATTCTGACAGTTTTTGATCGATTCTTAAGGGTTGTCTATACACAATATCATGTCATCTGTGAATAATGATGGTTTTACTTCTTTGTCTCCAATTTGGGTGCATTTATTTTTCTTGACTAATTTTACTGGAATTTCTAATACCAAATTGAATAAGTATGATGAGAGTGGGTATCCTTATCTTCTTCCTGATGTTAGAGGAAAAGTTTTTAGCCTTTCGCCATTGAATATGATGTTGGCTGTGGGTTTTTATACGTGGTCTTAATTATGTTGAGGTAGGTTTTATCAATACTAACTGTGTTGAGAATTTTTATCAAAAATAAAAGTTGAATTTTGTCAAATTTTTTTTCTGCTTCTTTAACACATTAATGACCAGGGGAATTTTGCAGAAACTAATGCCTGTGGGTAGCAGTTTGTTATATAAGTGAATATTTAAATGCCTCCAATTAATAGCACTTGGTTAACAAAATACATATTAATACATCTCTGGCCAATGATGTGTTAAGATGATTGTATGATTTTTTTCCTTTATTTTATTAATATGATGTATTATATTGATTGATTTGTGGATGCTGAACCATCATTGCATCCTTGGGATAAATCCTACTTGATTGTGGTGTATGATCCTTTTAAAGTATTATTGGATTTGGTTTGCTAATATTTTGTTGAGAATTTTTGCATTTATGTTAATCAAGGATATTGGCCTGCATTTTTATTTTTTGTAGTGTCTTTGTCTGGTTTTGGTACAAGGGTAATAGAGCTTCAAAAATAGGTTTGGTAGGTTTCTCTTCTCTTAAGTTTTTTAAAAGAGATTTTGAAAATAGAAGTTAAATATTCTTTGAATATTTTGTAAAAACCTTCAGTGAAGACATCTGGTCCTGGGTTTTTGTATTTTGGGAAATTTTTATTACTGTTTCAGTGTCCTTACTAGTAATCAGTCTATTCAGATTTCTTCATGATTTCAATCATAGAAGATGGTTTATTTTCCATAAACTTAGCCATTTATTTAATGTCCAATGTATTGGCATATAATTTTGTATTAGTCTCTTGTGATCATTTATATTTTTTGTGGTATCAGTTGAAACTTCTCTTTCATCTCTGATTTTATTCAAGTTCTTTCTCTCTGTCCCTTGATGAGTTTGGCTAAAGGTTTATCAGTTTCATTTTTCTTTTCAAAAAACAGTTCTTAGATCGTTGATCTTTGGTAAGTCTCTTTTATTTATGCTCTGATCTTTAAAATTTCCTTAATTCTACTAATTTGGGGCTTTTATTTCTAGGTTCTTTAGATGTAAGGTTAGATTGCTTACTTAGAATTTTTCTTATTTCTTAAAGTAGACAGTATTGCTGTAAGTTTATTTCTTAGGTTTTAGCATGTAATGTTTCTGTTATCATTTGTCTGTAGTTTTTTTTTTTTTTAATTTCTCTCTTGGCTTTTCAGACGGCCCATTGATTGTTCAGTAACATGTTTAATCTCCATTTTTTTTCTTGTGATTGATTTCTAATTTCATAGCATGTGATTGGAGAAAATGCTTGATATGATTTTAGTCTTCTTGGACTTAACCTAAGTGATCTATTCTGGAAAATGTTCCTTGGGCACTGCAGAAGAATATATTATACTGCTTTTGAATGAAATGTTCTACATAGATCTTTTAAGTCTATCTGATCTGATGTTTCATTTATAGCCAATGTTTCCTTATTGATTTTCTGTCTAGAATGATATATCCATTGTTATGTGGGATATTAAAGTCCTTTACTATTACTGTATTGCTTTCAATATTTTCCTTTAAGTCTGTTAATATTTGCTTTATATATCTTGATGATCCTCTTTTGGGTGCATATACATATATAAATATTGTATCGTTTGCTGAATTGACCCATTTCTCATTATGCAGTGTTCTTCTTTGTCTTTTATTACAGTCTTTTTTTTAAAGTCTATTTAATCTGATATGAATATTGCTTCTCCAACTTTCTTTTCATTCCATTTGCTAATGGAATATCTTTTTCCATCCCTTCACTTTCAATTTGTTTTCTCTTCTGAAATAATTCTCTTACAGGCTGCATATAGATGGATCTTAGTTTTTTAAATCTGTTTGGCCTCTCTGTCTTTTGACTGGTGAATTTAGTCTAGTCAGTTTTAAAGGAATTACTGGTAGTTTTTCAGGCTTTTCTGATAGTCCAATTGGTAAAGAATCTGCCTGCAATGCGGGAGACCTGGATTTGATCCCTGGGTTGGGAAGATCCCCTGGAGAAGGGAAAGGCTACTCATTCCAGTATTCTGGCCTGGAGAATTCCATGGACTATATAGTCCATGGGGTCACAGCGTCGAACTCCACTTGGCCACTTTCACTTTCATGTACTTATTTGGGTTTTCCTGGTGGCTCAGCAGTAAGGAATCCTCCTGCAATGCAGCAGACACAGGTTCAATCCCTGTGTTGAGAAGACCCCCTGGAAAAGGAAATGCACCCTACTCCTGTATCCTTGCCTGGGTAATCACATGGACAGAGGGGCCTGGTAAGCTATAGTTCATGGGATTGCAAAGAGTCAAACGTGACTTAGTGACTAAACAGCAACAACACATACTTATTTACATTTTGTTAATTATTTTTGTAGTTCCTTTCTGTTTTTTTTAATCTCTTACTTTCCTTGTGCTTTCGTGGTTTTCTTTAGTTTTATGCTTAGATTTCTTTCTTATTTTCCTTTGTATATTCACTATAAATCTTTTCTTTTTGGTTACTGTGAAGTTCACATACGATATCCTATGTAAGTAGTAGCTTGTTTTAAGTTTGTTGAAACTTAAATTTAAACATATTCCAAAGCTTTATCTTTTTACTCCCCACCATGTTTTATTTTTTGATAATACATTTTGCATCTTTTTCTTTTATACATTCCTTAAATGATTATTGTAAATTGTTTTGTTATTTTTATTACTTTTAATTTTTACACAACTTGATGGTCATGAGTTTGAGTAAACTCTGGGAGTTGGTAACGGACAAGGAAGCCTGGTGTGCTGCAGTCCATGGGGTCACAAAGAGTAACTGAACTGATCTTTTAGCTTGTTTTATAAATTATTGACCCACTACCATTATTATATATTTATCTTTTCCAGAGAGATTATTTTTTTTTGTTTTTGTATTATTAATTAGTGCCATTTTTTTTTCAGCTTAAAAATATCTCATTAGTATTTCTAGTAGGGCTGATTTAATGATGATAAACTCCCTTAGTTTTTACTCTCTCAGAAACTCTTGATATCTTCTTCAATTCTGAATGATAACCTTGTTTGATAGAGAATTCTTGGTTGGAAGCTTTTTTTTTTTCCTTTTGGCACTCTGAATATATCATGCCACTCTTTTCTGGCCTGTAGTTTCTGATGAAAATATGCTGGTAGCCATATGGCATTTCCCTTGTACATAACAAGTTGTTTTTCTTTTGCTGCTTTTAGGATCCTCTTTTTCCTTAACATTTACCATTTTAATTTTTATATGTGTTGGTGTGTGTCTCTTTGGATGCTTCTTATTTGGAACTCTCTGGGTTTCCTGGACCTGGATGTTTATTCCCCTCCCTGAATTAGTAACGTTTTCAGCCATTATTATTTTGAATAATTTTTCTGGCCATTTCCTTCTTCTCCTTCTGACACTCCTATTATGTGAATGTTATTCCATCTGATGTTGTCCCAAAGGTCCTTTAATTTTTCTTCACTTTTTGAAAATTGAAAAAAAAAAAAAAATGCTGCTCTGCTGGGATGAGTTCCATTGTTTTGTCTTCCAGCTTACTGATTCATTCTTCTACCTGATTCTATCTGCAATTGAATCCTTCTAAGGAGCTTTACAGTTTAGTTATAACTTATGTTTGGTACTTATATTTTCTAACTGTTGAAGTGCACACTGTGTCCAACCATTCTTCTCCTGAGTCCAGTGAGCATCTTTATGACCATGACTTTGAACCCTTTATCAAAGGGATTGCTTAACTCCATTTTGGTCAGTTCTTTTCTGAGGTTTTTTAAATTTGTTTTTCTCTTCCTTTGATTGGAACATGTGTCCTTATTTTGCTCAATTCTCTGTGTTTTTTCTACGTATTAGGTATATCAGTCATCTCCCAGTCTTGAAAGAGTGGCCTGACCTGTGGGGCTCAGAAGCTCAACCCCGCTTGTCCATCTTGTCCTCTTATTGTTATGGGGCTGCAGATATCATGAAGCACTGGCTGGCCCAGACCAGCAATGGGGCCCAGCAGCTGCTGCCACAGCGTGCTAGAGGGAAGCGCTCTTAGTAGGGTGCCCCTCCTGGCATAATAGGTTAAATGAAGAATTCCAAAATGGCTCCTGTTAGTGTCAATATTAACAAGGTAACCTGAAAGTACATAGGTGGCTCTCACCAGTGACCCATTCCTGCGGAGTGACCCAGCTGGTTCCTGCTTCTTTGGCAGACACTTCAAAATTAGTAAGTGGGTCACATTCATCTATGGTCCATGTGCTTTTCAAACTGGTGTTTTTGCACTGGTTTGGGGTTAAATGAATCTGCTTGTGAACCCTTTAAGAGTGGGTTTTCTGTTCCCTGTAGTTCTATAATTTTCCTGGGCATATTTTCTGTTGGTCTTCAAAGTCAGATGTTCTAGGGGCTCATCTATCCAATAAAGGATCAAAAGTTTGAGGTGTTTGATGTTGGACTCATCTCTCGCTCCTTTGTGGATCCCTGCAACTGGGGTGTGGACTTTTCCTTAGCAAACCTGTATCTCTGCCTCTCCTACTCATTTCGGTGTTGTCCTTCACCCTTTGCTGTGGAGGCTCTGTTGATCTACTTTTCATTCCCCTCCTGGGGGGATTATTCTATATATAGCTGTAGATTTGTTGTCTCTGTGGGAGGAGGTAAATTCAGGATCTTATTACACTGTCATCTTGAACCTTCTTTCTAGGAATTTTCTATTTTTTTGGCCTTTGCAACCTACCTCATGAAACTTTAGAATGAGTGCATCACACCATTCACCCAATAGATTTTTCTTAGAAATATCTCTTCTTTGTTTTCCCCTAAGAGAAGAAGAATATGACATAATCCTTTCCCCATCTATGAATGTGAGCATTTGTATTGATTTTCCGATTGTCTCTTTTATTTGGTTCTTAGTGTTAAATTTTTAGCAACAAATCCATTATTGTTATTATTGTGTACCAACCCAGGTTGCCTGATGGAGTGATTGTGTTCCTAGTCACTGTTAGAAAGAATGGCTGCTTCAAATATTTTCTCCTGATTTATAATTGTATTCTAGGCTCTCATTTGCAGGTGTCAGTCAAGTGGCCACTATATATTACACAGATAAGTAAAGCCTCCTTTCTCCTGAAATCTTGGCTCTCAGATGAACCAACTGCCAGTGGCTTTTAGCACTTTTTTCCTTTAAGGAAAAAGTAAAAACAAATCACTTTGTATATGTGAAAATCTTCTGTTGGAAGGATTTATAGAACCATGGGACCATAATGGAAACTAAGCCCATAGAGTCCATTCCCCTGCCCCAGGCAGGTCAGCAGTTGGTATCCCAAGTAGACTGATCCTCCTCTTCTTATAGCTTTTCAGAATAATAGATTGTATTTCTCTCTCTGGATGATCCATTCTATTATTTAATAATCCTCCATGTATGCTATTTCTCTTTTAGCCTCTCTAACAGATAGAGTTGGAAACTGTTGGTTTCTTATCTGTATGTTTCTACAGTACCTAGCTGAGACTTGGCATTGGTAGGTGAGGTAATTTGCTACATTTGAAGACATTATCTTTCTTTAACACAGTTTGTGTTTTTATCATTTGTGTGGTTTTCTTCAATGCTTTCTCCGAGTGCTAAGGGTCAGATCCAGGAAAGCTACCCCTGTCATGTTGCTGTGGGCATATAGTGGGCCAAATGCTAAGAGGACCCTCAAGATTTCCTAACAATAGACATGTGTGGAAAAGACAGATGGCTTCCTTTGTATCTGATAGATTCCCACTGACTGAACATCTGTGAGAGGAATGAAAGGTATTTACTTTGAGATCCCATTTGTATCAGTAGGAAATCAAATGTAAGCCTTTGAACAGTTTCCAGAAGTAAAGGCGGAAGGCTTTGCATGTCTGTTGCTTCATTCCCCCTTCTAACCACCATTTCCCTCACTGCTTGACATTAAGCAGAGCTTTCTCTATTGTCTCATCTTTTGTGATGATACCAGCCACCTAAAGCTAACTAGCCACAGGACACAGGTCAAACCAACAGAACATTCTGGCAGGGTCACATGGCCTACATCCTGGAGATGTATACCACAGTACCGAGTGACTTTTCCTGTTTTCTTTTAACCTCTTATCTTCTTCTGTTCATCTCAGGGAAGCAATTCTGGGATTGATATATGGTAAGAGAGTCCAGGGAGAAGGAAATGGCAACCCACTCCAGTATTCTTGCCTGGAAAATTCCATGGACAGAAAAGCCTGGTAGGCTACAGTTCGTGGATCTCAAGGATTTAGACATGACTGAGTACACACAAGGGATTATGCATAGATTTTGTTGATAACTCAGATTATTCTTCATAATGAAAATATGCATAGAATTAGGGATGCTTTTACCCTCTAGATTTCTTCCCAATATCAAGGTAACAGGGTACAGGAATAGTAACTTGAAGTTTCTCAGAAGGCATAGACTAAAAAGGAGTTGAAAAGTTTTCGAAGAAATCTCACATACTCTACAAAAGACAAGAATTTTTAAATTAAGAATATTCTTATTGAGCCTTTGTTATGGCACTGGGTTATGTGCCACACAAGATGTGGTAGCTATCTTCAATAACTTGGCCTAGTCAAAGAAGACGCTTACAATAAGTGATATTAAGTAATAACAGTTATTGCAAATCAGGTGTGCCTGCATTTAGTCTTGAAAAATGAGTGAAATCCAGTTAGGCAAAAGAGAAGAGGAGGGACAAGAGAGGGCAGGTAAGAAAAAGAATAGCTTTTCCAAGGAGCCACAAATTATCCAGGATGGTGGAATGTGTACTACAAGGAGGAGGGGTGATGAGATGTCAGGATGGGTAGGCATGATGGGTGGGGAACAGTTTACAAAACATGTGGGAGTTAACCTGAAGACAATAATAAATCATTGCTGGCAAAGGCATAACCATATTTGTGGTTTAATAGTCATTTGTGTGGTGGGAGGAGAGAGGTTTGAAGAAGAATAAATTGATGGAGACAAAGTTGGAGTCAGGGAAATATTAGAAAAATTGTTGAAATAATTCATGAGATAGACTTAAACTAAGGTAGTATCATTTATGATGGAAAGAGTTTTATTGGAGGTGGAGTGTGAACCATACTACAGAGGAAGAACAAATAGAATTTGATTGATTGACTATGGCAGTTGAGGGAGAAGAATCTCCAAATTTTGGTTATGGAAGAGAAGACGCTGAATTTAGTTTTCAGTTTATAAGTTGTAGAGTGTCTATGGGATATCCAAGTGGCAATGGCCAGTGAGTCTGGCGCTTTCTTTGATAGTCCTCAGTCTATATCTATAAATGAAGTCATAACAGTAGGTGAAATTACAAAGGAATTTTACACTGCTCTTGCCTTAGCCTAGAGCATAGCTCTCCTGGTATTGATTATGGTGTTCAGCGTTTACAGGATCGCTTTTTTCTTGGACATTAGTGAGCAAATTCTTCCATTGTTTCTGCTTTCTGAACTCTATGAACTCTCACCTTCTATTATTACAATCGCATTATTTCACGATCTATTCTAGTTTTCATGAGGATATGGACAAATGTCATCTTCTTTGTGGCACAAATAAATGTCTTAAAATGTCTTAATTTGAGTATTAGCCATGCTCATACATCAAAGTAAAATGAGATTAAAGAAAAGCCCTTCTACTGTGTGTTGATGCCTCTGAGGCAGTTTCATCAGTGACAGTTCCTTGCCTTGTTACTAGATGTGGAGGCGGTTGTTGCACTTTTAATTCTCTTCCTTGACTACAAGAGCTAGAATCTGAAAACCTTCGTCACTGTTGTTTTCCACAGAATAGCCTATGAATCTATTCATCCCTGACCGTGAGTTGTGAGTGTTTATAGAAATGGGGGTGGGGGAGAGGAGGGGCTTTCAGAACTTGCTTTTCTAAGGCCTGACAAAAGAGTAAATATTTTTAGATTTAAAAAAACCCAACAATTTAGAGCAGCGACTAAATGCATCTCAGTGTCCTGATGATTTGAATGTTCTAAATGAGGAAGCACTGGAGCAGCATCTGTGCCTGTCTCCTTGCCACAGCTCTGATTCCCTTTGAGTCCCTGGGAAGTGAGATGACTCTGAGCACCAATTGCTCACACATTTCTTTTTCTCTTCTGAAATAAATCTGTGCTAGCAAGTCTCCTGATATACAGATGCTGCTCTGTTGAGTCAAAGAGCATTCTAAGTGGAAGCGTTTGCATTCTGATGACGAGTCTCTGCACTTTTAAGATGAGACTCTTGAGGAGTCAGATATGTTTCCTAAATCTATTAGAATAGATGGAATGTGATTTCATGCCCACTTTTCTGCTATTTTATTTGTTCTGGGGTTGAGACCCTATTGGAGATGTATGGCTTTATATAAAAAGATAAGCTTTGCCCCAAATATCTAGATGATTATACCAGTTCTCTGCCTTCTTTGACTAGTGAAGACTGAACACAGCTCTCCTTGAACACATGGGGGATGTGGGTATGGGAGGAAGTTGCTGATGTGAACTGGATNTCTGGGGTTGAGACCCTATTGGAGATGTATGGCTTTATATAAAAAGATAAGCTTTGCCCCAAATATCTAGATGATTATACCAGTTCTCTGCCTTCTTTGACTAGTGAAGACTGAACACAGCTCTCCTTGAACACATGGGGGATGTGGGTATGGGAGGAAGTTGCTGATGTGAACTGGATTCTCGTGGTTCACCCCTAGCTCATTTGACTTTAGGGGTAAGGCTTCTGTATTAGTAAAAAAAAAAAAAATGCTGCCAATTGGAGTTCCCGTTGAAGGTTCCAGTACACTGTGTCCAGGATAGTTTTTATTTAGATGGCAAAATAGTCAGAAAAATCCTAATGAGTCTGATGGGCTTATTGAGCTCGAGAGAGGTAACTGTCTAGGAACAGGAGAATGGGGGGGTGAAAGAGTAGATTTGAGGCAGAAATATGGCCATGAAGATGGGCTCTGGAGATGGACCAACCATTTATCATGGCAAGAAGGTCATACAAACTATTTTTGAGTTCAGAGTGGTACTGGAAACAAAAATCTGAAAAATGTAAAAATTACTCAAAATTGGGTAGGATGTATCTGGTCTGGTACTTATATCAGAGCATTTAAGTAAATAGATTAAGAAATGGCCGACTTTATAACCGATGTGAAGCTAATTCACTCAGCAGCAGCAGCCTGGTATTAATGGTGGCATTGGTACCAAAGAAGATGGCAGGCAGCTTTCTGGGTACCGCCATAACCAGGGGCACTATTAGGATCTACCTACATAGGCTTTTGCATAAGCTGTAGTAGCAGCAGGTAAGTGCAGTGACCGGAAAACTAAGAGCAGTCTCAGTGAATAATTGTCTTTCTTGATGTTATTCCCAGGCTCAACATGGCAAATTATTTTTTTACCTCCATTTATCTCCTGTGGTTATATGCACTGCTATGGCAGGGCATGTTTCAGATTTTCTCTTTCTCTCGCTCTCTTTCTTTCTCTCTCACACACACTTACAGGCCCCTGTAGGTCAGATGGCTTTGCTAACAATGCCCCTGGTTATGGCGGTACCCAGAAAGCTGCCTGCCATCTTCTTTGGTACCAATGCCACCATTAATACCAGGCTGCTGCTTCTGAGTGAATTAGCTTCACATTGGTTATAAAGTAAGATTTATCTGATGACCCAGAATTTTGCTGATACAGGTCACCACAGAACATAGTGTGGCCATTTTAGGGTAGATCATGACCATCTAAACAGAAGGCAGGGGTCTGAAACACTTTTGAGCCTGGTGGACCAAGAAAAGTCAACGTAAGTGGCAAGATCAGCTCCATAAACCAGCACAGTTAGGGCACAAAATAACTCTATGGGCTCAAGTCAGAAACGGCAAGCAAACTACTGCCGCTCTTTTACCTCTACACTATACCAAGTTACATTTCATGGTGGGGCTCTGGGGCAGCTATTGTTCACCGTCTCAGGTTAGATCCCTTGAAGTCAGAGCCCAAGTCAGAGATTTGAGTGCATGTGATTTATAGGGGGGAAGTTCTCAGGAGAAAGGGAGAGAGGGTAGGAAGATCGTGTCAAGGAAAGAGTTAAGCAAACATTTGGGCTCAGCTTGATCCTGTGGGAGCCCTGGAACATAAAACGCACCATGGAGTTGTTCTACCTTGAAGGGAAGGGATTGCATTTTTGTACACTGATTCCCCCCAGTTCCCTTAGCGCAGGCATAGGCATGGCCTAACACCTTGGGCGAAGCGGCTTCTGCCTGGATGTGGGCAATTACCCAGAGAGGATTGTCAACTGACCCTCATAGCTGCGGGCAAAGATCCTCTGTCTATAGCACAGAATAGAGGAGTTAGCAGGTAAACAGAAGTGTTGACCCCACCCTATGTTTTCAGATGAGGTAACTGAGACTCAAAGTGAGGCTTTTTTAAGAAAATGTTTAATTGGAGTATAATTGCTTTAGAAGGTTGTGTTAGTTTCTGCAAAGTGAATCAGATATATATATATATTACATATATCACCTCCCTCTTGAGCCTCGTTCCCAGCTCCTTCCCCCATCCCATCCTCTAAGTCATCACAGAGCACTGAGCTGAGCTCCTTGTACTATACAGCAGCTTCCCACGAGCTGCCTGTTTTACACATGATGGTGTTTGTATGTCAGTGCTGCCTTCTCAATTCAGCTCTTCCACCAGGCAGTGGCAGAGCATATGGAGCTAGTGAACATAGATCACAGGACAGAGGTTGATCGATTTTTACCCTCTACTATTCTGTCTATGCACATGTCCCTGGGTGTACAACTAGCGTGTGTCTATGCACGTGTCCCTGGGTGTACAACTAGCGTGTGTCTATGCACGTGTCCCTGGGTGTACAACTAGCGTGTGTCTATGCACGTGTCCCTGGGTGTACAACTAGTGTGTGTCTATGCATGTGTGCCTGGGTGTACAACTAGCATGTGTCTATGCATGTGTCCCTGGGTATATAAGTAGTGTGTGCGTGCTCAGTCATGTAGTGTCCTACTGTTTGCAACCCCATGGACTGTAGCCCACCAGGTTTCTCTGTCCTTGGTATTCTCCAGGCAGAAATACTGGAGTGTGGGTTGCCATGCCCTCCTCCAGAGAAGATCCCTGGCTCTTCTTGACCCAGGGATTGAACCCGAGTTTCCTGTGTCCTCTGCATTGCAGGCAGATTCTTTACCACTTGAGTCCACCAGGGAAGTAGGTACCAAAAACAGAAATTAAAGCATGGAATGGAGTGCGTGGAATCTTGGATGTAGCTGAGGTGTACACAGAAGCACCAGGATTACTTTAGTTGGTCAAGATGCAGTTCTCCATGAATCTCTTGCATTTCCCTAAGTCTTGTGAGAAGAAGCACTGACTGCCTTTACTCCTATCTTTTCAGTGATGTTGTATAGTCAAAGTCTTAGAAGATGGAGATAGTGTCTCTTTCCCTCTGAGCAGGGGCAGGCATGCTTGCTATCTATTATATAAGGTTTGGGTTTCCTAAGCTCAGTTTTTCTCTCTAGTAATATAAAATATTGAGTACATAGATGTCACTTGGCCCGCTATGCATTGCCTTATGAGAACTGGGCTTAGGGAACTGATGCAAAAGTGATATACTCTAGCCACTACTGCGATGAGTAATAAAACCTCCTTTGTTTCTGACCCAGAAGTCTCACGTCTTCTGCCAATACCCATGAAACTATGGCAGGCTAACTTGTTACTTGTTAGCATGCAAATAGCGTAAAATCTTAGACCTGTCAAGTTATTGACCAATATATTACCACTTCTTGATTAATGAAAGGAGATTTAACTTTGTGATTGGTAATTTGACTGTCTAGGAAAACTTTAGAAGTTGTTTTCCCCCAGAAAAAGTATTCATGACAGTGCCAAACAATGATATGTCTACAATATGCCTTTAAAATAATTTGCTCTCACAAGGATGAAGAGCCTCTTCATTAGATTAGTCAATTAGATTAATGTAATTAGATGGATTGCTTAATGGCCCCAGTTCTTCATCCCCTAGGTCAGTAAGATGTTAACAGGTGTTCTGCAAGCAGAGTTTTAAAAATGCTTGCATGATTTGGGTTTGCCCTTGTATCTCTGCCATTACCACGAAATAACATGCCCACTAGTTCTAGGAAGTAATTTGAGGCACATGGAGTAGACACTGTCCCACGCTTACCTAGACTAGGCCAGCTGGCCCCTCTCTGTCCAGAGGCACGTGAGAGTACAAGCCAAGGCTAGCCAAACATCTCTGCTAAGGCTATTCTAGATCAGTCAACCTACAAACTTGACAGTTAAGTGAATGACTGTTTTGTTTATCTAATTAATTTGAGGGATAGTTTATTACACAGAAAAAAAAAAAAAAACCTAATTGTCACAGCTTCCCAAATGAATAGATTGCTTTCATTTTTTTTCTTTTTTTTTAGTAGACTTGGGGCCAGGGGATGCTCAGAGTTAGTTGCTGCAGCTAAAAACTACACATCTCAACTTTCAAAGCTACATGACCTCTGCTCTCTTTATTTGGTTTATATGGACAGACTAGGAGGCTTCCTTCCTTCCCTGCCTCCCTCCTTCCCTCCTTCCTTCCTTCTTGGCCTCCCTTCCTTCCCTCCCTCCCTCCCTTCTTTCATTTGTTGGTTAATTTATTAAAGATTAATAAACTAACTTTTAGCAAACAGCTCCTGAGCATACAAAGATTCAAAGCTCATATGTATGAGTCTTTTTGAGGCAGACAGATTCTTTACCACTGCCCCACCTGGGAAGCCCTTTGAGGACATACAAAGAGGAAAATATAAGTAGATATAAGTATTAATAGGACGTGTGCGTCTGCTGGGAACACAAAGGGCCAGTCAAAAGCCTCTGAGACATGGACATGGGCAGCTTCACTGAAGAAGCATGGACTCAGGAGGCTTGAATAGGGATTGTTGCAGCTACCCCTGAGTTCATGCTGGTACAATCAACGTGGATTTTCTTACTCAGGAACCTATTCTATGCTATGCACTTTCCTAGGCATAACTTATATTCAGTTCTTTCAAGGGCTTTATCTTTTTAGCTTAATTGCAGTAGTTTGGCATACCTCCTTTATTTATGGTATAGCTATCTCTGAGAGAAGTTGTACTTTAATCTGATGTCAATATTTAAACCTTATTGTGAGTCTTTCAGTTCCTTCCATCTTCCCTTCCTTGCTTCAATTGTTGACAGAAAGGGTCAGACTGGATTATTTCAGGATGCACCCCTACACACACGCACACACACACACACACACACACACCCCACACTGGAGAAAGGCAGGGGTCCGGTGACTAGAGTGACTTGCTGGGTCTAAGTAGTCAAAAAGAAGGTCTCCATTACAGACTGGAAGATCTGTTTTTACATCCTTTCCTTTATGAATGTTCAAGGTGGTATAAATACACTGTTCTCTGTCTTATCAACTTGGCCCCTAAAATCAAGGAAGTAGTCCTCATTGTCAAACCTAACGTACCATGAGATGGTGTCTCAGGGACTCATTGTCTTGAAAGCAGGTTCCTTCACTGGTGTGCATAACCTCAGCTTACAGGTTCTCTGCCCATTAATAAGACTACCTAAGGCTGTACCTCCTCCTTGGGGGTGGTGGGTGGGGGTGTCAATATTCCAGAGTTCCC
Source organism: Neotragus moschatus (assembly GCA_006410615.1). NCBI lineage: Eukaryota > Metazoa > Chordata > Mammalia > Artiodactyla > Bovidae > Neotragus > Neotragus moschatus. The sequence goes on along the minus strand of SJYA01002284.1, from coordinate 2,119,680 downwards.
TTATCTCCACCCAGTGACCTGGGGCAAAATGTTCTTCCTCTTGTCACCAGCTACCTCTTCCTTCAGAGTCACTTTCTAGAAAATAAATATGCCCTGAGGCTATACAGTTAATGATGGTAAAGCATCTGTCTGCAATGCAGGAGACCCGGGTTCTATTCCTGGTTTAGGAAGATCCCCTGTAGAAAGAAATGGCAACCCACTCCAGTATTCTTGCCTGGAAAATCCCATGGACGGCAGAGCCTGGTAGGCTACCATCCATGGCATCACAAAGAGTTGGACATGACTGAGCGACTTCACAAGACTGTATCAATAATGGCTATTCTTAAACTTCCTTTTACTCAGATTATTAGAAAAATAATAGCCTCACGTATTTAAGGACCCAAAAAGCATAGCAGATATTCCCATGGCATGAAAGAAATTCTCAAATACATAGTCTACTCATCACAGAAAGTTTCCTTTTTTGCCTCAGCTAATCACTAACTCCAAAACTTTATGTACCTTATTTGTTACCATTTGAAGGAATAAATACATCCTATACACAGACAAATTAATTTTATTTAGTTGCAACTGGTAGAATTCTTTTAAGCAAACAAACAATAGATTGATCTGCAACAACCAAATCATAAGCTGGTAGCTCTGGCCTTAGGATACAGGATACACTGGAACCAGAGCTGTCGTGTGCATTCGCACATTACGTACACAGCACAGGTGCCTGGACAAGGGAGCAAGTAGAAGCTGGTAGCCAACCCTTGCTTTATTCCCCAAGCTGTGCTCTTTAACATGATTTTATGTCAGTCCAAGGTATTTTCTGTTCATCTTCAGGACAAAGTCTTCTCAGAGGCAGCACATTCCTCTAATTGCTTCTCTCAAAGGAGATGTCCATTTTCTCCCGCTCATCTGCTTGTTCTTTGCTCTTTTAGCTCAATAAGAGTCTCACTGTAGAGCTTAAGTCAACTAGATTCTCACAGTTCAAGCATGGTTGCAGGATACACCTCACTAGCTAACCAAGTGTGATAATTGAGTTGGCATGGCAATAGCATTAGTGATGATGTCATTCACAGCCATTAGCTAATCTTTAATATTAGTTTAGATCATTTCTGTGATCATGCTAAGAATAATCATAAAAACTGCGGAAATGAGGAAGTACAAGTCTCTTAACTATAAATCAGAGTCTCTGTAGATGGATTTGAGTCTGCATCAGAAGCACCTAGGAATAGAATTGATTCTGCAGGGGAGAAAAAATGTGAATCACAATTCACAAGAGTAATGTGAAAAGCTCTTCAGGTATGGAGAGGAAATAAATAGGGGGAAGATGAGAAAGATGACTATGAATGTAGATGATAGAAGGCAACAGGTTTACCAGATAACTAAAAGTGCTTCTGAATAGGGAACCCAAACTATGGGAACCAGATCAATTTAGAAAAAAAAATATTGAAAATGTTTCTTGGTTCAAGAAAAGATCTCACACTGGGGTGACCAGAAAGTCTTACTTATATAGGCAAAATTAATAAAATGATTCCTACATCTAGATAGTCAAGCACAACTTTTGAATTATAAAGAGGAAAAAATATCCTATGAGTACCTCCAACAAAAGAAAGAAAGCAAATGGAATGTTTATCCACAGAGACATTAATAGTAGAATGGTGACAACTGATTTCCTCCCCAAATAAATGCTAGAACACAGTGGAGCAACATCTGGAATTTTGGTAGCTGTGAGAATAAAGATTATTAGCCCAAATTTTATACCCAACCAAACAGTTGTTCAAAATGTTTTCATGTAGGAACTAGTAAATATACTACCCATTAATCCTTTTTTTAAAAAGCTACTTGAAGACCCTCTCCAACTGACTAATGAATTTGCAATAATTATATGAGAATTAATCATTAAAATACAAATCAATACAAAACTGCCAAGAGAAACTTTTGGTATTGGTAGAGTTCATAATGGGTTTAATAGTTTTCAAGAAATCCCAAAGGCCTGTGGTATGTAGCAGTTTTTAATGCTGTTAAAGCTGAAAGCTGAAGAGTGGATCACAGAGCTAAGGAGCTAATCTGATCAGTACCGCAGCATCTATATCTTTGTATGTGCAGTGTCTTCCTTAACTGAGTAAACCTAGTCTCCTAGTTTAAAATATGTCATTTCTTTGTTTTAAAAATGGACATCAGTTGAGGGAAGCATCATAGAAAAAGTCAACAAAGTAAGTAATGCTGTGAAGATTGGCTCAGAAAGAGACAGACTAGATATATGTCAATTATTTCATTCCATAAATTACTGAACACTTATTACATACTGGTCATTGTCTTGAATCTGGGAAAATGATGATGGAGGCAGTTGGGGGCCTTTTACGTTGCATGGATTTGGCATTTGTACAATCATTAAGCAAATAACTAATGAGATAAGATGACCTGGTTTACACTTTGAAAGACTACTTTGCCACAAGGATAAAGGCAAACATGGAATCTGAGTTCCATTTGAGAGATGATGACATCCATATGATAGGTAAAAAAATGGCATAGAAAAGTGTAGTCGCAGTGGAGAAAATGAAAGTGTTCTAGTCTAGCACACAACAAATCTGAGATGTCCGTGAGACATTCAGGTGGAGATATCCATCTGAGTAATTGGGGATGCAGTTCTTGAGTTCAGAGATGTTGAAGATACACGCACAGCATATAGTTGAGAACCATCGGCATATAGATGACATTTGAAGCCACAGAAAATGATGATGCCATCAAAAGAGAGAGCACAGGGAAAGAAAAGGCCCTGAACTGATTACCAAGGACCATGAAAACCAGGACGAACAGTAACCATATTTCACATTTCTTAGAGGAAAAAGCTCCCCTGAATATAGACATTGTAGCATGTATTCAGGTTCCCCGTTGCTTGTTACGGTCATGGTCAGGCTTTGAAACGTAACGGGATAAAAATACTGGGCTCCAGCCTTGGACTGTGGGACTTTTCAATTGTCTGACCGAGAAAGCAAAACCTCTTCACTTGGTAGTTAGTGGCATTTATTTGACAGAATGCGAGTTAGCCCAGTTCTGCCAGTTCCATGTTTGAGGGTGATAACGCACTAGCTGCACTCCTGATGTGAATAGGGAACTGGGCTCTAGGACTTGGTTACAACTGTATAACTCAGTAAATTACTGGAAATATTTCTTGTGTTAGCACTCTCAGTTGGAGAAGCATCATACCCTCCTATGGTCTGATAAGGGTCTTGGTGTCCAAGTCTTTTGGCTGACTTGTGTTGACTGGTTGAAGCCTTGAGTTCTAGCCAGTTTCCCTGAATGTATTGCTAGGATCCCACAGGAGATGCTTTCAACGTACATTCTGATTCTGAAAGTTCATGTCTATGTACTATATCCAACTGTCAGAAACATACCTTTTCAATCCTGAGAGCTATGAGGCTAGTCACTGGCATTGCTTTTAGAAACACTGGAAGTTAGTTAGTAATAGTCAGTTGACTACCCTCAGGAGGCTGGTCCTTTTCACCTCAGGCAGACAAAGGAGTTCGTTCCTAAGAACAGTCAGGAGAGGAATATGCTTAACTTTGAAAAATATAGCTGGATCAATAGCATCCTCAGCTGTAGCTCAGAGGCTGAGAAAATGCTAACAGAATTCACAGCATTACTCTCAAGCCTTCTCCAATGATTCCTGAAGGGAAATGAGACATCTTACATAACTTTCTAGTTTCTTCTATGATTCATTGTTGCTAGTTTCATTACCAGGGTACATGTATGGATATGAAAGTTGGACTGTGAAGAAAGCTGAGCGCTGAAGAATTGATGCTTTTGAACTGTGGTGTTGGAGAAGACTCCAGAGAGTCCCTTGGACTGCAAGGAGAGCCAACCAATCCATTCTAAAGGAGATCAGTCCTGGGTGTTCTTTGGAAGGACTGATGCGAAAGCTGAAACTCCAACACTTTGGCCACCTCATGTGAAGAGTTGACTCATTGGAAAAGACCCTAATGCTGGAAGGGATTGGGGGCAGGAGGAGAAGGGGATGACAGAGGATGAGATGGCTAGATGGCATCACCAAATCAATGGACATGAGTTTGGGTGAACTCTGGGAGTTGGTGATGGACAGAGAGGTCTGGCATGCTGCAATTCATGGGGTTACAAAGAGTCAGACACGACTGAGTGACTAAACTGAACTGAATTGAACTGTTGTGATTATAGGAATCAGCAAAGTAAAATCGACCGGAATGGGTGAATTTAACTCAGATGACCGTTATATCTACTACTGTGGGCAAGAATCCCTTAGAAGAAATGGAGTAGCCATCAGAGTCAACAATAGAATCTGAAAGCAGCACTTGAATGCAATCTCAAAAACGAGAGAATGATCTCTGTCCATTTCCAAGTCAAACCATTAAATATCACAGTAATCCAAGTTTATGCCCTGATCAGTAATGCTAAAGAAGCTGAAGTTGGGCGGTTCTATAGAGATGGGAATACCAGACCACCTGACCTGCCTCTTGAGAAATCTGTATGCAGGTCAGGAAGCAACANCTTTTGAACTGTGGTGTTGAAGAAGACTCTCAAGAGTCCCTTGGGCAGCAAGGAGATCTAACCAGTTCATCCTAAAGGAAATCAGTCCTTAATATTCATTGGAAGGACTGATGCTGAAACTGAAACTCCAATACTTTGGCCACCTGATGTGAAGAACTGACTCATTTGACAAGACCCTGACTCTGGGAAAGATTGAAGGCAGGAAGAAAAGGGGACAACAAGGGATGAGATGGCTGGATGATATCAGCAACTCAATGGGTATGAGTTTGAGTATACTTGAGGTGTTGGTGATGGACAGGGAGGTCTGGTGTACTGCAGTCCATGGGATTGCAAAGAATTGAACATGACTGAGTGACTGAAGTGAAGTGTTGTGATTCAGTAGAGTTTGCCAGAAGGCACCAGAAGTAGGCAGAAGGGTTGGTATCATCAGCACAGACTAAAATCTCTGCCAACAGTCCCCCAGCACAACCAGTACGAAATAGCAAGACCTACCTCAGGAAAGATTAGTTGCAGAGGTCACTGCCTGTGAGAAACACACCAAAGGGCTGAGAATGGCCTTGGTGACAATCCTTTAGGAAGTATTGAAGTTAAGTTATTATGGACCCCCTCTGTCTCATGCTTTCAGATATTTCCTTTTGAATAGTCAAAGGGCCTCTTCTAGAATGTTCTTATTGTCTGTTCCATACTTGGAGTCAGTCACCTTGGCACCTTAGAATTGTCCCATCACCTCTATACGGCTCCTGCCCCAAGGTGCTCTGATTGCTGGATTCGTACATTTGCCCTCAAGGTGAACAAAGTGGCATGGTGTACACGGAAAGCCTGTGGCAAGTGTCTGGGTCCAGAAGTTCAGCATCGCGTGCGATAAGGGAGATGTAGCATGGGCTCCCTTGAGTCATCTGGTTGGCTGGACTAGGACCAATCAGGAGAGAGCAGTGCCTCTCTGTGGTGTCTGCTTGCTCCTTAGCACAGTACGTAGTTTACAATTCGCAACCTCCCAAGGAATCCAGAGTAGTCATACTAGTGCCTCTAATTAGCAGAATCTAACTGGAAACTATCTTTTAAGTAAGTCTGAAGGATGCTATTTTAGGCTTTACAGTCTTAAGTAGCGAGAAGAGCTGAGAATGGCAGCAAAGGTAAAAAGTTTAATAAGTAATACTTGATACAGTCTACTCCTTTGGATTTTCAGTGTTCAAACATACCCTTATATCCATATCTAACTCCTAAATAACAGCAACGTCAGAGTCATGCATTCATCTAACAGTATACATTTATGTATTACATGCTGCTGCTTCTGCTGCTGCTGCTGCTAAGTCGCTTTAGTAGTGTTCAACTCTGTGTGACCCCATAGATGGCANTCAGTGTTCAAACATACCCTTATATCCATATCTAACTCCTAAATAACAGCAACGTCAGAGTCATGCATTCATCTAACAGTATACATTTATGTATTACATGCTGCTGCTTCTGCTGCTGCTGCTGCTAAGTCGCTTTAGTAGTGTTCAACTCTGTGTGACCCCATAGATGGCAGCCTGTCCCTGGGATTCTCCAGGCAAGAACACTGGAGTGGGTTGCCATTTCCTTCTCCAATGCATGAAAGTGAATAGTGAAAGCGAAGTCGCTCAGTTGTGCCTGACTCTTTGCAACCCCATGGACTGCAGCCCACCAGGCTCCTCTGTCCATGGGATTCTCCGCAAGAGTACTAGAATGGGTTGCCATTGCCTTCTCCTAAAGATTTATTCTACCTCTCCCCCCAAAAAGGAGATAAGAATTCCATGTTTCTATGTAGGAAGGATATTTGCCCTTTCCTGGCGCAGCTAAAATTCCCTTTGAAATCCTGTACTCTAAAGACCAAATAATAATTACTACCAATACACTATGTATAAGATGGTGGGGAAGAGAGACCATCATCAAAGTGGCATAAATCATTTCTGCTTACACTCTATTGGCCAGAATGAGTCACCTAGGTCAGAGCCCAGATACAACCAGCTGAAAGAAAATGAAGACTGTTTGGTGAACAATAGCACTGCCCCGTCATACTAAGAGTGCAGAGTATTTTAGCAAAGAGGAACTTCTGATTAAACACATGTATTTATCTCTTATTTCCTCAACCTTGGAATAAGCCTCTAAAATGAAAATAAAAGAATAAAAAAAAAAAGGCAGAAGTTGAGAAGGGTAAAGAGAATGTATGACAAACAATGAGAGATAGTAACAAAATGTGGACATGATGATCAGATGAGTTAGAAGGAAAAATGGTAAATGTTTGAAAAGAAGACAACAAAGAGAAAATAGATGATATTCCCACCCACCCCCAGCCCTGCTGTATTGGAGACATGGATTAAGTTTAGTCACAGTAAAAATGTATAACAATCCTAAAACCTCAGCAGAATGCAGGAACCTTCTGTCGTTCACACATCTGAAGATTAGCCGGATTGCTCATGCATTTGTGGGTGGGCTAGGGGGCATTTCCCAAGGCTGTGTTTGGCTGGGGCTCTTTGAGCAGGGGAGGCTGTGCTCCACATCCTCTTCTTGAGGCCAGTTTACTAGCACAGTCATGACTTTCCCTGCTAAAGGCAGAGGCCTGGGAGCACAGGGGGCAATTCTAGATCCCCTAAGGATGGAGCTCCAAGCTGGGAATGCTCACTCAGCTCTCATTGTATTGGCCAAAGCAAGTCATATAACCCAGCCTAAATTTAAGGGATGAAGAGACTCTTTGGTGAGAGGAGCTGTGGCAAGGTCACGTGGCAAAGGCCGTAGATCAAGGGAGGGGAGAAAAGAATTAGGTCCATTTACTGCAGCAGGACTGAGAGGATGAGCTGAAAATGAGAGAACTGCCTTGAGGTCCTGTGAAGAGCAATTAGACCCCCAGATTTTTCTCCAGCCCCATAAGCAACAGAGATGATTGCTAACACAAGGTGGTGGTGGGGAGAGGGGTGGGGCGGGGAGGCAGGGAGAGTAAAAGCCTGCCTTTTGCAAAGTAAGGTATCAGCCTCCTTTCCCTATTTATTTCCCAGAATGCTAGGAGATCTGGAGAAGAGGTCAGTAGTCTTTTCTGGAGAAACTAAATAAACCCTGAGATAAGAGCTACAGATAATGCTCACTTAGGGCTGAAATTATGGAGGTACATGAAGGAAATTTTGAAAACAAGCAATTATTAATTATATATAACTATGTAATTAATCAACAGGTGCAATTAATTAAATGAATAATAAATTATGAAATGAATTAATAAGATCTATAAATTATATATTCAATAATTTTTAAATAGGAATGAATTAGCGATGAAGTGGCATCAGCCTATGAAAACAATTCTCTCAGGAGGGGGATATGAGAAATGAGGTGGTAGATGGAGGACTGTGTGTGTTTAACATTTTACAAGTCCATTTTACTGTATTTTAATAGCATGCTGACTTATAAGCACATGGAAGTATACTACCCAAGGGGGAAAAGTCCCCCAATTATAAGTAGATTTTGTTCTTGTTATTGGATCATCAAAAGTGAAAATAAATGTTGCCGGTAATGGAAAAAAACAAAGTCTATTTCATGATGCAGAAACAATAAGGCATAAACAAAGGCTGAAAAATCTTGGGTAGTTCTGGAGAGTTCAAGAGTCTCAGGAACACTGATTTCTATTTGGGAATTTAGAGATTCATAAATGTTTCTGTTTATTACTTTGCAGCATCATGGATTTATCATATATATATATGTATATGTATATATGTATGTATATATACACACACACACATATATATAGGCTTCCCAGGTGGAACCAGTGGTAAAGAACTCACCTGCCAGTGCAGGAGACTGGGTTCAGTCTCTGAGATGTGGGTTCAATCTCTGAGTCAGGAAGATCCCCTGGAAGAGAGCATGGCAACCCACTCTAGTATTCTTGCCTGGAGAATCCCATGGACAGAGGAGCCAGGTGGGCTACAGTCCATATACACATACACACACAGGGAGCATGGAATCAATATATAAAATGCTAGTAATGGTGATATTTATGTGGTGGAATGAGTGATTTTGTTCATAATGATTTTCTGTACTTTCTAAATGTTATATAATAAGCCTGCCTGAATTTCAAATCTGGGGGGAAATGTTATCTCTCTCCCTATTTATTTATTTTCTTCATAAAATAGATGTTCCTAGAAGGGCAGGTTGACTACCAAGAAAGTGTTGCTTTAACTAAGCTGGCGTAATTTAAAATACCCTGCCTTTTTTAGGAATGATCCGCCTGAGGGGATGAATGGCTGGTTTAACAGAATCCTGAAGGAGAGCCGCTCCGTATCTCCCCTCGCCTGCTCCGCCCCTGCCTCCTGCCCTTTCCTGGCCACATCACAGTTGTCTCAGCCTTCCTTTCACTGTTTCCCGTGTTTTGTCTCTCACTCCCTCAGGCTATTTTTGGTTCGCCCCCTCCCACGGCCTGATCTATTTTCATGTAAGGAACATGATTTCTGAGAGTCCTGTTTCATTCTTTCTGGTCCCCCTGTGGACTGGCCTAAATGCAGGTTGTCAGAGAATTCTGTTGCACCAGCTACAGGGAATGGATTAAATTAGTCATAGCGCCTTCTCTCTCAGGACCCAGGGAAAAATGCAAATAGACCAGCTATGTGGTCTTAGCACCCTGTGAGTCCACTCTGGTGTGCTGCAGCTCCGGACTGTCTCTAATTCTCAGGCTCTCTGGCCTCCCTCTTGAGCTCTTACACCAAATGGACTTGGATAAGAAGCTCTACCCCTGATTAGCTGCGTGAGGAAGTTCTTAGGCTCCCTGTCTAGGAGTCCTTTTTCGTAAGATGGGTGTAATGACATCCATCTCACTGACAGCTGCTCCAGTCGGAAGAGGGAGTCAGCAAAGGGCCATCTCCTGCTTCGCCCAGCTTCTTCTCTTCCGGTTGAGTTTAATTAGCACGCTCCTGTGCTCCTGTCGCAACCTAAGGGGTGCCCTGCCTTCATCTCCACAATTGCGTCAGGGCTAAGCTCAGAAAGAAACCAAGGATCCTAATGGAACGACAGTAGAGAGCTGCTCTGCTAAGGGAATCTTTCTCAGTTAAAACAAACATGTACCAACCTCACTATGTCCCACACTTCCCTGAATGATCTTAGGCATTTGCTTACCCACGTACCAAGATAAGTTCTCTTTATTTTGACCTTGTTTAAACTTCAAGCAATCTTGTTGAGATAGCACCAGTCTGATAGAGAAGAAGGTGAAGCTCAGAAAGGTCGCTCAAAACCCAGTTGCTATAAGTTTTAGAAACGTGGTTTTTATCCTGCAAGAAGTCTCTAGTCTGTGTAAGCTCTTAGGTAGATTCACCTGCCTGGATTTTACTGCAGTTTCCTATGCCTGTTTCAAGTACAGCCACAATAGGAAACTGAGTTTAAAGATACTAATTAATCCAAAACACTGACATCTCTTCAGTTATTAACCTGTTCTCTTTGAAAAGGCTCTTCTTTCTCTTTGTTTCTTACTTGTTACCTTCCTTTTAATACCAGCTCACTGGGAAAAAAAACCCTGATGATGGGAAAGATTGAGGGCAAGAAGGAGACGGGGGTGATAAATTGTGACTTACTGGATTGGCTTTTCAGGATTATCAAGGGATTTACCCATTCATCTGTTCATACCTTATACATTCATCAGCCGATGGTGTGCAGGGAACTGTACAAGACACTAAAGATATTGATGAGGTCATAGTCTGTAAATTGCTGTGACATATTCCGGTGGAGGGGATGGGGAACATCATGGAACGTGAACTCTCCCAAGGCCAAGGAGAGAGGATACATTATGGAGCAAGCATTCCGCTGCAAGTACCAGAAAACCCAACTCAAATCGAGTTAAACAATAAGAAAAGAACCTCTTACAAAACACAACATCCAAGTCACGGAAAGCAAACATTATAGTCTGACCAAGGTACCAGCTCCATTTCTCTGCTGTTCTCTCAGCTCTGCCCTCCCTTCCAGGCTGAATGTGACCTCAGCTTCCCTAACTGGCTTCAAGATAATGGCCAGCAGCTTCTTTGTTTGTATCCAGTAGGAATGAGAGTCAAAATTCTACTTCAACTGTAGAAAAACATTTCTTTCCTTCAGTCATTTCAGGTCATGTACCCACTCTAAGGACAATAACAGTCATCTGAAACTTGGATGGGGATGAGTGTTATCATGATGGGCTTTAACTGAAAAGGTCCTTTCCCTGAAGTAAACTTCCCTTGAGTCATATGCATGGTTTCCCAGGTGGCACAGTGGTAAAGAAGATGCCTGCCAGTGCAGGAGATATGGATTCAACCCTAGGTTTGGGGAGATTCCCTGGAGGAGGAAATAGCTACCCCATCCAGTATTCTTGCCTCAAGAATCCCATGGACAGAGGAGCCTGGTGGGCTATAATCCATGGGGCCTCAAAGAGTCAGATGCCACTTAGTGGCCAAGCACACACATGCATGCTGTAGGAAGTGGTATCAAGGAGGAAGAAAATAGATGCTGGGTGGATAACCAACAAAGTCCACAGCAGGAGGATTCAGAGGGAAAATGACGTTTGAGCTGGGTATTAATGGCAAATAAGAATTTGTGAGGCAAAGAAGGGTCAGAGTATGTTTTCAGACTAGGAAATAGCTGTGCTTTTGCCCAAGGACCAGACACCCTGGACAACTGTGGCGCCAGCTATGTGGCAGCAAAATGGAAGGAGACAAAGAGGGCTTAAAAGCGGTGGGGGCATTCTAGGAATGGTCTTGCATCCCATGTAAACTTTCAGTTTTTCACTCTGTAGGGCATGGAGAACCAGTGGCAGTTTTTATTTTATCTCAGGGAATGTGGGGTAAAATTTCTCTCAGACTGGTGAGCTCCATAAACTGGAGCATAGAAGAACAGTGAGACTAGAGGCAAGAAGATTGCAGGAAGTTTCGGGTAGAAGATACTGCTGCTGCTGCTAAGTCGCTTCAGTCATGTCTGACTCTGTGTGACCCCATAGACGGCAGCCCACCAGGCTCCCCTGGCCCTGGGATTCTCCAGGCAAGAACACTGGAGTGGGTTGCCATTTCCTTCTCCAATGCAGGAAAGTGAAAAGTGAAAGTGAAGTCGCTCAGTCATGTCCAACTCTTCACGACCTCATGGACTGCAGCCTACCAGGCTCCTCTGTCCGTGGGATTTTCCAGGCAAGAGTACTGGAGTCGGGTGCCATTGTCTTCTCCAGAAGATACTGCATTCCTAGCTAAATCACACTGGACATGGATGTAGTGCTGAAGGGGTAGAGGGGCCTGTGTGAGGTCACATTTCATCCTGAAGTCCCTAGTCAGAGTCACCAATACACAGAAGTGAATTGACGGTGGTGACTGGGTGGCAGAGTGAGGCTAATTGGGCACATATCAAACCCCACAGCCCAGGAGGCCAGAGCCCTCTGTGTAGGGAGGGATGAGAGGCTTGCATTCAACTTCCTTACTTCCTGGGCTTACCAGGGTTCTGTTATGTTCATCCTTTACAAAGAGACTCCCAAGTTATTAGTAATTTGTGGTCTCAGAAAGAGATGGAAAGAGCCTCTGCACCTCATTGGAACATGGAGTTCATTGTTCTTTTTCATGGTTGGATGTTTCTTCTCTTCACTTTCACTCTGACACTGGCCACTTCTGATCTTGTTACCGGAGGCAGTGGTTGTTTCTGCAGTTCCTGAGGCTGCTGTAACAGGTGGTTAGGAAGGGTCTCGGAGTTGAGGATTGGGTCAGTTAGATCATTTCTCAGGCAAAGCCCACTGCCAGTGGGTAGCAGAGGAGAAGACTCTCACCTACTCCTGACTCATGGTCCACATAGAGGTGCTGAGACTGGAGTACTGTTCCTCAGTGGTCTTCTATTTTAGAATTCCAAGTACTCTGGAATTTTTTTCCCACCCTAATAACCGAGCAGCTCCTACAATTCTACTCTAGGAGGGAAATTTGGTGGCAAGATATTTACTAACTGGAATGCAAGTAGTGTCCCACCCATGGTATAGCAGGGGTTCCCTGGTGACTCAGTCGTAAAGAATCTGCCTGCAATGCAGGAGCCTCAGGAGATGTAGGTTTGATCCCTGGGTCAGGAAGATCTCCTGGAGAAGGAAATGGCAACCTACTCCAGTACTGTTGCCCGGAGAATCCCATGGTCAGAGGAGCCTAGCAGGCTACAGTCCATAGGGTCCCAAAGAGTCAGACACAACTGAAGCGACTTAGCACACACATGGTATAGCAGCAAGATGAGGTGCTCACCTTAATTCCTATCTTCTCTGAGGTGGATCAGTCCTGCTGGCATACAAATAGTCTGTTGCCTCACACGGTAAAAATAACAACAACTCAAATGAATGCCTCCTAGACCACTTGTACTCTCCAACTGCCACTTCATGCCTCTTTTTCCTTCCATAGGAAATGATTCCAAAGAGTTGTGCAGACTCTGCTTCTACTTCCCTGCTCCTCATTTTCTCCTTAATCCACTCCAATCTGGTTTCTGTCTCTGCCCATATGGGAGCTATCCCTATCAGAACGTCAATCATTTCAGTCTGAGAAAACACAATGGTCAGTTCTCAATCTCATTACCTAATCTCTTGGAACATTTGACATTTTTGCTCATTTCTCTTTTTTGAACCGTTTTTCACTTAGCTTTCATGGCAACAAACTTTTCGGACCATCTGCCTACATCACTGGCCACTTCTTGATCTCCTTGGCTATACACTTGTAGTTTAATTGACTCCTACAAGTTGCAGTGTCCCAGATCTCAGTCGACCACTTTCCTTCCTATATGTTCTCGCTCCCTGGATGAGCTCATGTAGCTCCATGGCTTTAAACACGATTCGTATGCTGAGGACTCAAAAATGTACCCCTGCAGTCCTGAGCATCATTCTTGTGTATCCAACCACCTCTAATAGCCTCCATGAGGATATCTGTGAAGCCACTTGTGATATTGTCTGTCATCTGCTGTATAATACTGCAACCAAGAGAGAGTTCTCCAATACTTGCTTCAAGGTAAAGACAGTCGCTCTAATCAGGACTGTGTGCTACAGCTGCTTCATTAGAGAGAGGCCATTCTCCAGAGGCAGCTCCTACAAGCACTTCAGCTATCTTTAACTCTGATCAACACCAGACATTTTGCTAATTAGCATGCTGAAGTCAAAACTGGGTTTTCATTTGTGAAATTAGTGGCTTGTTAATCAGCATAATGGATGTTAGAAATGGGCTTTCATAGGTCAAATTAGAGGTAATCAAGATATGGGAACTGGCTGAAATATTTTAGGGACATTCTCGACCAGTATGAAAACGAGATGTAAGTGTCTAACAAAGCTGATAGGCTGTCCCTTTAGGGCTAGGACCTGATTCTTACAATCAGTTCTTAAACAGTTCTGTTTCTAGTCATTAGAGCAAAGGATTTCTGGATGTCTGACTGCCCTAAAATATGGTCTTCTGCAGGGTGAACACCCCACGCAAGGCAGGCCTTGGAGTACTGGGAGGCCAGTGAGTTGGGACTACACCAGGCTTACAAAGCAGGTGTATAAATTGCTTTGTGCCTCCTTGTTATGTCTGCATATGGGGTAAAATCTGATCTGAGCCTGCTTTCATTATAACTTGGTAATGAGGTTGCTGATTTATCCATTGCAGCTTTTCGGAGTCTATAGTTGTGTACTGCAGTGAACCTAAGAGTTGTGCATTATCAAACTGGTTTATGTCAGGTTTCAATACACAGCTCAAACATAACCATGGCCAAATTAGAACTCTTTATTCACCACCACCCTCCGCAGTAAATGCCTGTGCTCTCCCTCAGGTTTCCCCTCTGCAGTAAATGGCAGCAGAATTCATCAGTTGCTCTGGCCCAAATACAGTGCCTTGCCTCGCACCCACAGCCTATCCACCAATGGTTGTCTAGATCTTGCCTTCAAAGACTATCCTCAGCTTGCGCACTTTTCTCTGTGTTCACAGCTCATCTCTGCACTCTAATACTACAATACCACAACAACCTCCTAACCCATCTTCCTGTTTCTCCTCTTGCCTTTGGTCTGCTCCCAGAGGGCTGCCGGAGAGTTTGTCCAAGATATCAAAGAGATCACATTACTCTCCTCTCTAACCCCTGCAAAGTTTCCTATCATACTCAGAATAAAATCCCAACATGTTATTGTGTCCTTTAAGATCCCTTGTAATAGCCCCCTAACCCTCTCTTCAACCTCATCCTCTCCCACTCTTACCTCACCCCACACTCACAGTCTTCACACGCCCCTCTATTCCTTTCACTTCTCAAGCTCCTGCCTGTGTCACGGCCTTTGTTTGCTGCTTCCTTATCAGAAGTGCTCTTTCTCTGCATCTCTACTCACGTGTCCTCTGCAAAGAGGACTTTCTCCCTAGCCACCTTGTCTAAAACGGCCCCATTCCCGTCGTTTTCTCTCCTGCGGCCTGCTTCACTTTTATGCTTGACAGATACGTATATCTCATGAAATGACAAGATGTTAGATCTCTGTTGTCAAATATATTGTGAGCTATTTCCTCCATGAGGGCAGAGACAACACTGACACTTTGCTAACTGCAACCCCAGTGAAGAGAACAGTGGTGGGCACATAGGAAATAAAGGAAATACACATTCCTTAAACCTTTGTGGAATGAATGAATGGTTCCAATATTCTGACATCTTTCTCCCACGTTATAATGTCCAAACCCACCGCAATGAGAAAGGCAATTGGGAGGAGATGTCTTTCTGTAAGATATGCTAATATTCACCCAATAATTGATGAAACTAAACTTTTTTTTACTTGCCTTCTATCAATCAGACGCAGTAGTAGTTTAAGGATGCAACTGTGAGCAAACCAGACGCACTTTTCTACCTTCATGGGACTTACCATCCTGTGGGAATTATAAATGTTAAACAGCAACAAGTAGTTATGCTGTTGCTGAGGACAGGTATAGAGTGCTGAGACAGAGGATGGTAACGGAAGATTATAAAAGCTAGTTACAAGCAGCATGTCTGAAGAGATGACTTTATGCTGAGGCCTGCAGGATGAAAATGAGCAGTAAAGGGTAAAGAGTATGTCAAGGGAAAAGATTCTGAGGCAGGAAGGGGATAAGCTTGTTCAGAAGATTAAATGACCTACATGGCTGCAGAGTTGTGACTGAGGGATAGGAACCTCATTTAACAGCTAGAAATGAAAAGAGAAGCAGAGCTGGATAACCAGGGCTTACACACAATGGGTATTATATTTTACATTAATTGTAAAACACTGAAATATTTTGGGTTTAGTGAAATCATTCTGTGGTAAAAATTTCTGTAGAGACTGGGTGAAAAAAAGGATGGATGTGAGGCTGGGATCAGAATGAAAGCAAGGAGTTCAGTTAGAAGGTGAGTGTGATGTGTGAACTGGAAATGATGGAGGCTTGCAAAAAAGTGGAGGCCAGGGAATGGAAAGATGTAGTCACATTAGAGAGAGTTTGGAGGTAGAATCAATGGGAGCTGGGGAAGAATGGAATGTGGGCACCCAGGGCTAGGGGTGTGATAGATCATCAAAAAAATGTGTGATCAAATTGAAACCAGGGCGGGGGAGGCAGGAAAAAAAAAAAGATTTCCCAAATTTTTGGATTTCACAAGGAGGAAGGGTAATGTTGTTTCCAGAGAAGATGGGGATGAAGCTTGGAGAGGAAAATTCACTTCTGATTTGAACATATAAAGTACAAGATGGCTATTGCTCATCAAGTTATGTTGACAGTTGAATATGCAAGTGGGGAGCAGAAGGGAAGTCTGAACTGGAGATGGCAGTTTTGTTTCCATAAGAATATAGACGGTATTTGTGGCTATGAAATGAAGGTCATCACCGAGGAAAGACTAGAGAAGAGGGTGCATGCCCGAAAGAGGTGCTGGGGAAGTCTAACAGCCTCGGTCAAGTAGAGGAGGAGAGACATGGGGGGGAATTTGACAAAGGTGAGTAAGAGGAAATCTGGGACTGTGTGATATCCTGGGGACGAAAGAGGAAAATGTTTCTAATGGGAAGTTTGTCAGGTTGAATACTGGTACACTCCAAAAGATGAGGAGAGAGCAGTGTCGATTGCATTTGGCGACATGGAGGTTGTTAACTTTGACAAGAGTAGTTTCAGTTGAGTAATGGAGACAGAATCAGACTTGGGTGAAGAGTAAATTGCAGACATAGAGAGTGGAGATGGCTTGTGTGGAAAAACCTTTTTAGGACGTTTGTGAAAAGGAGCAGAAAAATGTTGCAATAGTAGAGAGGTACGTGGGGTGGAGGAAGACTTACCAATGTTTTTTTGTTTTTTAAGATGGGAGATTATAGAGCTTGCTTTATACTGACAGTACTATTTCAGTAGAGAGGGAGAGCTTGTGTAGAAAATGAGGGGAGGATGCCTTTGAAACTCGACAGAGAACAGGATCCAAAGTAGAAGCAAAGTGATTAGATATGGGAAGGAGAAATTTTATTTCACTGATGCAGGGTGGCAAGAGTACTTACATCTCTTATTTTGTTGCTTAGGCCCCAAATCTGAAAATAACAGATGGTGAATATTCCTACATTCTGAACTAAGGCATGGCATCATTTATGCAAGGTCTGTTGCTGCTGCTGCTGCTAAGTTGCTTCAGTTGTGTCTGACTCTGTGCGACCCCATAGACGGCAGCCCACCAGGCTCCTCCGTCCATGGGATTTTCTAGGCAAGAGTACTGGAGTGGTTTTCCATTTCCTTCTCCAATGCATGAAAATGAAAAGTGAAAGTGAAGTCGCTCAGTTGTGCCCAACTCTTAGCAACCCCATGAACTGCAGCCTACCAGGCTCCTCTGTCCATGGGATTTTCCAGGCAAGAGTGCTGGAGTGGGGTGCCATTGCTTTCTCCGATGCAAGGTCTAGAAAGAGGCAGATCCAAACCTGTGTTGTCCCATTAGCCCATCAACCAACTCCAGGGAATGTAGGAGAAGTTGGCACTGAGTTTGGAATCTTGGGAGAGTGTCAATTTGCTGTTCCCCCCAGACATGAGAGGTCAGGGCGTGTTTTCTTCTCCACTCCAAGTTAATGAGGGAAAGTCTTCATATAACAACCCAAAAAACTTGATATGTATTCCCTGAAGCTTGGAGCACTCGGGGGCCTACCTGACTACACCTGAAAAAGTCAACAGCTGAAAGGCTGCATGAAGTGCTTGGTAGCAGCAGAACAAAGAGGGCCTCATGGAGGATGGCTTGCACTTCCATATTCACCAGATTTAAAATATTTTTCCCCCATGAGTCATATGTGAGTGCTCAGTTGCTAAGTTATGCCTGACTTTTTGCAACCTCATGGACTGTAACCACCAGGCTCTTCTGTCCATGGGATTTCCCAGGCAAGAATACTGGAGTGGGTTGATATTTCCTTCTTCAGGGATCAAACCGGCATCACCTGTGTCTTCTGCCTGAGCAGGCAGATTCTTTACCCGTGAACCACCTGGGAAGCCCTGTCAGTCATATATCAACCTCACAAAAAAGTAGGTAGTCTTAGGATTTTGTAAGAGGAACTTTCCTATTGGGACACTCCAGAGAAATAAGATACTATTTTCAACAGACAAAGTCTGTGCTAATGGGCCAGGATCAAGAAATGATAAGGGAATCATAAAAATTCCTTTGGAGAAGATATCTCCCACAAATGGGAAGCTGTGGGTGGGAATTATGTGACAGACACACCCATCAAATTGACTTTTAAGGAAAAGACTCAAATTTGGGCTTGTGATACACAGAGGGCCCTCATACCCTAATACAAACATACCATCAAAGGAATATTGTGACCTTTTCTCTGATCACTCTTCTCCTATGTCCAGCCTGTGAGGAGAGCAGAAATAGGATTTAGAGAGTTGGAAAGAGGGAGAGAAGAAAAAAGGAGAAGAGGACGAGGAATGAAGAAAGTAATCTCAGCCTGCTTCATCCCAGGCTTTTGGGCCTGAGTGAGCCTCCAGGTGATGGATAAGGCCAGCAGCGAGGCACTTCAATTGGACAAGAAATTGAAGTTTCAGTGTCAGACTGGACTGGACTGAACTTTCTAAATACTGTATAAGTCAGGTTTTTTATTCATGCCTTAAAGTGATGGAAAAAATAAGGACATGCCCAAGAGTCATCCAATGGTGGGAAGAATAATTCCACAGAGGGAGTAAAGGGGGCAGTGGTGAGAGAACAGAGTTGCTTTCTGCCTTCCCCTTTCTCATTCCAGCTGGATCAGTAAACTGAACTGGTTATCGTTTACCTTTGTTTCTGTCTTAAAACTCTGTTTACAGAGTTTTCTGTTTTACACTGTTGCAGTCCAAATAAAACCTGGGTATGGCAGTTTACAACCATTGCCATATTTCCTGTTTTATCATGTTTTAGACCAGGTTGGCACCCCACTCCAGTACTCTTGCCTGGAAAATCCCCTGGATGGAGGAGCCCAGTAGGCTGCAGTCCATGGGGTCGCGAAGAGTCATGACTGAGCAACTTCACTTTCACTTTTCACTTTCATGCATTGGAGAAGCAAATGGCAACCCACTCCAGTGTTCTTGCCTGGAGAATCCCAGGGCCAGGGGAGCCTGGTGGGCTGCTGTCTATGAGGTTGCACAGAGCTGGACACGACTGAAGTGACTTAGCAGCAGCAACAGCAGACCAGGTTTGCACACTGAAAAGCATCCCAAACCTAGCAGGTAGAAAAAATGAATGATTCAGGCCAAGAGCAATACAGTGGAAAAGAATAGAACCTGGACAATGCTTGGCTTCTAAATGTTTTAGGACCCGTCTGTCAGTCAAGTCCCCTAAACATGGAGACCACTGGTTGATGACTTTTATGTGAGGTGTTAGACATAACCCTTCCCCTACCCTGGACACCACAAGCTAACACTGTGCCAAATGTGGCCATGGGATGGGCACAAGGGACAAGGCAGTGGCACATGAAGCCAACTCACATTCTGACATACTAAGCTAATGCCATTTTCTAGGTAGGTGTGTAAATATTTTGGAATTTTCCAAATCTATAATTTATAATTTCTTGTCAACATTCTTGGTACAAATAAGAAAGCATCAACCTGTCATTTCCACATTAATAAGAGGTTAGATGAGGGAAGAAACAGAAAGTGTGTTCAACAAGATTCTTTTCCCCATCCTCTGCTAGGTCCTGGTAATGAACACCAATACAAGCCATTTGCTTTAGTGAGAAAACCACTTTTTCAAGGATTTCTGTTAGACTCATTAAGTATTTACCAAGCACCTACTATGTGCAAACAAATATTAGGAGGTCAGTTTTGACCAAAAGGATCTGAACTCTCTAGTGTGCAATTTTGTCACTTGGAATTATGCCTGAGTAGCAATATGCTAGCCTCCTTTGAAATCTCATGCTGGCCTAATAAGAGCTTCGTCAACCCTTCCTCCCCTCCAAAATGAGAGAAACCGAAAAACAGAGTTTCAGGATGAGAATAGACATACACTATTGGAAAAATAAATAATTTTACTTCATGAAATGTCTGCTTTCAAAATGATTCCCCCAAAATGACCCAGGATTTGTTGTTTTACATAGTGTCTGAAAATATCACAGAATCTTGGGTGTTGGAAGGGTCCCCAAAGGCCATCCATACTTCACCCCCCTGTGGGGCAAGTGTCCTCCTAAGAGCAGGACCCTTTCCGTGTTCTTCCCTATACCTAAGTTTGGCCACTCGAGATGATGGCAAGCTGGTTCTAGTGCCATGAGTAGCCCCAGACCAAATGTAACCCAGTGATGGGATTTAGAAAGATTTGTGATTCTGGGCAAAGGTTAAGGCTCTTTGACAAGACACACGACATGAGTCTGAGAGTTGGTCTGGTATCAGTATACAACCCTGGTTGTAATGATGGGTTGTAATGACGGACTTGAGAAGTTAGACCATCATAGAAGTGGTGGTAGTAGTGAGGTCTGACAGCAGGAATCAGAATCTAACTGAGGGTAGACTCCTGCAATAGATGAGAAAAACCTTCCTGAGACCTGGAAACAAGGAAGGCACCCAGCTTTAGGGAAATGAGTTTCCAAGCGCACAGCAATATCTCTAACAATACTGCCCGGAGGCCAAGTCTTGAACAACCAGTAAGAGTTTCTCTGTCCCTTCTTCAGCACCAGTCCTGGTCTGGGTGCTCTTTGCCTGCTGGCAAAGTTGTCTTCATCATCCAGAAGAGGAGAGACTGGGAACAGAAAGGTCTTCACAGGGGACTGCGAGTTTCCTTCTACAGTAGGAAAAAATCTAATTTTCATGGAATTTTCCTTAAATGGAGTGACTTCTTCTTCAAACACTTTCTTCTTTCAATTTTCATTATTCTATTAATACTTTCTCCTGGTTTGTCTCTTATCTCATTAGTTTTCCTTTTTACTGATTCTGCCTTCTGTAACTGATCTCTAAATAGTAAAAGTCCCTAAAGCTCAGTTTGGGGTCTCTTTTATTTCCTCCTATTTCTGGTCCCATGAGTCATGTCTCATCTATGTGTTGATGATTTCCAATCTTTATTTCTGCAGCTGTGACCTCTCTTGTGAGCTCCAGACTCCTGTATCTGACTTCCTACATGATATATTCCCTTGAGAGTCAATTGAGATTTCAGCACAATATATCCAAAACATAACTCTTAACCCTGTTTAGTGTCCACAATTTGTTCCTCCTAGTATTTCTTCATCATAATAAGGGCCAGCACCATTCAACTGAATAGCCAAAAACCCAAGTCATCCTTAATTTTCCCTTTTCTTCACCAATACCTCCCCACAACATTGAGTTCACCAGTAGCTCCCCACATTTCTATTTCTAAATGTTTCTGGAATCCATCCATTTTTCTCTTTCCACAGTATTGCCAACTTGTTTCAAGCTACTGGCTTTTGTCCCCTGGAATTCTGCCATAGCATCAACCCTCACACTCTATTCTGTGCCCAGTGGCCAGAGTGATCATTCAAAATATAGTTTTGATCATTTTACTTCTTGAACAAATCCTATCTAAAACTTTCACAATACCTAGTCTCCCATCACACTTGGGGGAAAAAAACAAAACAAACAAAAAAACAAGACTGGATGAGCCTTATCTATCTACTATCTGACTTCATCTGATTCCCCATTCTCCTCCTTCAATCACATTGGCCTACTTTCTTTTCTTCATAAGCTTGGGCTAAATCCTGAGTTGTAGCCTTTCACTGGATGTTGATGCTGCCCAGAAAGCTCTTCCTAAGACTGGCTTCTTCTTGCCATTCTGACTTCAGCATGTCGCTCCCTCGGATGGTCTTCCCTGGCATCCAATCTAAGGAGTGTGTCTCCCATTTTGTACCTCCTCCCCACTTTCTTTGTGTGCACTCCTTTCCTCATACCTCTTACCAATACCTGAAGCCATTTATCTTCCTGATTATCTGTCTAGCCCTATCACTAGAATATGGACTTCAGGAGAAAAGGGACTTTATCTATCAAGTTCCTCACTAGAGTCCTGTACCTGTACCTAGAAACCGTGCTTACTAAACATAGGCCCTTAATAATTATTTATTGAATGAATATTAACTCTAACTGCATATGACTTTCATTCATTGATCTGCTGGAGATATATTCAATAAACAATTGTTTCTTCTATGTGATGACCATTTAAATATTTGGAGGATGCCTTTATATGGTCTTCCCTTGTGGCTCAGCCGGTAAAGAATCTGCCTGCAATGCAGGAGACCTGGGTTTGATCCCTGGGTTGGGAAAATCCCCTGGAGAAGGGAAAGGCTACCCACTCCAGTATCCTGGCCTGGAGAATTCCATGGACTGTACAGTCCATGGGGTTGCAAAGACTTGGACACGACTGAGCGACTTTCGCTTTCACTTTATTATATCTGCAACTATGCAACTATCTGTGTGTTTGTGTCTGTTTGCATGTGTTTCTCTGGATGAATATCTGAAAGTATTTAAATCGATCTTAATATGAAAAGATTCCTAGATAGTTCACTATCCAGGTCACCTTCCCCTGGATAAAATTCAAGAGAAGATTCTCCAAAATTAATTCCAGTAGTGTCTAAAAATAAACTGAATGACACCAAAAATAGATAAAGGGGAAAAAAAATGCTTTCAGGCTGGGATTAACAGCCAACTCCTATCCTGGTCTAAAGTATATTTTTCTGTACTTCAGAATCTAAGGCATAGAAAATCTTAAAAGATTTTCTTTACTCTTCTTTTCTATAGCAAATAGCTCTGTCCTTTGGCCCCGAAGAAGTCCGCCTTAAACTTGTAACGTTTACTTCCTTCCTTCCTACCTCCCAAGCTCTGATTTAAGAGGAGAACTAGAAGACAAGTTCTCTGCCTGTATCTCCAGCCCTAGCCTCTCCTCTGAACTTTTGACTTGTCCATCCAATATCCTATTGGTATCTCCCACAGTTGTCTGTTAGGTGCCTCAGATTCAACACATATCCCCAAGTGGACTTCTCCTCCTCACCCTAATCCTTTCTGTTCTTTTATTTCCAGTGCCTGTAAGTGATACCACCATCTGTTTGGTCCTCCAAGTTAAACTTCAGAGTCATTAGGCTCCTTCTTCTGCCTCAATAGTCACACCCAGTTTTCAACTCCGAAGTTTTACCCTTCTCTTCACCTTTATTGTCACAGCCTAGTTCATATCTTCACAGTCTCTTAAGCGTCTGCCTATAATGTGGGAGATCCAGGTTCCATCCCCGGGTCAGGAAGATCCTCTGGAGAAGGAAACGGCAACCCACTCCAGTACTCTTGCCTGGAAAATCTCATGGTCTGAAGAGCCTGGTGGGCTACAGTCCATGGGGTCGCAGAGTCGGACACAACTGAGTGACTAAACTTTTAACTTTCCTGAACCAAGCTCCCTGTTTTCCCACCCACTGCTTTGCTCCGTTTAACCCCATTCCCCGTGTTACAGTCCCAGTGACTTTCAGTGCAGCTTCTCTATCATGGGACCTAAACTTCCTTCCATGGTAGCCAAACCTCCTTAAGCCTGGCCCACCTATCTTTCCAGCAGCATCCACCATGTCCTGACTTGCACTTCATTCTAAAAAAATAACTAACTAGGATTCCTCCCCAAAACACCACATACATTTTTTTCTTAATTATATTTACTTTTTATTGATTGATGATTGCTTTACAATACTGGTTTGATTTCTGACACCACATACTTTTATCCTCTGTGGCTTGTCATCTCCCTGTACCTAGACTTCCCTTCACACCTTTCTCCACCTGACCAAATCTCAAGGCTGAGAAGAACAGCTGCTTCTTCAGCAAATCTTTCAAACTCTCTGCCTAGACTATGCACTCCCCTTTTCTGCTGGGATAGTGTTCTATGTGCTTTTCTGCCTAACTGTCTAACATTAGTTATTGAAATTATGTTTTTGAACCACTTGCAAGGTTGAAAAGTCCTTTGAGGCAGGAAATGTGTCTTAATTATCTTAGTACCTACTCCCCAGAACCCAGCTAAATGGACAGCTCATGGTAGGTAGTCCACAAATGTTTGCTGATCCAAAAGATGCTTTAGGAGGGAGAAACTTTGAGTTCTAGATATGGCATGTTTACACCTAAGATAATATCAGGACATCCCTATCCTCAAGTTAAAAGACAGCCTTCAGTATGGGAGAAAATAATAGTAAATGAAGCAACTGACAAACAACTAATCTCAAAATTATACAAGCAACTCCTGAAACTCAATTCCAGAAAAATAAACCACCCAATCAAAAAATGGGCCAAAGAACTAAATAGACATTTCTCCAAANCCCGTGGTGGATTCATGTTGATGTATGGCAAAATCAATACCATATTATAAAGTAATTAGCCTCCAATAAAAATAAATAAATTTATATTGAAAAATAAATTAAAAAAATAAAAGTGTCTAATTCTCCAGAATTCATAGTTTCTAATATTTCAAACCTTGTATTCAAAAACACTTACATGACTTCTCCCCACCACCACAGCAGGATTCAGAGGACTTAGCATATAGTTATAGCACTAACCAGGGCTTCCCAGGTGGCTCAGTGATAAAGAATCCACCTGCAATGCAGGAGACACAGGAGATGTGGGTTTGATCTCTGGGTCAGGAAGATCCCCTGGAGGAGGGCATGGCAACCCATTCCAGTATTGTTGCCTGGAGAATCCCANAGGACTTAGCATATAGTTATAGCACTAACCAGGGCTTCCCAGGTGGCTCAGTGATAAAGAATCCACCTGCAATGCAGGAGACACAGGAGATGTGGGTTTGATCTCTGGGTCGGGAAGATCCCCTGGAGGAGGGCATGGCAACCCATTCCAGTATTGTTGCCTGGAGAATCCCATGGACAGAGAGGCCTGGCAAGCTACAGTCCACTGGGTCGCCAAGAGTCGGACACGACTCTGCAGCAATTGCAGAGCAGTAACCACTCTTTTTCACCTTTGTATCTGTGGTGTGCATACTAGGTCACTTCAGTGTGTCCAACTCTTTGTGACCCTATAGACTCTCCAGGCACGAATACTGGAGCAAGTTGACATTTCCTACTCTAGAGGATCCTCCAGACCTAGGGATGAAAGCCACATCTCTTTTGTCTCCTGCATCAGCAGGCCAGGTTCTTTACCAGTAGAGCCACCTGGGAAACCCTGTGGCTAAACCTATATTAAATAAGAGGTTGGAAAGATACATGTCCATGGCCTGGGCGATGAAACTTCCCCTGATCTAACTGTGTCTAGTTATTAGACATGAGAGGCTCCAGTGTTCTCTTGTTATTTACGTAACATGTCTTAGTGTCTGCTCCAGTGTTTCCACCTGGAGGACAAGGCTCAGGACTCGTTTATCCTTGAGACTCTGAGAGACTCTATCACAGTGTCCCACACAGAGAATGGCCTCCATAAATGTGGACTGAACTGAACTGAGACTGCAAAGTGGGACAAAGTTACTCTGAGGTACCACTTTCATTGCCATCAGTCATGGGGAAAAGTGGAGCGACCATTTCCTTCTCGTTACAGTGAGTTTCCTTGTCAAGTGCCTCTTTAAAAGCCAGGTGAAGATAATTGCAAGTCAGCTGGAAGTACTGCCAAGGTATGACCTCTGGGAAGGCCTGGAAGACAAGTGGTATTGTGCTGCACGGCTAACATTCAGTGTCTAACTGCTGCGAAGTGAAGAATCAATTTGAAATTAAGATGAGGAATGGCATCAAGTGGTTACAGTCATAGTGAAGGGCTTTGTGACCAGGCCCTGGGGGAGAGGAGGACCCTTTTCGTCCCTTCTCAGCTTTCCCTTGTGCTGTCAGACTCCAGCTGCTCAGACCCTCCCATGCCCTGAAATATCTCCTAAGAGAAGCACAGTATCTCTGCCACATTTTGAATTCAAAAATATGAATCTTCTCCAACATTCACTCACTCATTCATTTGGTCAAAAGTCATCCGTTAAATACAAGTCACAAGTGTAAATTTAAGGAATTTATGGCCGACATTCTTCGTGGCATTTGCCATGGATTGTCTGAAGGCACATAATACATAAAATGAGGATACTCGTCTAAGGGAGACAAGCAATTAAATTAGAGAAATGAGTGACTCTGAGTTCAGAAAGTTCTCATAGTCTTCAGAGACTCCGTAGACTGCTTGGAGAACAAAGTCTTGGAGGGCATGCATATTAACTTACTCTTGCCTTCATGTAAGGAACTCCGGTAACATATAGAAGAGGGACAGTGACTTTCCTGGGAAACAGAGCATAGGAAGTGTTCTCACACTGGTAAAGCCCTATCTCCATACATCACAAAGGCAATGTGTGCGCAGCACTTCCAGAGGACTTAAGAATCATACCTGTGTCCTCTGCATCCTTAAAGGCAATGAGCACCATTAAGTTGGTGTTGTATAATTGAAACAGAGCCAGATATGGAAACAAAACAACCCTTTACTTTTCATCTTTCTTTTGTTCAAAGCTGACAGAAATGTTATTTAACTTGTCCAAACCTCAGACATCTCATCTGCAAAATGGAATCATAAATTCACCTCACTCTGTAGCTATGAGGGTTAAATAAAAAGAAAACAAACAAACAAACAAACATTTGTTTGGTATTGAATCCTAATTTGGGGTCTGCTCCTGCTGCTAAGTCACTTCAGTCGTGTCCAACTCCATGTGACCCCATGGAGTCCACCAGGCTCCCCCGTCCCTGGGATTCTCCAGGCAAGAACACTGGAGTGAGTTGCCATTTCCTTCTCCAATGCATGAAAGTGAGAAGTGAAAGAGAATTCGCTTAGTCATGTCCAACTCTTCACGACCCCATGGACTGCAGCCCACCAGGCTTCTCAATCCATGAGATTTTCCAGGCAAGAGTACTGGAGTGGATTGCCATTGCCTTCTCCTGGTGACCAGTAAAACTCATTAAGATATATTGTTCAGAAAGCCACACCTTTTTTTTTTTATTTTATTGCCAATTACTGATATTTGGTCCAGTAAATATTTGGCTAAGACTTTGTGCCCCCAGTACAGGGAGCCTGGGTTCCATCCCTGGTCAGGGAACTAGATCCCACATGCTGAAACTAAAAGTCCACAAGCCACAGCTGAAGATCCCAAAAAAGCTTCTGCATGCTGCAAGTGAGACCCAGCACAGTCAAATCAATTCAAAAGAATAAACATTTTTAAATGGACTAAAATATCTGCAATTTTTGCAAGACTGTTAGTTTGTGACAAGCCATGTAAATTTCCACTTTCATGGAGGTGAATCAGAGCTCAGAGCAAACAAGCCAGGGTAAGACTTTGTTGCTGTAGTTTCTGTGGCTTCCCAAAACAAACAGGAGCACCTAACATCTAAGACATCCTCTTTGCCAGGCTCCAGGCTGTGCCCTTGATAGACATCCTGTCCTCTAATCCTCAGTGTAATCCCAAGGAACTTGAGCTCCTCAGTGCAGAACCACAGCACCCAGTGTGGCAAAGGCAGACCACAGACAGCCTACTTGAAAAAGGAAGGTTTTTTATTCCAAGTCTGAAACTGGAAGGATGCTCATTAATGAGCAGTCTGTGTCCCTAGCTGCCTTGCTTCGTTTTTACTTTATTCTCTCTCAATCTATGGTAACCTCTTGGGTCATCAGCCTTCCTCTTATTGCCTCTTCCACAACTGCCTGGGTGATCTTCTGAACCTGGGCCCCCATGGTCCTGGGAAGGTCTCTGAAATCCTGGGTCTTTTGTCTTTCTACCCTCTGAGTGCCAGTGCACTCAGCAAAGGGCGCTGTGGTTGCTTTCGTGACTTAGTCTCAGGAGAGTGAGAGATTCTGGAGAGAGGGACTGTCCCTCATGTATCTTTATAGCATCTGGACTTCCCCGATGGCTCAGATGGGAAAGAATTCGCCTGCAATGCAGGAGACACAGGAGACGTGGGTTCAATCCCTGGGTCAGAAAAATCCCCTGGAGAAGAAAATAGCAACCAGCTCCAGTGTTTTTGCCTGGAAAACCCCATGGACAGAGGAGCCTGGCAGGCTATAGTCCATGGGCTCACAAAAAGTCAGACACAGCCAAACTCGCAGGCAGGCTGTGCAGAATGAGGGCTCTTTTCCCCTCACTCCCTATTAGGTGATGCTCAACTCCTGAGGCACATAGAATTATGTGGGGAGTTTAAAAAATTCTCACCTATGCACAACCCATGTCTGATAGAATCAGAAGCTCTGGTCTGGGGGACTGAACCTATGTTTTGCTAAAGCTGCCAGGTGATCCTAACCTACAGGTAGAGCAGAGAGTCAATGTCTGTGTGTATGTCTGGTCTTTCCCTGTTACTCTCCCATTCGTCTGACTGAATAGAAGAGGAAGGCTGGCCTGTAGCCACTCCGAGCCCTCCTCTCCCGCCCTGCCCTGCTGACCTGCTCTGCTCCTGGAGAGGCCTTGAGATAAACAGTCAGGGCTCTGCCCTTGTGGGTAAGCTTGCTGTCCTCCAGTGCTGTCTGCTTCAGGGCAGATGGACTTGTTTAATCCTAGAGTTTACCATTAGGAAACCCCTTCTTACCCCAACCCAATAACGGATACTAGAGAATTTGTTTTCAGTAACAGATTTGGCATTTATATCTTCATTTGCCTGATCCTCACTCTATCAATTGATTGAGAATTTTGGAAGGGAAGATATTTATTATCTCCCTCTTTTTTCTTGCCTGGTTCCCAGGCCGTAATAGATGGTCAATAAATATTTGTTGAATGAGTCAATTCCCTATGCACCTCTAGGAATATCCATTCTCTATATTTCAGCCTCACTTTCTCTCTGTCTCTTCCTTCCTTCGCAAGCTACAGATGGTATAAATGCTGCAGTCCTTGTGAAGACTGCAAAAGCAGTCAGACAGATGTGTTGTTCATAGCTCCCTAGTCAGGCATAACTAAACATTTACATTTATTACCAATTAGAGGGGAAAGAGACTGTAGTTTTATGCACTGTATGTGGCTGGATATATTTCTTTTTGGGATCGCACTAAAAACTTCAAAATGTATCACTGCATCTCCCTCTCTTACCACCTCAAACCTCATTGAAAATTCCATTTAAATAGAGGTCTACAAATGACAGCAGAAATCTACATATCATTCTCCTATCCACCCAGAGAACACCATGAAGGTGGCAAAACAATGTCGCAGAAGGGCACGTGACGCAGTGTGATTGAGCTGAGCACGCTCCACTAGGAGTCTGTAGCACATGCAGAATTGATGGAGTTATGGTAGACTTTATTTAAGGTGATGCGTGTTAATTTGTTGATGGTATCCAGTGCATAACACTGTTTGTGAGCACACAGTGTTTTGCTGTGTTTATAGCCCTTTTTCTATGTAGAACAAAAACAGAATGAGTTAAAATAGTGCTACAAATAGCTTTGGATTCATCAGTTCCACAGAACATCAGACCCAACACTGAAGAATTCACTGTTTTTTAGCTGAGTTTCACCCAATTAGCGACACATCTGACATATGAAAAACTGACCCAACCTCATGAAAAAAATCAGTGGAAAGCACAGGCTGAGGTATAAGGCAACCCAAGTTATGGTCCCAGAAAATGTTAGCTTCTTCATCTGCAAAATCAGATGACTGCCCCCAGGAACTTTCACTAAGAAATAATGAGATTTAATTAAAGATTTATGTATCGTGTGAGGATTTCATCACTGCAGATGGTGATTGCAGCCATGAAATTAAAAGACGCTTACTCCTTGGAAGGAAAGTATGACCAACCTAGAGAGTATATTAAAAAGCAGAGACATTACTTTGCCTACAAAGGTCCATCTAGCCAAGGCCATGGTTTTTCCAGTGGTCATGTATGGATGTGAGAGTTGAACTGTGAAGAAGGCTAAGCTCCAAAGAATTGATGCTTTTGAACTGTGGTGTTGGATAAGACTCTTGAGAGTCCCTTGGACTTCAAGGAGATCCAACCAGTCCATCCTAAAGGAGATCAGTCCTGGGTATTCCTTGGAAGGACTGATGCTAAAGCTGAAATTCCAATACTCTGGCCACCTCATGGGAAGAGTTGACTCACTGGAAAAGACCCTGATGCTGGGAGGGATTGGGGCAGGAGGAGAAGGGGACGACAGAGGATGAGATGGATGGATGGCATCACTGACTTGATGGACATGAGTCTGGGTGAACTCCGGGAGCTGGTGATGGACAGGGAGGCCTGGCTGCAATTGCATGTGCTGAAGTTCATGGGATCGCGAAGAGTCAGACACGACTGAGTAACTGAACTGAACCAAAGGATTTCATCGTATATCTATTTACAGTAGGGACAATTTCAATACAAACTAAATGCCAAGAAAGGATAGGAATTGGTTAACATATTATGGAAAAACCAGATGACATTTTAAAATTGTGGTTTTACCATAATGAGGTACCGCTTAATGCCCACAGTAAGAGATGGCTACTATAGATTTTTTTAAAAAACATAAGATAGCAAGTAATGGTGAGGATGTAGAGAAAATAGAACCCTTGTGCATTGCTGGAAAGTGTGAAAGCGAAAGTGTTAGTTGCTCAGTTGTGTCCAACTGTTTGTGACCCCACGGACTATGGCCCACCAGGCTCCTCTGTCCATGGGCTTTTCCAGGCAAGAATACTAGAATGGTTTGTCATTTCCTCCTCCAGGAGATCTTCCCGACCCAAGGATCAAACCCAGGTCTCCTGCACAGCAGGCAGATTCTTTACCATTTCTTTGCCAACAGGGAAGCCCCTGGTACATTGCTGGTAGAAGTGTTCAATGATCCAAAAGCTATGAAAAATAATTCTGTGGTTACTTAAGGAGTTAAATGGAATTATCATATGATCCTATAATACTTCTTTTTCATATTTACCCAAAAAACCTGAAAACAAGGGCTCAAAGAAGTTTATGTATACACGTGTTCACAGCAGCACTGTTCACAATAACCAAAAGGTAGAAACAGTCCAAATACCATTAACTGATGAATGGCAGAGTGAATTGTGATATATACATGCTGTGAACTGCTTCTCAGCCATGAAAAAGTATGAAGTACTGANAAAACCTGAAAACAAGGGCTCAAAGAAGTTTATGTATACACGTGTTCACAGCAGCACTGTTCACAATAACCAAAAGGTAGAAACAGTCCAAATACCATTAACTGGTGAATGGCAGAGTGAATTGTGATATATACATGCTGTGAACTGCTTCTCAGCCATGAAAAAGTATGAAGTACTGATACACTGTACAATGTGGATGAACCTCAAAAACTTTATTCTGAGGGAAGGAAGTCAGACACAAAAGGGTCACATGTTGCATGATTCCATGTATATGAAATATTCAGAATAGGTAATTCATAGAGACAGAATGTAGATTGGTAGTGTACAGGTTATGGAAGCAGGAGAGGGAAGAATGGAGAAAAACTGTTTAAGGGATATGGGGTTTTATCTTGGAGTGACAAAAATGCAGTGGAGCTAGAAAGAAGTGGCGGTTGCACAGCATGGTAAATGTACTAGATGCCACTGAATTGTTCATTTTAAAAAGGTTAATTTTATACTATGTGTATTTCACCTCACTAAATTATTTTTTTTAATTGTGGCTTTTGAAGAATATTTGTGGATATAGGAAAATTCACATCATGTACACATTGTTAAAAGCTGGACTTACAGTATAATCTCAGTTTTGTGAACTTAAAAATCTGTGAGCATGTGCATATGGGTATGTTTGTATATATATATATGCACACATATGTATTTACTATAGATGCAAATATTTTTATATGTATATGCACCATCCTCCCACCGATAAAACCTCAGAAGAAATTCAGAAAGGATAAATGAATTATAGATTATTTCACTTTCACAGTTTTTCATATTCCTTAAAATGAGTCCATGCCAATTTTATAATATGAGGGAAATACATGTTACTGAATAAGAACTGAGTTATAAAAGTATCTCTAAGGTTTCCTCCAGCCTACAATTCTAGGAGTCCAAATGGGTTACATCTACGTGATTGCCCATTAGATGTTGGGTCAGAGCAGATAAGCCTTTTGGGTAGGTACCTAGGAAATGGTGATTTAAGGCAGGCAGGCAATAGAGGAGCTCAGAGACATTTAATATGCAAACAGTTGTATCGGCAATCTGCATGCAGAACTCCAGTCCTTGTCACATTGTTCATAAGTGGGACTGCTAGAAGGACGTACACATCCGTCATCCAGCTCCATAACCCATTCTCTTTGATGGCTCCTTCAAGAATTATGGTAACATTCATGGCTCTCCTGTGGACTCTTTCCATAATACGTGCACCTGAAAATAAAATAGATATCCCTATCCTGCACAGCTACCCTAGCTGAATCCCACTCATAAAAGGAAATTGAGTTGCTTGACTTTTTCTTTTCTTTATTTTTAAACAATAGCATATTCCAGGTGAGGTATTCCAAGTGGTGGCTTCCTAAAAGGACCATTTCGTGTTTGGCTTGTCACTCACCATGGGAAACTGAGCTTTTTACATCCTCAATTCAATCCATCTCTTTCTTTCCCTGCCACTCTGTATCAAGTGCCTTATTAACAATACTGAGGCTTAAGAAGGAGAGTTTGGTTAATGCTCACACAGTCTGAACATTTTACTCCATATTAACAGATTTTTAAAGTGTGTCCTTTTTTTTCATTTTTAAATCTTCAGTGATTCTCTTTAAGCTAAATTTTCTTTATGGATTAAGAATTCCCACTCTTCACCCCACTACTGTTGGGTCAGTANGGGGTCCGGGGTTGGGAACTCATGTACACCTGAGATGGAAAAAAATAAAAATTAAAAATTAAAAAAAAAAAGCCACAGCAGTCTAAAGGAATAGGAGTTTTAAGTTTTTACTTTCAAACGTGCTCCATTCCATTTTGGTCTAAAGTGTAGCCTCCTTTCACCTTTTAAGGGGAAATTCACTGAATTGAAGAGAAAGAAAGCCACATCAGATCTTGGTCAGGTTGCCTCAAGAAGCATTCATTCAGAGCTCACTTCCAGGTTCAGAGTTGAGGCTTTCCTGGCTTTTGTTCTGTAGTGTTCTTGCACTTGTGTGTCATTTTATAAACAAAATGGTGTACAACAGAGTGCATTTATCACACAAGAAAGGCAAATTGCAGAGCCATGGAAGTGAATTTCATTAAACTGAAAAGCTTTCTCTGTATTATGATTTTTACTACTGGTTTATAGTAACTCATCAACCTAAAATAATTGGAGAGTCAAAACTCACCTATTAAATGGCCTTACTTAATTCATTATATACTCCCCCATCATCAGTTCTTTGCCCTAGTTTCTGATACAATTTTTGATGATCGTGGTTGTCTATATAACCTAATTTCTTAAAAGTTTTCTTCACTAGTAAACAATTAAGGAATTCTGTTTTAGTAGCTCCCAGAATGCACCTGAAGTGGATGTTAATGTGAAGTCTGATGGCTACATGGTGCAGCAAGGGTCTGGGAAATAGAAAGAAAGTTATCCCAGGGTCATATTCTGGCCAAAGATAACAATGTGCTTAGCTCATGCAGAGAGTTATATTAAGCTGTCATCCTTTGGTGAGTTTCACGGGATTAAACATGGATGGGTTTGCAGTGTGCAGATGTGCATGGCTTCAGACTGGAATGTTGTCTGTTTGTGCTAGGGGTATTTCCTGACTCAGTCCAAGACCTAGAAGTGTTGACAGGGAGCTCGGGTGAAGTATAGTATGAAAGACCACTGGGAAGTTTTCTGTCACCATAGCCAAATGATTTCATCTACAATAGATCATAACCATCCTTTGGATTGAGTACAAGCAAGTAGGTTGTTTTCTCTGGCCTGTTTCTTGCTACGCTGCTGTTTTTGGTGCATGTTTGAGTATGTGTACACACACGTGTGTGTATATTGAGCAGACAGACATATGTCTTGATACTAACAGTCATCTAGAAAGTCATGTCTTGTTAACTCTAAAACTTTATCCTTTGGCATTTACACTTGGATGTGCAGATAGGAAGGCTTAGTCTTGTCAAAACAGTGTTATGTGTCTAAGTGAAGGAATATGTTAAATTAGAATCCTCAGGCTTTGTGACATTCATCATCACCCTGATGCTGTACATTCACGTATGTTCACACACACACACATACAGGCACACACTAGTGGTGATTGAGAAAGTACTAGTCTCAGCAAAGGGGAGTTTCCTGACTCATTTCCAAACAGAAGCTTATTTTCTACCTCAAATTAAATGGCCAGTATTGCACTTAAAGCATTAAGGCCTCCAAAGTCAATAACTCCTCTAACTCATCACTTTACCCTTCACTTAACATAAGTCACTGTTTCCTCTTCTAGCCATTACTTAGAAACACATCTTCTATCCTCATTTTTTTCATCCATTAGTTTACCCTATCAAGATTTTGGCATAGAGTCAGACATAGATGTATAAATAATACCATACAATTCCACTGAGCACAACCAACATTTCCCAAGTGTGTATTTTGTGCCAACTTTTGTGCTAAGCACTCTAGGCAGTGTAAGAGTGAAGATTCATGGGCCAGTGTTTATTTTCCTAAGGAGTCTCCAGAGATACTTTAAACTCATAGTCAAATGATCAGTAGTATTTACTGGGCATCTGTGGGGTATAGGAACTGGCTCATTGCAGTTGTGAAGTGTGTATTTCAAATGCCTTTTCTAACTTAACTAGATACTCACAAGCCCTTTCTATTTCAAGCATTCACAAGCATGTGGTGACAT
This sequence comes from Neotragus moschatus, assembly GCA_006410615.1. Taxonomy (NCBI): domain Eukaryota; kingdom Metazoa; phylum Chordata; class Mammalia; order Artiodactyla; family Bovidae; genus Neotragus; species Neotragus moschatus. The sequence continues at coordinate 2,085,154 of SJYA01002284.1, read as the reverse complement.
GACTGAGGGGGTTGAGAGAGGCCGAATAAAAGCACCTGTTTCACCATTGCATGTGAATGGAGAGATATAAAGAACATAGCTTTGCTCATCATGGAGGCAATTCATCCACTTAGTCATCATCAGCCACCAGCCAAGTCCTTGGGTTATGTTGGGATTATTCTCCACGGCAGTTGGAGAAGGAAATGGCAACCCACTCCAGTGTTCTTATCTGGAGAATCCCAGGGATGGGGGAGCCTGGTGGGCTGCCGTCTATGGCGTCGCGCAGAGTCTGACATGACTGAAGTGACTTAGCAGCAGTAGCAGCCATGGTAGTGACAAGATGGGCTTCCCTGGTAACTCAAGTGGTAAGGAATCATCCTCCAGTTAAGGAGACCCAGGTTTAATCCCTGGGTCAGGAAGGTCCCCTGGAAAAGGGAAAGGCAGCCCAGTCCAGTATTCTTTCCTGGAGAATTCCACGGACAGAGGAGCCTGGTGGATTGCAGCCAATGGGGTCAAAAAGAGTTGGGCATGACTGAGAGATTAACACTTTTACTTTTCACAGTGACAATATGCTTGTATTTATTTATTCAGGCTAGCTGCCCTGGGCCCCTTCATGGCAAAGAAGAGCTACTTTTGAGATATCTTGGTAACAGAAAGGGTGTTAGAATGACGGAGTTCAAGTCAAGGACCAGGTTTCATACATGTCATTTGCTGAATAATTAAGCCATGCAGTCACTTGAGACACCACAGAGATACCTAAAAGATATTTCAAACTAGGATGATATGAGTGTAATAGAATAATGTGAGATGCTGATTGAGATCTTTTCCTTCCTTAGAGAATAGTGAGGAGTACGAAAGTTCCAACAGAAGTGGTACCCTGTAGAGAACAGAGCCATTAAATTCTCCAAGCCTGAGTTTTTGAAAAATGCCTGGTTTTTCTGTGAGACTCCCACTCAGTTCCTGACATGAGCAGAATTAAACTTGTTTGATGATCTGTGACAACTGGAGTGATAACTGGGGACTGAAAGAGTCAGGGAAATGGAAATGGTGTTCGTGAGGAGAAGAAAAGGGAAGAAACACACAACTTGTCCTGTTCCCTCCATCAAATGGAATTGGAGGTTGGTGAGCAAGCAGAAGTATTCACAGAGTTTGTGGGCATCTGTGTAAAGGGAGACTGTCACCTACTCCCCAGCTGACTGAGAAATAAGACACCAGTGACGCTGATGTGTCCTGATGCTACTGGAGTAGGGCAAGGAGCACCATGCAGAGGTGGGTTGCCAATGAGGCCAGGCAGGGTTGTCACAGCCCACTTGTTAAGTGTTTGGTTTCTGAGAGGTATGGAAAATAGATCTCACCACATAAGCCCCCAGACTTTGGTAAAATAGGGGAGATGGGGGAAAAAGACCTTCTTGGTGGGGATCGCTGTGGCAGGGGACAGAAAGAAAGGCATGGTCATGCTGCTATCTGGAGGTGAGCTGAANGATTGCCAATGAGGCCAGGCAGGGTTGTCACAGCCCACTTGTTAAGTGTTTGGTTTCTGAGAGGTATGGAAAATAGATCTCACCACATAAGCCCCCAGACTTTGGTAAAATAGGGGAGATGGGGGAAAAAGACCTTCTTGGTGGGGATCGCTGTGGCAGGGGACAGAAAGAAAGGCATGGTCATGCTGCTATCTGGAGGTGAGCTGAAGAAAGCAAAATTTCTCAAGAGATTATTAATACGGAGACTAGCTGCATGGGATTGAGTCCCCTGTCAAAGGGTTTGGAGGCCTGTAGCTGCCACTTTATAAACTACATATACCAAACTAGATCAGCAGTGATGACCAACGGAAAGGGAAAGACATTTGCTTGTCTAATCTATGGCTACTCAAGTGTATTAGATTCTAATTATTGCTATAATAAATTACAACAAACTTTTAAGAGAATATGGGTTTATTCTCCTATAGTTCCAAAGGTCAGAAGTCCAAAACAAGTCTTAAGGACCTAAAGTCATGGTGTCAGTGGAGTCAGCTTCTTCTGGAAGCTTTAGGGAAATTTTCTATTTTGTACCACTTTCAGTGTCTAGAGTCTGGCGTTCCTAGGCTCATGGCTCCGTCACTCCAATCTATGATGCCATCACATGACTTTCTAATGAACCTGAAGTCTTCTGCATCCTTCCTATAAGGGTGTTCATCATTATATTGAGACTACTCAGATTATACAGGAAAATCTCCCCACTTAAGATCCTTAACTCAAAATAATTATGTTGAAATTCTAACTTCCAGTACCTCACATTATGTCCGTATTTGGCAATATGATTTTTAAACAGATCATTGCTGCTGCTGCTAAGCTGTTTCAGTTGTGTTCGACTCTGTGCGACCTCCTAGATGGCAGCCCACCAGGCTCCCCCGTCCCTGGGATTCTCCAGGTAAGAACACTGGGGTGGGTTGCCATTTCCTTCTCCAGTGCTTGAAAGTGAAAAGTGAAAGTGAAGTTGCTCAGTCGTGTCCAACTCCTAGCGACCCCATGGACTGCAGCCTACCAGGCTCCTCCATCCATGGGATTTTCCAGGCAAGAGTACTGGAGTGGGGTGCCATTGCCTTCTCTGAAACAGGTCATTAAGTTAAACTGAATACGAGCAGATATGAAAGGAGAAATAGACAACAGCATGGCGATAGAAAGGGTTATATTCATCAATGGATAGATCATTCAGACAGAAAATTCATGAGGAAATGCTGGACTTGACCAGTAGACTTAATGTACACATGCAGAACATTCCACACAACATCAGCACAGTGCATATGCTTCTCAAGTGTACACGAAACATTCTCCAGGATAGATCATATCACAAAACAACCCTTAACAAATGCAAGAAGACTGAAATCATACCATGTATCTTTTCCAACCCCAATGGAATAAAATAGGAATCAATAATAGGAGGAAAACTGGGAAGTTCACAAATGTGTAGAAAAGAAGATGACATAGGTATCATGTGAACAATTATATGCTAATTCATTGGATAACCTAGACTAGATGGATAAATTATTAATACTAGAAACATACAACCTACTAAGAGTAAATCATGAAAAAATTTAAAAATATGAATGGATTATAGTGGTTGTTTGCATACTGGTGGAGAAGGAAATGGCACCCCACTCCAGTGCTCTAGCCTGGAAAATCCCATGAACAGAGGAGCCTGGTAGGCTACAGTCCATGGGGTGGCAAAGAGTTGGACACAACTGAACAACTTCACTTTGTTGGGACTGGGGTGGTGATTGTGAGGAGGAGCAGAATGAAGGAATTAGAAAGAACACAAAAAACTTTTGGGAAAGATGGATATATTCAATATTATTATGGACTAAATGTTTGTGTCTCCCAAAATTTCACTTGTAGAAGCCCTAACCCCATTTTGGTGGTATTTGGGCCTTCGGGAAGTGATTAGGTTTAGATTAGGTAATGAGTGTGTGTCCTCATGATGGAATTAATACCTTTATGTGAAGGAGACTTCTCTCCTTCTTTCTGTGCACAAAGATATTTCATGAGCACACAGTGAGATAGTGGCCATCTGCAAGCCAAGAAGAGAGCTACCAAGATTTGAATCTGCCAGAACCTTCATCTTGGACTTCCTAGCCTCAAGAATTATGAGAAATAATGTCTATTACTTAAGACACTCAGTCTATAATTTTTGGTTACAGTAGCTCAGGCAGGCAAAGATCCTCACCTTGACTGTACTGATGATTTTACAGGCTTTTAAACCTTTATAAAGCTGTTTAAAAATAACATTTTCCATATTCTTTCTGCATAGGCATTTAAAGATTTCAAAATTCTTTTTTTTATTTTTATTTTTTAGTTTGTTTGCTTTATAATACTGTACTTATTTTGCTATACATTGACATGAATCAGCCACGAGTGTACATGAGCTCCCAATCCCGACTCCCCTCCCCCGTTNCAATTAGAGGGGAAAGAGACTGTAGTTTTATGCACTGTATGTGGCTGGATATATTTCTTTTTGGGATCGCACTAAAAACTTCAAAATGTATCACTGCATCTCCCTCTCTTACCACCTCAAACCTCATTGAAAATTCCATTTAAATAGAGGTCTACAAATGACAGCAGAAATCTACATATCATTCTCCTATCCACCCAGAGAACACCATGAAGGTGGCAAAACAATGTCGCAGAAGGGCACGTGACGCAGTGTGATTGAGCTGAGCACGCTCCACTAGGAGTCTGTAGCACATGCAGAATTGATGGAGTTATGGTAGACTTTATTTAAGGTGATGCGTGTTAATTTGTTGATGGTATCCAGTGCATAACACTGTTTGTGAGCACACAGTGTTTTGCTGTGTTTATAGCCCTTTTTCTATGTAGAACAAAAACAGAATGAGTTAAAATAGTGCTACAAATAGCTTTGGATTCATCAGTTCCACAGAACATCAGACCCAACACTGAAGAATTCACTGTTTTTTAGCTGAGTTTCACCCAATTAGCGACACATCTGACATATGAAAAACTGACCCAACCTCATGAAAAAAATCAGTGGAAAGCACAGGCTGAGGTATAAGGCAACCCAAGTTATGGTCCCAGAAAATGTTAGCTTCTTCATCTGCAAAATCAGATGACTGCCCCCAGGAACTTTCACTAAGAAATAATGAGATTTAATTAAAGATTTATGTATCGTGTAAGGATTTCATCACTGCAGATGGTGATTGCAGCCATGAAATTAAAAGACGCTTACTCCTTGGAAGGAAAGTATGACCAACCTAGAGAGCATATTAAAAAGCAGAGACATTACTTTGCCTACAAAGGTCCATCTAGCCAAGGCCATGGTTTTTCCAGTGGTCATGTATGGATGTGAGAGTTGAACTGTGAAGAAGGCTAAGCTCCAAAGAATTGATGCTTTTGAACTGTGGTGTTGGATAAGACTCTTGAGAGTCCCTTGGACTTCAAGGAGATCCAACCAGTCCATCCTAAAGGAGATCAGTCCTGGGTATTCCTTGGAAGGACTGATGCTAAAGCTGAAATTCCAATACTCTGGCCACCTCATGGGAAGAGTTGACTCACTGGAAAAGACCCTGATGCTGGGAGGGATTGGGGCAGGAGGAGAAGGGGACGACAGAGGATGAGATGGATGGATGGCATCACTGATTTGATGGACATGAGTCTGGGTGAACTCCGGGAGCTGGTGATGGACAGGGAGGCCTGGCTGCAATTGCATGTGCTGAAGTTCATGGGATCACGAAGAGTCAGACACGACTGAGTAACTGAACTGAACCGAAGGATTTCATCATATATCTATTTACAGTAGGGACAATTTCAATACAAACTAAATGCCAAGAAAGGATAGGAATTGGTTAACATATTATGGAAAAACCAGATGACATTTTAAAATTGTGGTTTTACCATAATGAGGTACCGCTTAATGCCCACAGTAAGAGATGGCTACTATAGATTTTTTTAAAAAACATAAGATAGCAAGTAATGGTGAGGATGTAGAGAAAATAGAACCCTTGTGCATTGCTGGAAAGTGTGAAAGCGAAAGTGTTAGTTGCTCAGTTGTGTCCAACTGTTTGTGACCCCACGGACTATGGCCCACCAGGCTCCTCTGTCCATGGGCTTTTCCAGGCAAGAATACTAGAATGGTTTGTCATTTCCTCCTCCAGGAGATCTTCCCGACCCAAGGATCAAACCCAGGTCTCCTGCACAGCAGGCAGATTCTTTACCATTTCTTTGCCAACAGGGAAGCCCCTGGTACATTGCTGGTAAAAGTGTTCAATGATCCAAAAGCTATGAAAAATAATTCTGTGGTTACTTAAGGAGTTAAATGGAATTATCATATGATCCTATAATACTTCTTTTTCATATTTACCCAAAAAACCTGAAAACAAGGGCTCAAAGAAGTTTATGTATACACGTGTTCACAGCAGCACTGTTCACAATAACCAAAAGGTAGAAACAGTCCAAATACCATTAACTGGTGAATGGCAGAGTGAATTGTGATATATACATGCTGTGAACTGCTTCTCAGCCATGAAAAAGTATGAAGTACTGATACACTGTACAATGTGGATGAACCTCAAAAACTTTATTCTGAGGGAAGGAAGTCAGACACAAAAGGGTCACATGTTGCATGATTCCATGTATATGAAATATTCAGAATAGGTAATTCATAGAGACAGAATGTAGATTGGTAGTGTACAGGTTATGGAAGCAGGAGAGGGAAGAATGGAGAAAAACTGTTTAAGGGATATGGGGTTTTATCTTGGAGTGACAAAAATGCAGTGGAGCTAGAAAGAAGTGGTGGTTGCACAGCATGGTGAATGTACTAGATGCCACTGAATTGTTCATTTTAAAAAGGTTAATTTTATACTATGTGTATTTCACCTCACTAAATTATTTTTTTTAATTGTGGCTTTTGAAGAATATTTGTGGATATAGGAAAATTCACATCATGTACACATTGTTAAAAGCTGGACTTACAGTATAATCTCAGTTTTGTGAACTTAAAAATCTGTGAGCATGTGCATATGGGTATGTTTGTATATATATATATGCACACATATGTATTTACTATAGATGCAAATATTTTTATATGTATATGCACCATCCTCCCACCGATAAAACCTCAGAAGAAATTCAGAAAGGATAAATGAATTATAGATTATTTCACTTTCACAGTTTTTCATATTCCTTAAAATGAGTCCATGCCAATTTTATAATATGAGGGAAATACATGTTACTGAATAAGAACTGAGTTATAAAAGTATCTCTAAGGTTTCCTCCAGCCTACAATTCTAGGAGTCCAAATGGGTTACATCTACGTGATTGCCCATTAGATGTTGGGTCAGAGCAGATAAGCCTTTTGGGTAGGTACCTAGGAAATGGTGATTTAAGGCAGGCAGGCAATAGAGGAGCTCAGAGACATTTAATATGCAAACAGTTGTATCGGCAATCTGCATGCAGAACTCCAGTCCTTGTCACATTGTTCATAAGTGGGACTGCTAGAAGGACGTACACATCCGTCATCCAGCTCCATAACCCATTCTCTTTGATGGCTCCTTCAAGAATTATGGTAACATTCATGGCTCTCCTGTGGACTCTTTCCATAATACGTGCACCTGAAAATAAAATAGATATCCCTATCCTGCACAGCTACCCTAGCTGAATCCCACTCATAAAAGGAAATTGAGTTGCTTGACTTTTTCTTTTCTTTATTTTTAAACAATAGCATATTCCAGGTGAGGTATTCCAAGTGGTGGCTTCCTAAAAGGACCATTTCGTGTTTGGCTTGTCACTCACCATGGGAAACTGAGCTTTTTACATCCTCAATTCAATCCATCTCTTTCTTTCCCTGCCACTCTGTATCAAGTGCCTTATTAACAATACTGAGGCTTAAGAAGGAGAGTTTGGTTAATGCTCACACAGTCTGAACATTTTACTCCATATTAACAGATTTTTAAAGTGTGTCTTTTTTTTCATTTTTTAAATCTTCAGTGATTCTCTTTAAGCTAAATTTTCTTTATGAATTAAGAATTCCCACTCTTCACCCCACTACTGTTGGGTCAGTATGTATAAGAAAAAAAAAAAAAGCAGAGTTGTTAAAATATTTGTGCTGAGGTTTGTTTCCACTGGTGGAAAATCCCTGTATAGAAGGAACATGTGCTTGGACCTAAGAGGAGAAGTGTAAAACCTCATCTAGTGTTCAGCAGAAAGAACATTCTTAAAATAGATGAATTCGGGTGCAGTCACTTTCTGACTATGAGTCAAAATGTGTGAAGTTATTCGTAACAGATGAAGATACAAAAGGTTGAGAGTGTGTTCACAAATACCCCAAAACACAGACCATTATGGGTCATTGACGGCACTCATATCCACGGAGGTTCAGAGAAGTTCTGTGGACAGAAGGTAGGAATGTGTCCAGGCTGAGTTCTGAGAGAATGGGAGGTGAGTCAGCTGAGTATGGTTTTCTACAAAACTGAGACACAACTGAGTTGAATTTCTCAGTCACTAAGAAGGAAGGCATTGAGGCATTCAATGGTTGAGGCATTGCTCTAGATTTCTACCTATAGAAAAGCCTGGAAGGAAAAATGGAGGTGTCAAAAACGTGATGTGTGTGAACTTCATGGCTGCCAAACTGAACTGAATAGTAAGAGTCATTACTTCTTGTAGGCTCAGATATGGGTGTATCTCAAATCAGATCCAGCCAGGGCAGTGGCATGTGCCCTCTGGTGTCTGGATGTGCACCTGCATCCTAAATGTTGGGAGTGGGAGCTTCTGGTTAAAGCAAAAATCTGGGAATTTTATTCTAAATTTTTTTTTAATCACATTTGCATTTTGTCTCCTGTCTCTCAATAGATAGATCAAGCAATCAATCAATAGATTTTTTTCTATATATTTCTTGTATGCGGAATTTATATATTTAAATTTTTATTTTATATTGGACTATCGTTGATTTACAATGTTGTCTTAGTTTCAGTTATACAGCAAAGTGATTTGGTTATACATACACATATATCTGGGACTTCCTTGGTGGCTCAGCAGAAAAGACTCTGCCTTCAATGCAGGAGATGCAGGTTCAAACCCAGGGTCGGGAAGATCCCCTGGAGGGGGGCATGGCACCCCATTCCAGTATTCTTGCCTAGAAAATCTCATGGACTGAGGAGCCTGGTGGGCTACAGTCCATAGCATGGCAAAGAGTTGGACATAACTGAAGCGACTGAGCGTGCACGTGTGCACCCGTATATCTATGCTTTTCCAAATTCTTTTCCCATTTAAGTTTTTACAGATTATTGAGCAGTTTCCGGTGCCATACAGTAGCTCTTTGCTGGTTATCTGTTTTAAATATAAGAGTGTACTATGTCAATCCCAAATTCCCAATCTATCCCTACCCCTCACCTTTTCTCTGGTGACCATAAGCTTGTTTCCTATGTCTATGAATCTGTTTCTGTCTGTAAGTAAATATCACTATCACTGTTTTTAGATTTCTCATATAAATTATGTCATATGATATTTATCTTTCTCTGACTTACTTCATTTAGTATAATAGTCTCCAGGTCCATCTGTGTTGCTACAAATGGCGTTGTTCCTTTTGTAATGGCTGAGTAATATTCCATGGTATATATGCACCACATACTCTTTATCCACTCATCTGTAGATGGACATTTAGGTTGCTTCCATGTCTTGGCTGTTGTAAACTTGTGCTGCAATAAACCTGGAGGTGCACGTGACCTTTGAACCATGGTTCTCTCTGGATATATGCCCAGGAGTAAATCACGAGGTAGCTCTATTTTTAATGTTCTTAGGGAACCATACTGTTCTCCACAGTGGCTGCACCAATTTACATTCACGGCATTTTAAAAAAGACTACATCCCTACCTAAGTCCGCCCTTGAGTGACTGTTGTTTGTTGAATGGTAAAGCTGTGAGCCCTCAGTTGATAAGCTGACACACTGATTGCTGTTTTTCTGGCTCTGTCTTTGAAAGGACACTAATCCAGCCCCAGGGGAAATAAGTAGCACTGGGATTAACAAACAAAAGATATTTCCTCCCTACCTTGACCCAAATCTCCAAAGGAGGTCAGCCTTTGTCAGGAGGACACTCTGGTAGTGTAACTAGCCAAGCAAAACATTCACTCACTTGCCTGCCCCACTCTGGACCCGTAAACTCTCACACTGGGCTCACTCCATGGATCCCCTGCCGAAGTCAACACTTCACAGTTGTCTACATTAAATTGCCCGTTGTTTTCTCCAGCCTCAGGTCACCCTGACAAAAATAAAGATTATTTTAAAGTTCCTCTGCATTCAGCACATGGGACCTAATTAGTTGCTCCACCTGTAAGTGTAGTTTGTCGGAGGAAGATTTGGGATTCTAGAGCTGATAGGCTCCTCCGGTGTCATTTCCATGGACAGGTTTTGTGAGCTGTTGTACTACGAGAATGGCATACCGCGTGTGCTTTGAGCAACATGAAAACCAGTCTGTGCTGTCACTTGCAGTATCACAGATGGATTACTCCCCCATTGCATTGCTCAGGGAGCCTTCATCATTTGATTTCTGGAAACTCATTATTAAGGTGAAGAGGCAGGAAGCAGTGTCAGACATGACAGCTCTGAATGGACGTCACCTCAACGCTAACAAAACCTCCTCTTGTTTCCCAGGATCTCTCTATGTTAGTAACACCAGGACGTATTTCTCCCCTGGTGCTGCCTTTCCATTTCGAAGAATTAGTTGAGGGCAAAGAACAAGAGAAATCTGAGAGATTTGCTTCCCCATAAAGCGTCTCGATTTTAAAAAATGAATTGGTCTGCCCTCACTCAGGACCATGATGTGATGGGCTTATTCTTCATACAGCATGTTTCTGCTTTGTTTTTCTAGCAGTCAGGAGGGTTTTACATAGAATCGAAAACATACTCTCCTGGTCTCCCTTGTGACCGATGCTGTAAGACAGCGGGTTGGAATTAGAGTCAGAGTATGTTATCACCGGAAGAAAGAGAAGCCGCCTGGAAATAAGGTCAACACTATGGGATATTCAGGTGTGCCCTAGAGTACCAGAAAGATGTTGAGCTTAGCTCATGATCCAAAAAGCAGGGTCATAGGGTGGGAGTGCACTGACAGGAGAAAGACCTGGGAAGCAGAAAGGGGAAAACAGCTGGGACTCTGGGAGACAGGACCTAGGGGGACCCTCGTGGCTCCACTTGACAGCCTCGCCTTGGCCCAGCTTGGGTTTTGGTGCACTGGATGTAATTGAGCTACTGATACGTTTTTCAACATCAGATGTGCTGAGTGGTTTTTCAACATCAGACAAGCAAGAGTGGTTAGGAGATTGGCAGCAACAGTCAGGTCGCTGTGGGGGCAGTGTGGGGTCATGAGTACCAGATTCCTGACTCTCAAGCCAGGTGCTCTGATGCGGAGCTGACCTAGGGCTGAGAGTAGAGTTTTTTCTCTGGGAATAGGTAACGTCATCCAAGCTCGTGGGGTCTGAGGAGGTTAGTTACCTATGGCCCAGCTCTGCAAGACCTATACCTCTTTCCTCTTCCTCATAGGCAGAGTGAAACTGAAGCCTGATATTGTGTCAGAAATCTCCAGAAGCACCCTAGGGTCAAGATAGAAATGGCTGCGTTTGACTCTAGATGCATTTGTGTCTGATAAGCAACAAGGATGCTGCGGCCAGAGCAGCCTGCTTCCGGTTCAGAAGCTGAGGTTTCAGGACCCTCCCATCAGACCCTCTCTCACCATCTTCTCACCAGCTCTTTTTTCTCCTCTTCTCTGCCCTTCCCCCCACCTCCTGGCATATGAGCTTGTTCTTTCTTTCTATTGATTTTTAGCCCTGGTTCCCCAAAGCTCTAAGTTTATCTTTGGATTTTAGCTTTATCACACTCTTACATCTTTTAACTCCACATTTTAATCTCTTGACTTGATAGCTCAGGGCTTTTGTTTTCTCACCAGTTATTTGGCTCCGCCTTATTTTCCAGCCCTTAATCATTTGAGATGTTGAGCCTAAACTTTAAGTCTTTCTTTTGTCTTGTTGCTTCCCGTTATCTGTTATTCATTTTAACATTTCTGGTATTTTATTTCTAGTCTGCATTTTATCTGTTTTTTTTTTTTTTTTTTGACCCTGCTGAGTCTTCACTTCTATGCATGGGCTTTCTATGCCGTGGAGAGCAGAGGCTATTCTGTAGCTGCTGTGTGCGGTTTTCTCACTGCAGCGACTTCTCTTGTTGCGGAGCCCAGGTTCCAGGACCCTCAGGCTTCAGTATTTATAGCACATGGGCTCTGTAGTTGTGGTTCACCACTTACTTGCCAGAACAAGAACCAAACCCGTATTTCCTGCATTGGCAGGCAATTCCCAACCCCTGGACCACCAGGGAAACCCTCATCTGCTTTTTTAAACTATCTTTGTTTTTTTCCCTTTAAAATTGTTGCCTTGATTTATTGGTTTCAGATATGTTTATTTTTTATTGACTATATCTGCTGTACAACAAAGTGACTCAGTTACATACATATACACATGCTTTTTCTTCCTTCTCACCATTTTCTACATTCTCTAATGCCTCTGCAGAGTACCGGTCTGAAGCGATACAGGTGATCAAGAGCTCCTGTGCTAACTTTCTCACTCCCACTTGCTCCCAGCTGCCGCTATACATGTCTTTTCCATTTCTCTTCATAGATTTCCTAGCTTAGCTGAAGATGACTTTGTAAAGACTCTTGCCTTGGGAGACTTGGGAGACTTATGGGTAGAATCTCCTAAGAGCCAAAAATCCTACTGTTCAAGTAGCAGGTTTTCCTTGCTGAGTATTAGTTATTTACAGCTCGTGTTATCCAGGCATTTTCAGAAAAGTCAAGCATTTTAAAATCTGTGTTCTCCAACATTTACACACCATTGGCTTATGAGTAAATCATCTGAGTAACCTGGGACTGGAGCAAGCAGTGCTTGTAGTCTGACTTGGTAAAGAGCCAGGTAGGGCTGCGGGGAGGGAACGAGGGCGGGTCTCTGATACCACGCTGCCCCTCCCTGAGCTGGCTCTCTGCTCTCTCTGGGGAGGATCACTGGACAAGCCCATCTGAATGTCGGCATCATCCTTCTACCTCCTTTTCCTAATCATGAGAACAAAGAGAAGCTCTTTAGAACAGACATGATCATGAGTAGGTTCCTAAGTGGGAGTAGATAGCGACCCTTCTAGGTGCTTCTTTCAAACCTCCAGGCCCTGTGCCAGGCAACAGAGGCCTGCAAGAGGGTCTTCAGATGTGGCTCTCCTCACTTTCGGATGTGGCTAGGTTTCCCAGCTCTCCGGACTCCCCTGTCTCAGGATATTGGCAGTGTACAGGATTATAGGTGAGGGTGGAGATGGCCCATTCTCTTCTAGACTCTCTAACAAGGAGAGAGTGGGGGTCCCCGTCACCTGCATATTACGCCCATCTTTTGTCAGTCATGCCAGTGGATGCGCAGGCTGTCTCCCCTGAAGGCTAGTACTTTTCCTCGGAATTTGACAACTAAGACTATCAAAATGAGATTCTCACAGTAGCCAGGAGATATAGTTTGCCTGTTAGAGACAGGTCTTCATATTCAGTGCCAAGGAAGTGACATGATATGTCTTTTAGTTCCTGCTTTTAGGGACCTTACGATGAAGTTGGTGATACAAGAAATATGTATACCATAGTTACATGGCTTACAAATTCCTTACATCTTCAGGTGTGTCTCTCCTTCTTCCTGTATCTCCCTAAAGACTTCTTCATCCTCAGATCAAATTTTGTGGCTACCTTTTTGAGGAAATCACCCCTTCCTGGGTTAGATCACCCACTTATTAGCTTTAATTGAACTCTTTTCCTATCTTCACCTTTGCACTTTGAGTTTCCTGTGTTTTTACCTGTGTTTCTCATTAGAAAGTAAGCTATTTATTTTTTTGGACAGTAAATTATTTTCATCAGAGATGACCATGTTGTTTAATCACCAGTGTACAATATAGAGAGAGAATAAATATTTTTGAATGAATCAGTCAATCAACTAGGAGGTAATGCAAGTTATGTGTTAAGGGCATAAGAGAGACACCATATTCTGAAAGAATTTAGAAGGGGATGAAGAAAGCAATTTCTTGAAGAACTATGGTAAAATTGTGGAGATTTTTGTGATTGTAGGCACCTGTTTGCAGGCATAGTCATCTCAAAATCTGGTGTCAGATTAAGTGATGGAGGCCCTCAATCACAACGAACTTGATATGAGTTGATTAACATTCTTCTGGAAAGGGTGGCATTGAGATTCTAATGGAGGTCAATGCTTCCAGATTTCTGTGTGTGTCTGTGACAATGGTAACAAGGTCAGATGACCTCTTTTAGCCAGCTTCCATCACCAGCACTTCCTGAAAGCCTTTGCACGTAGCAATCTGTGGAGTGACAGAAAGTACCTAAGTGTAACAACCCTCTACTTCTGTTCTGGTAGGAGAGCTTGCTGCTGCTGCTGCTGTCGCTTCAGTCATGTCCAACTCTGTGCGACCCTATAGACAGCAGCCCACCAGGCTCCCCTGTCCACAGGATTTTCCAGGCAAGAACACTGGAGTGGGTTGCCATTTCCTTCTCCAATGCATGAAAGTGAAAAGTGAAAGGGAAGTTGCTCAGTCGTGTTCGACTCTTAGCGACCCCATGGACTGCAGCCTACCAGGCTCCTCTGTCCATGGGATTTTCCAGGCAAGAGTACTGGAGTGGGGTGCCATTAGCTTAGGCATACATAAAAAAAAAAAAAAATTACACAGTGGTGTAGGCAGGAGGCTCAAGAGGGAGGGAATATATGTATCCTTATAGCTAATTAATGTTTTTGTATAGCAGAAACCAACACAATATTGTAAAGCAATTATACTCCAATTAAAAATGTATACAATGACCCTGAGTAAAATTGACACTCAGAAATCTTTACAAACAAGCAGAGTGCAGAAAGAATCAGTTCATTTCAGTTCAGTTCAGGGGCTCAGTCGTGTCCGACTCTTTGCGACCCCGTGAATCGCAGCACGCCAGGCCTCCCTGTCCATCACCAATTCCCTGAGTTCACTCAGACTCACACCCATCGAGTCAGTGAGGCCATCCAGCCATCTCATCCTCGGTCGTCCCCTTCTCCTCCTGCCCCCAATTCCTCCCAGCATCAGAGTCTTTTCCAATGAGTCAGCTCTTCGCATGAGGTGGCCAAAGTACTGGAGTTTCAGCTTTAGCATCATTCCTTCCAAAGAAATCCCAGGGCCGATCTCCTTCAGAATGGACTGGTTGGATCTCCTTGCAGTCCAAGGGACTCTCAAGAGTCTTCTCCAACACCACAGTTCAAAAGCATCAATTCTTCAGCACTCAGCCTTCTTCAGAGTCCAACTCTCACATCCATACATGACTACTGGAAAAACGATAGCCTTGACTAGACGGACCTTAGTTGGCAAAGTAATATCTCTGCTTTTGAATATGCTATCTATGTTGGTCATAACTTTTCTTCCAAGGAGTAAGCATCTTTTGATTTCATGGCTGCAGTCACCATCTGCAGTGATTTTGGAGCCCAGGAAAATAAAGTCTGACACTGTTTCCCCGTCTAACAACCAGTGGGCAGCTGGCTCCAGCTGCATAAATAGATCACATGTAAAGATCGAAAAGAAATGCCTACAGATGTAAGGACCTTGTAAGCCATCATAACTATCTGATGTATCCTTCTTATATCACCAACTTCATCTTAAGGTCCCCAAAGGAGGATTAAAACACATATCAAGAAGCTTTCTTGGCATCTCATAGTAGGACCTGTAAATACAGGCACTCAATACCAGTTGGCTGCTGTGGAAGAGAGTCCCATTTTGAAATAGACCCCATGGAAGAATGAGGGGACTCGAACACAGTTCTAACTGGGAGATGGGCCCATCTCTTGCTGGAGAAGACTGGGGAGGGTGGTTCTGTGGGGTGACAGCAAGTATATTGTGCAAAACTTGAAGGAGAATGGATGCCTGTGTGGGATTGGTGGGTGAGGGAATTGCTGCCACCAAGCCAGGAAAGGTGATGAATAAGAAGACACTTACCGGTATACAGGAAGGGAGAAGAAGGGTAAATATCATGAATTATCACCCTCATTGGAGCTGCCTGTATCAAGTGTTTTTTGAATACCTACTATGAAATTTGTGGATATGAGGTGTGGTTGGGAATTTGTGAGCTTGTATGTAAGGACGCAGAGGGGAAGTTGGAAGAGTGGCTGCTTTGTAGGGTTCAATCTGATTCCTCTAAGTGAATAAATTCATATCAAGGATATAGTGGGGACTAGTACTCTGCAAGGAGCTGGTAAATACAATGATAACCTGACATAGTCCCACCCCACCTAAACTCTGGGCTCTGTGAAAGCTGGAGGGCATCCAATAAAAGGTTCAAACTCCATGAAGGGGGCTTTTAGGAAAAGAAGCAATCTGAAGCTTCTTGAATGGGTTGAGAAGGATAGTCACCTGTTCACATGATGCTTGAGAAAGCTAACATAACATCAGAGTCCAGACTGGAATGTGATAGGGGAAGGACTCCAGCTCAGAGGCTGACTGAGGGCTGCCACAGTCATTAGTAAAGAGGAGCCGCATCTGGCCTTGAGTGAGGATAGAGACAAGAAACAACTGAAAAAATGTTTCCAATCCTGCTTTGATGTGGTCACTCTGAGAGATGAGAACAGAGAAGGGAGAAAGGCAAACATTCAGCTTCTATCCTTGCAACAGGAATCTGCTAAGTTGGCCTTCTAGGAGCTGCTTTGTGGAAGGGGTTCAGGCCAGGAGTCTGAAACATGACTCCACTTTTGGCTGTTAGACCTTGGAACAAAATAATTTTACATCAACTTTGACTTACTTCTCTTAAATGGCCTGTGATATATGACAGTACTTTGGTGGGAAAAGTATGGAACACGTGATATCAATTCATGGCATGCTAAGTTACATTATTGATGGCAATCATGACTGAGATTTGTACACTGTTTTACAGTTTTCAAGGCATCTTTGCATGCATTATTTAATTTCATCCCTACCAAAACCACTGAGGTAAATATAATTATTTCATTCATATTTTATAAAGGAAGAGGCAGAGACTTGGAGCCTTGTCCTTAGGACATAAGGGTATAAAGGGGCAGAGGCAAGACTCAGACCCCCCCAGATCTTGGCCTTCTGTACTGTGTGAGAACTTAGAGGTCTCATTAATTGAGCATCAGCTATGAATTTCTGCTGCAATGGAAATTAGCATTAGGTGATGGTGCTGGTCATGCTGATGACGCTGATGGCGATGACTGTCTTGGGATGTTGATTCACCCATCCATTTATTCATCATATGTTTTCATTGAGGCACACACGTGAAAGATACTGTGAAATGGTGTGTGCACAGCTCTGTTTCATCTCTGGCTGGTGCCATATGATTCCATTCAGAGGACGAGCCTCTGATAGTTGGTTCAAGGACCCCTCTCTGATCAAGGCTCCCCTGGCTTCAAGGCCCAATACTCCATTCGTTCAGAACCCTGCTGCGCTCTGCCATATGGTCTATGGTGTCTTCATTTTCATTTT
This sequence comes from Neotragus moschatus, assembly GCA_006410615.1. Taxonomy (NCBI): domain Eukaryota; kingdom Metazoa; phylum Chordata; class Mammalia; order Artiodactyla; family Bovidae; genus Neotragus; species Neotragus moschatus. Next base: position 2,068,171 of record SJYA01002284.1, on the reverse strand, counting down.
CTCTTTGTTTATTTACTGTTCACTACATATTTTTAGTACTTCCTCTGTAGAAGGCTCTGTGGTAGATATATAGTATTTTGGGGCAGGAGAGTACCAAAGCTAACATTTGTTATTTAGTCATAGCACCAGGTCTGAACACGGTAGGAAATCAATAAACATTTGTTTATTGATTAAGATTCCCAGATTGAGAATCTGCATGGTTGGGAGGTGCCAAAATGAATCCCCTAACATTACTGCCAGTAAACCAGGAGAGCAAAGTCCAGAGCAGCTGCAGTACTATTCAGGGACATTTTCATGTGATCTCTGTAGTCCACAAACCCACCCTTGACCCTCCTCTCCGTCCGCAGTGTCAGGGCTTAAACAATTACATTCAGAGAATATAAAGTCACCATGTTGGGGGAAAAGGAAGAATTTGGCTCTTTCAACTCATTTTGTGAACTAGATCTTGACCCAGCAGGGAAGATGTTAAGAAGCAACAAAAAAGAAAGACATGTATTGTTATTTTTACCTGTTCCTGTTTCTGGCTGTGCCACAGCTTTGTGAATGGGCCTTGGCACATGTGCTGCTTTTGAGTGCCAGTTTTCCCACGTGTACAATAATCCCCACCCTTGATCTGCTGCGGCTCGCGGGGGAGTTTGGAAGCCCAGGGAGGCAATATCTATGCTGTGCTTGCAGGATCCTGGACAAAAGGCATTGTAGACATAAAAGCAGTCACTCCTAGGAGTGTACATCATGGTTCAGAAGTGTGCTTAACGCCCTGCCACCTTTTCTTGTGTCTCCTTGCCCTAAAGTCTTCCCTCTGCATGTTCCCACAAGCCCAACTGTTCTGATCTGCCCGCAGTCAGATTAATTGAACGAGAACCTTTGAAATCCCATCTTGTTTACCCAACCTGCCTGCTTTCAGGGCTTTCACAAGCTCTTCTCTTTATTGAGAAAGAGATAAAGCTATCCCTTGGAATGACAAATTCTTGGTTCCTTTATCAGGGCAGCTTTTCTCCTGAAGGGTCCCCTTGCTCCTCAAGTGAGCTCATCTCAAACTCCCTTCACACCCTGTTGGCTGGATGCAGGACTGTCTGGTGCGGTTGCCTTGGCAACAACTTCTGTTTGTTGCAAGTGCAGATGAGTGTTTGGTCATTGTTATTTTCCCCTCTGCCTCATAGTACAAGAAGGGCAAACAAACTGTGGATTAGGTGGAACAAAGGAAGCAGCCCAATGAGTATGAGGAGGAGGGGGAGAGCAGGCACAGGAGGCCTCCAGAAAGACCACTGTTTGTCCTTGGGAAACTATCGGGTACTTAAACATTTAACAAAATATTAACACCAAGAAGCAATTTATCTAGAGTGAGTTACAGCAAACACGTAGAGACTGTGACGCAAAGAACTAATTCCTATGAGACTCATAAGAAGAAGCAGCTTCATAGGCAGAGCTTATCTCCTCAGGGTACACTGTAGAACTATACTTGGTGTATTTTTCTCATCCTCAAGGAACTTAGACTTTGGGAATCCACTGACATTTACTGAGCACCAGGGCCTGCTTTGAAGGTAGACCCTGTGGTTATTTTTTTTATTTTTATTTTTTGTATTTTTAGCAAAAATATTTTTATTTATTTATTTTTTTTTTTGCCAAACTTTATTTTTTTTTAATTTTTATTTTTTAGTTTGTTTTGCTTTACAATACTGTACTCATTTTGCCANAAGACTCTGATGCTGGGAAGCATTGCGGGCAGGAGGAGAAGGGATCGACAGAGGATGAGATGGCTGGATGGCATCACCGACTCAAAGAACGTGAGTTTCGGTGAACTCCAGGAGTTGGTGATGGACAGGGAGGCCTGGAGTGCTGCGATTCATGGGGGCGCAAAGAGTTGGACACAACTGAGCGACTGAACTGAACTGAATTGAAATGAACTGAACTGAATTGAATATGTATGGTATCTATTTTATTCCAATGTACAGTCTTAGGAAACCCAGCAATATATTTCAGAAAATTGAATGCTAGTTTTAAAACTTAAATTTTTGCACCTATGGGATACTTCAGAAAGCTAATTTTCTCCACAGACTGGTAATTTTCATAAGAATATCCTAATATGACTCATGCTTATGAACAACTTCCATGTATTGAAAATTGGGCTTGAAGTAGGATTTGAGGCTGTCATTTCATAAATGAGATTACATTTTTTGCATGTAGTCCCATTTTTAATAATTTTAAAATTAGAAATTAATAAAAAAAAAAAAAAAACCTCCGTAGCAATTTTTTTTAAGAGAAAGGGCACTGTGTATCTTCATCTGATTGCTTTACTTTATAAAATTCCCTTAGGGCCTCATCTAGACATTGCATCTTTTCAGCAGCCATATTGCTATTACTTCGTTAATGTATTTTATAAAGACAGCAAAACTATGTGTATAGATTTACTGCAGGCCGTAAGTAGCCTAGTGAGTTTTCTGGCAAGTGGTAGCTTGTTTCTGAAAATATCTTAATCATTCTTTGTGGCTATTCTATGTAGCTTGTTTTGTCTATATTTCTTTATTAATAATTACAATTTTTATCATAATCAAGTGCTTCTTTGTAAGGTTTGAGCTGAGATCGCTAGATTGCCAGGATCACAGATGCTGATCTTTGCTCCCAAAGGTCAAAGGCTTGATTGGTAGACCTGCCTCCCTGTCATCGCTGCAGATGAAACAAGGACGAGTCGGAAGTGGTCACCAGGCCCAGAAAGAGAATATTTGTATGGGATTAGTTTCTCAGTCTTTACTATGACATCACACCCTTATTTTAATGACGTATGTGAAATACAAGCCTGCATAGATGGCCTGTTAAGTAGGCATTGTTACTTCTGTCCTCTCCACTTCAAAATCCCTCTGGTGGCCTTCTCTCGGGATGGGTTCAGGCAGTCCTGGTTTCTGGGCATGCCTACTCTTTGAGGTGGATGCACCACCTGAAACCATAGCAAACCTGTTTGTCTGTTATGTATGTATTTAATGTGCCACACCTCACATGAAATCATATGTGTGTATGATTATCAAAGAGGCGACTTGAATTTTCTGACTATTTGATATAACATTTGTAGATACTTAAACATTTATTATTTTTCCTTTTCATTTTTTCATATTTTGGAGGGATTTTATTTTGGTTTGTTTTTTGGTCCCAAATATTACGGAAGCCCTTGAAAAGCCTGTCAACCCTAGATACTAAGCATAGAAGACTTCCCTTGTCTCCTCTATTAGAATAAAAGTATCTTTCCTGCTGACCAAGACTAGCTCCTTCTCTTATGCCTTCAATCCTGGCCCTGCTCCCATCAACAAGCATTTGGAGAAAGCCTACCATATCACCACATGACTGGAAGCAATGATAATGTAGTCTGAGAATTTCTATAACAGAGAGAGGACAAGATCATTTTTTCTTAGGACCTGGCTTAGGATGGTTTCACAGAGGAGGTGGCATTCACAGTGAACCTAATAGTTTAATTGGACTTGGATAGATGGAGGAAGGTGGAGATGAGGTAGGCATTCCAGACAGAAATAGCATTGGCAAAAGCAATAGCTTTCTCTTAGATCTTGGCCTGTCAAATAGCTCTACCTTCCTCATTTTCAAAAACTAGAGACAATGGACAAGTTTCAGTTTCCTTTTATTTCTCAGACTACCCTTGTTAGTCTACTCCTACCTCTGTGAAATCAGACGTTGCCACCTAGAGCCTGCCTGTCTCCTCTTTTTCTTTCTTCTTGTAGACTCCCTTAGTAATCTTCTCAAGGCTAAAAACCATTACTTTTTGCAGAATGCTATTTTCTATCTCCAAGGTCAAGCATTCTTCTAAACTAAGGGTGTTTTGTTTTGTTTTCATGTGTATGGTGGGCATCTCTATGCATCCCAAACTAAGCATAGCAATTCTTCCAGACGAGTCTACTCTTCGTTCTGTGTTCCTTATTCTTGTTACTACTACATTTTCGTGGACATCCTTGCTTGGACCACCACATCTCCTGGCCATTCCTTCTTGTCTTTCACTCCCTTCTCACCTCACTCTCTCCTGGCTAACTGATCATTCATTCTCCTTTCACTTAGATGATGACCAAGCCTCCTACGTGGCCCTTCTGCTTCCATTCCCACCAACACAGGCTACACCCCATAATTACAAAATGCCTGTTTCCAATCATATCTCTGCTCTGTTAAGGGTGTTAAGGACATCAGTATCTAACAAATAGGTTCAAAATGCTCAGGTCATATGTGAGTTCTCTATTACCTACCTGTCCAATAGCAAATCAAATATTCACTTTTATATACTCTTTGCCCCATCAAAACAAACTTATTTGCTACTTCCCACAGTCACCTAGAATTTTTGGTTCTATCTTTTTGTGTAGAAAAGTCTTGCTTCTCATGTTGAAATCCACCTTCTCCTTTAAGATTCAACTGGAAACTGCCTCCTTTGCAGAGTATCTCTGTATGCTACACTTTCTTCCCCACCATTCATTTCCCCTCCTCCAGTCCCATAAAGTATTGGAAAGGCATTCTCCCTCTTTTGAATTCACATTTTTCTAATTAACAATCTTGACTGTGTTATTTCTCTTTATAATCCCATACCATTTTGCTCAAAACTCTTAGGGCAATTATTGTACTTTGCATTGATTCTGGAGACATTCCTCCATAAATATCTAGTGGATGAATGAGTGTAGCCTTTAAAGATTTTTTTCCCCCTCTAACAAGTCTGCCTTCACATCTCTAAGTCAATTGAAAGAATATTATACATGGAGTGAATTTATGTATGCTCGCAACAAGTTATTTTAAAGGATAATTTGAAAGGGTGCTTATTTCTGGTGTGGAATTACAACTCTCTGTGTAACTATCAAAAGAGAAATTAAACTGGTGATTGGATAATTTTCATTATATCCTCTTACAGAATATTTGAAATAAATTTTTATATGATAAAATAGGGAAGAATCAGGACAATAAACAACAGTGATAGTAATTATTTAATAGCTATTGTTTATCAGGAACAAGATGTGTGCTATAACCTGATCATATGATATGTACACATTATTTCTATTCTCACATTTTATAGATTTGAAAATTGAGTCTCAAAGAGACTAAATTCAGTTATCTAAACACTGAAGATTACTATTTAACATCCACACTTAGGTCTTATTTCTCTGGATCAGAATCAACTTCTCAAAATATTTCTAGTTACTTAAACATCGGATGATTCTAGGTATTTCCCTTTTCTCTAGTAATGCCTATCCCAGGTTTGGTCAATCTGTGCTTTGCCTCTATTCATATGAAGTTATGTTTTCCTTACTTCATACATTCATGTGGTGGTTATTCCCAGAGTCTGAAAAAAAATCAAATTATCAGTGCATGAATGGAGACTCTCCTCATGATGACTCAGGATACAGTTCCATAGTGCCTGCATCTGAAAGTGATGTGCATTTGCCCACCAAGCACTGCTCTTTCTGTAATATTGGCATCATTTTGCCTAAAATATTAATTTTTTAAAACTTGGCCATTGTTTAAAAATAAAATGTTTGCACTGATCTGTTCTAACAATAGGAGATTCCCACCTTCAGAGCTGCTTTGTGGAGCTAAGGAAGCTCAGTATTATATTACAAGAGTTTATTTGAGGAAGTTCCATATGAGCAGGGTGGTGAGAATAAAAAGCGTGGGCTTCAAATTGTTGCTGAAATCTGGCCTCTGTTCATGGATGCCTAATAGCAACACAAAGACAGGGTTTGGGGCAGCGTAGAGAAGAATATCTGGAGAAGGAAATGGCACCCCACTCCAGTGTTCTTGCCTGGAGAATCCCAGGGATGGCAGAGCCTGGTGGGCTGCCATCTATGGGGTCACACAGAGTCGAACACAACTGAAGTGACTTAGCAGCAGCAACAGCAGCAGCAGAGAAGAATATCTGTTATTGCTTTGCCAGGCAAAGGGGGCCACAGTGGGCTCATGCCCTCGAGACTATCTGACCCACCCTGGAGGGGATAGTGAGAAGTTTTACAGTGTTCAAGGAGCAGGGCGTGATCAGCTCATGGACAGTGCTCGGATTGGTTGGCATCAAAGTGAAGTTTCAAGCATCATCTACCTTCTGGTTTCAACTAGTTTAGGCTCTATGCTCTTGTGGTCAGCAGTTTTCATCTAGAGGGGGTCTGCTTCATACAAAAACAATTTAGGAGCGTGTGTCGGGCCTTTATTTCTATCTTTCAGGGAAGTGGGAGTTCACTGATTCTGCTATGTGACAGAATTATGGTCTAAATTGCTACCAGCTCCCTAGCCCAATAGCTGTTGTTTGTTTCCACATCTTCACATTTCTCAATCATTAACTTTGGAGTCAGTCTTTTCCTTCAAAAGACAAGGACACAGGGTCTATACAGTTTTAAAATCCTGGCTCTACTGCTTAGGAGCTGTGGGCTTCTCCATTTCCCTGTTTGTGTCATGAGTTGGCATTAGGGGTGGGAGAGGAGATAACACCTCCTTGTAAAGAGTTACAAATTGTAAAGGAGATTGGTCCTGGGTGATCTAAGAGTTACACGTGTGCTTAGTAGCTCAGTCGTGTCCAGCTCTTTGCGAACCCATGTACTGCAGCCCACCAGGCTCCTCTGTCCATGGGATCCTCCAGGCAAGAATACTGGAGTGGGTTGCCCTGCCCTCCTTCAGGGAATGAGTGATATGGGGATTGGAAAAAACATATGTGCCCGGTATAAATGAAGTACTCAACAAGTTGTTTTTAGTCTCACAGGAAATTCCTATTCCCTGGAGAAGGAAGCACCCTGTGTTGGTTTTCTGTGGCTGCCATAACAAGTCACAATTTATTCTCTCATAGTTCTAGAGGCCAGACTTGTCAGGGTTTGGCAGGGATGTGCTTCTCCTGGAGGACCTGGAGGAAATGCACGCTTTGCCTCTTCTAGCTGCTGGTGGCTGCCAGCATTCCTTTGCTTAGGGCCACATCACTCCAACCGCCACCTCTGTTGGCCACATAATCTTCTTTTGCCTCTCGCTTATAAGAATGCTCATCAATGGGTTTCAGGCCCACGTGACTAACCCCAAATGGTCTCATCTCAACGTCTTTATGTGCAAAGATACTCCTTCTACATAAGATGGCATTTATAGGTTCTGAGGATTAGGACATGAATATCTTTAGGGGGCATCATTTAAACCACTGTAGGTCCTGGAGGAATGGGTAAATTATCTTGTTTTGTTTCCTTTTGGCAGGTAGAATATGTGAGCTACACAGAAGATTCCTGAGTGGGGTTTTTGTTGTTCAGTCACTCAGTCATGTCTGACGCTGTGACCCCATGAACTGCAGGACGCCAAGCTTCCCTGTCCACCACCATCAGCTGGAGCTTGCTCAGACTCATGTTCATTGAGTCAGTGATGACATCCAGCTATCTCATCCTCTGTCATCCCCTTCTCTTCCTGCCTTCAATCTTCCCCAGCATCAGGGTCTTTCCTAATGAATTGGCTTTTCACATCAAGTGGCCAAAGTATTGGAGTTTCAGCTTTAGCAACAGTCCTTCCAAGGAACACCCAGGACTGATCTCCTTTAGGATGGACCGGCTGGATCTCCTTGCCGTCCAAGGAGCTCTCAAGAGCCTTCTCCAACACCACAGTTTGAAAGCATCAATTCTTTGGCACTCAGCCTTCTTGATGGTTCAACTGTCACATCCATACGTGACTACTGGGAAAATCATAGCTTTGATTAGAGGGACCTTTGTCGGCAAAGTAATGTCTCTGCTTTTTAATATGCTGTCTAGGTTTGCCATATATTTTCTTTCAAGAAGCAAGCATCTTTTGATGTCATGGCTGCAGTCACCATCTGCAGTGATTCTGGAGCCCCCAAATTAAGCTCTGTCACTCTTTCCATTGTTTCCCCATCTATTTGCCAGAGTGGAGTAGTGCAATGATGCTCCTGACTGCCAGGGGGCAGTAAAGAGGCTGAAACAGATTATGAGAGAGGATCCTAACGCAGCCAGAGAAGCTGCGAGATCGCAGGAGGCCTGCAGGAGGGAAGATCTAAGCTCTAGGTGTAGCCTTGGCCTCAATTCACAGTGTAGCAGAAGATCAGACACGTCTCCATGGGCCTCAGTTTTCTTATTTTAAAATAAGAGTCTTGAACCAGATAAGAAACTTAAAACTGACTGCATACAAGTTGAACGCAACCTTCCTAGGTGTTTTACTTCTACCTTTAAAATCTGAACTTTTTCAAAATTGGCAGACACAAAATGAAAATTAGGACAGCTTCTTTTGACAGTTGGATGTGGCAGCCATAGGCCACTCAGTCTCCTTTGCTGGCAGTGGGTGTAGGGAGTGTGGCCGCATCATTACCATCCAGCCTGCCACCTCTCCCTCCATATCCTGTTGGTTTCCAACACTGAGGCTGAGTGCCAGGGGCCCTCGGCCATTCTCTCACAGTGCAGACTTCCTGATGGTAGAGAAATATTTGTCTGCATCCACATTTCCATCAATTGTGGAATCCAGATAAATGGCTTTTCCTGTGCCTAACTGGGTTCACTCACTTGGCCTGCTTAGAGTTTTGCTTCTATGATGTCTGAGTTGGAGGCTCATCTCTGTGACCCTGATGATCTGGATGCCAGGGAAAGAGGTTGGGGTTGCCAGGGGTGATCTGACCTATGTCTAGTAAGCTCTTCATATGCCCTTCAAGGCACTCCAATCCACCATGATCCAGAACTGTTACGGGGATACCTCGCAGTTCATATGATGAGATTCATGGCCTCTGTTTTTGCTCCTCATCACCTGATCCTCCCACCTCCTCAGCTCCTAATTTTCTCAGTCCTCAGGTTTCTTGCTCTTGTCTTTCTATATATTTCCACAACTCTCGCTGCACAATGTTTTACCCTTCAACCCCTGCTGGCGGTAGCCTTCCTGAGGTTTTTCTGGGAGTTTATTACAGCAGCCTGCCCTTCATCTGGACTTTACTGCTCTCTCTTGCATGATTCATGATTTAGTTCTGCAGAGCATTTTTAAAGCCTTGTTTGCCATGGAAGAGAACTAGGAAACAAAGCAGCATATTGCCTTCAATCTGGTCCCTCTCATAAGGGGGTTAGTTAATTTTTAAAATTGTAATCCTCCAGTAATGGACCATCTGAAAAGACAGTCTCTCTCTCAGTGGGGGCCTCCGGTGGCACAGCAGTGTGTCACATGTCCTGTCCTGTGCTTGCCTGCTCACCTTTCAAGGGAGCTGTCTTCTCCCATTCCCCTGGCCTCCAAGTCTCAATGTTCCTTGTCTTTTCCAGGATATTTCTAACTGAAGTTGGAGAGTGATGCCATCTCATCACCTCTCCACTCCCAACAATATTTTTAACCTCCCAGGAGCTACCAGCTCACTTCCAAGACCAGGTTCTACTGAGGTAGTTACCTGATTATGCTAATAATAGGGAGGGGCAAGTTCTCGCTAAAGAAACCTTGGCTTTTATTTTAGTTTCTATTTAATTTTTGATATTCTGGAGCTTCCCAAGTGTAGGTATCAAGCTAACAAAATTTTAAACCATCTAAAAGCTACAGAAAAGCTTGGATCTGTCTTGGATCCTTAGTTGTATGAAGTTCAAGTCAGCAAACAGCTGGGGGTATCTCCAGATGCCCTGGCTGTGCTCACATTCAGTTTTGAGCTAACAAACTGTGGAGATGATGCTGACTTAACAGGAAGGGTACACACGATCACTGAGGTGGGGTGCTCAAAAGACAGGATAGAAAGAGAAGTCTGGTAGACACACAGGAAGACAGATCAAGAGAGAGGAAACTGACTAAAGCATATTAGAAGCATGCTTTATTATATTCTTGGTAGTTCAATGTGTGAATGATGGCAGATATAAGGCTTTTGTAGACTCGAAAGACAGGAAGTATTTCTTGAAGACTCATGTAGTTTCCTGAAAAGCATACACTTGTTTCAAATTAGGTCCCATCAACCTTGCTTTCATTCTTTTCTATTATCTGTTTTGTTTTTAATTGGAGGATAATTGCTTTACAATGTTGTGTTGATTTCTGCCATACAACTTTGCAAATCAGTCTATAACTATACATATATATATAGTATATATATATATGCTTAGTTGCTCAGTCGTGTCTGACTCTTTGTAACCCCGTGGGCTGTAGCCCACCACTTTCCTCTGTCCATGGGATTTTCCAGCAAGAATACTTGAGTGGGTTGTCATGCCCTCTTTGTAAATATATATATATATATATATATACACACACATACATATATATATATCCACTCCCTCTTGAGCCTCCCTCCCACCCCTCCCATCCTGCCCCTTTGGGGGCCGCTGTTTACCCAGCTGCTCAAGTCAGAAGCTCAGATGCCTCCTGACTTCCACTCCCCACTTCTCTCTCCCCAGTCACCTGATTCAGTTGCCTCTGTTTACTAAGTACTGAATCCATTCCTGCTTCTTCCCACCAGTGCCCTGCCGGGTCCTACCATTCCTTCTCCTTGGGGATTTAATCTGGTATAAAGATCACTCAGGCAACCTGGCTTATGTCAGGATTCCTTGCAGCACCATACACACACACACAAAAACACACGCACACTTACCACCCACTCTCTCACACACACCCTCACAACACCCTCTCACATATATGCACACACACTCAGTCTCTCACACACTTATTCTCACGCACACTCCCCTTCACATGCATGTTCTCACACATACCAAGGTCCCTATGATAGATCCTCACCAATGCTGTGCAGCTTTTAATGAGCCCTTGAAGAAGGGCCCTGGGGCAGTGATATCCCAGAACCAGCTGTCTGTCAGCTTTTCCTTCCTCGGGCTCTCATTCGGGGGCACAGTAACTTAAGGACTGGTCTTGGGTCACAGATCAGTTTTCATGATGCACCTGAAGCTCCTTCTGTTCGCTCTGCTCTGCGTGAATTCTGGTCTGTGACATTACCCTTTCTCACCTACGGCTACCTGCCTCCTCTGAGTTCCCTGTATGCATCCCTTTTCCCAGGAGAATAACTCTCCTGTCGTGGAGAACTCCCACACCTGTGATGTACAGGGAACCTCCACCACTGCCCTGGGAAGACTTCCGAGCACGACTCTGCTCTCTGATGCAGGAACAGCTCTATTCTCTTAGAGTGGACTGCTCATTTCTGGGCTATGCCCCCCCCCCCAGCCCCTGCCAAGAGGGCAAGGACTTTTCCGATCTGACCAAGTGATCCTGCCTGGTATTATCTAGTGAAACTTCACTTCCTTGGAGACATTATCATCTGGTTAAGGAAGAAATGAAATTACTCTGAAGTTAGAAATTGAATTAATTAAAACAATTATCACTATCATCCCTGGGAGGGAGATGGAGCTGTTGGGTAAGATGGTGGTGGTGGTGGTTGGTTTTGTTTTTCTTTTCCTTCCTCTCTCTGGATTAAAGAAGAATCTTCTCTTTTTCTTTCCATTTTGAGCCTCAATAAGTAGAAAAGTAGCGGCACATTTCTGAAGAGGGCTGGAAAATGAAGAAAGAACGATAATTCATTATTCAGTAATCAACTTCTCTGGCAAACCCAGCAGATTCTGCAGAGAACACAGGGCTGTGGGCGGGGGGACAGGGGGGAGGCAAACTCAGACTCTGCCTGGCTCACACCTCTGGGGCAGATGCTCTCCACAGAGACCTTATTAAGAGGAGAAAGTCGGGGAACCAGCATGGGGTACCACTCTTCACAGCCTCTCTACCTCCGTACAGCACATTACTATGCAGAGTCATTGTTTTATGGGCCAGCACTCCCTCCTCCCCAAATCCCACTCTCAGATTCAGAAGTCACTGTATACACATGCCTTAAGGTTCCAGAACGGAGTCCTCTCCACTGGGACCTCTGAGTACAGAGAAAGGGAGCGTCTTTGTACGAGGACACACCTATGAAGCAGCTTCTGTTCTTCACGCTCTTCTGTGCTCTCCTGCTGGGTAGGATTCCAGGATGGCCTCCAAGATCCCCATCCTCTCCCATATATTCAGGCAAGCACCAACCTAGGTGTTTGAAACGTGTTGTGAAGGGATCTTGCAGACATTATTAAGGTCCAAAATCAATTGACTTTAAAGAAAAGAGTATGCTGGGGAAATCTGACCTAACCAGAGGAACTCTTAAAAGGCACTGACTTGTTCCTAAAGAGTTTGAAGTGTGAGAGGGATTTAGCAGCAGGGAGGCTCTCCATCACTGGCTTTGAAAATGGAGGGGCCAGGGAATGAGAATTATGGGTGACCTCTAGGAGCTGTGAGGAACCCATGGCTGATAGTCAACAAGGACCCAGGGGCCTTAGTCAGTGTGGTGACCTCAAGAAACTGAATTCTGCCACAACCACACAAGCTTAGAAAAGGTCCCTGAGCTTCAGATGAGATTACAGTCTGGCTGATACCTTGATTTTAGCCTTGAGGGACCCATGTGCAGAGAACATGTGCTAGGATCTCTGACATTCAGAACTATGAACTAATGAATGAGTTTTTAAAACCATTAAAACTGTAGTTGAGATGGTTGGATGGCATCACCAACTCGATGGACGTGAGTTTGGGCAAGCTCTGGGAGTTGGTGATGGACAGGGAAGCCTGCCACGCTGAACTCCATGGGGTCTCAAAGAGTTGGACACGACCGAGCAACTGAACTGAAGACTGTGGTTGTTTGCTCTGAAGCGACAGTCAACTGATTGAGCTCTCATGGACCCCCGCAGCTGTCTGCCAACAGAGCCAGACCACTGACAGAATCTACTCTGTGCAGTGTTTCCAGGTGTGCCCTTGTGCCATGGCTCTCACAGGTCTGTTGTTTTTTAGTTGCTAAGTCATGTCTCTTTGCAACTTCATGATCTGTAGCAAGCCAAGCTTTCCTGTCCTTCACCATCTTCTAGAGTTTTCTCAAACTCACCATCTCATCCTCTGTTGTCCCCTTCTCCCACCTTCATTCTTTCCCAGCATCAGGGTCTTTCCCAATGAGTTGACGGCCAAAGAACTGGAGCTTCAGCGTCAGCATCAATCCTTTCACTAAATATTCAGGGTTGATTTCCTTTAGGATTAATTGGTTTGATCTCTTTGCTGTCCAAGGGACTCTCAAGACTTTTCTCCAGCATCACAGTTCAAAAGCATCAATTCTTTGGCGCTCAGCCTTCTTTATGGTCCAACTCTCACATCCATACATGAAACTGGAAAAACCATAGCTTTGACAATGTGGACCTTTGTCAGCAAAGTGGTCTCTTGCTTTTTAATATGTTTCCTAGTTTTTTCATAGCTTTGAAGCCCCTCAAAGTTGGGGACTATGAATGTCTCACCTAAGGTGGGATTGTGGGGTGGTTATGAAAACAAAAGTCAAGCATTTTATCTGAATAGCTGATCCTGTTCTATCAGCTACCTCAGGCAAATTCATCCCCTGAATTTTGTGTTTGTTATTCTTAAGATAAAGCAAATAACAACTACCTCTCAGGATCACTGTAAGGATTAAATGAAACAATCATAGGAAACTAAATGCTAGGATGAAATAAATTATCAATAGGTATATGGCAATTATTACTTGCTTTTAACTCACAAGCATGTATTAAGCAATTACTCTGTGCCCAGTTAGGATCTATGCTAGGTGCTAGGGTAGGATGACAAATTACACCAAGACCTAGCCTTCAGGGATTTACAGTCAATCCAGTCTCCCACAGTGCCTGGGGCAGTGTTCTGTCCAAAGAAGGGACTCAGTGTCTTGGAGTGACTAGTATTGGGCAGTGGGCTATGGCCACACCCAGGCCTTACCTAGAGTCCTCCAGAAGGTACAACAGAAGAATCTAGGTGCTGTAATGCATGATCCCAAGCATATTTCAGAAAATCATAGAGTCACTGTGAAGATTAATTCTCCAACTTGTTTGAGAATATGAATCACCTGAAGGGCCTTATTAAAATATAGATTCAGGGCACCACCCCAGACAGAGGAAGCTCCTGATGTGTACTTCACTAGCACTGCACACTGGTCCTATTCCAGTTATCTCTTATTATGTAACAGACGCCCTCAAAACATAGAGGGTCTACACAACAGTCGTGTTATTACCTGTACAGGTTTTGTGGGCCATTAATTTAGGCAAGACTTGACTAATTAGATCTTCTGTTCCATGCGATGCTGACCGAGGATCCTTGGTGGTGGTCAGGTAGCAGATGAGCCAGTCTGGAGGGCCCAGGTGGCTTCACTTCATATATACAGATGTTTCCTATCTGGGAATTTCAGGCTCCCAGAAAGGGTGTCCCAAGAAACAGAAAGAGGAATCTGCCAATTTCTCAAGAGTTTGGTCCCAACACTGGCTTAGTAAATGTTCTCAGTGTCTTATTGGAGTCACAGACCCCACCCAGAGCCGATAGGCAGAGACACAGACCAATGGGAAGAATGTAAAAAAAAAAAATACAGTGACCATATTTAATCTGCCACATAACCTAAGAAAAGTTAGGAAATAACTATTTTTCAAGAATATTAAATGGCTAAAGCCTCCAATATGGACAGTTTCTGGGTATTCTAGAGCAGAGATCAGCAAAGGTTTTTTGTGTAAAGGGCCAAATAGTAAATATATTATGCTTTGTGAGCCACATATAGTCTCTGTCACATATTCTTTTTTGTTTTATTTTCAATTTAAAAAAATGTTCTAACCATTTTCAGACTGTGGACTGTACCGAAACAGGCTGCAGACCAGGTTTGACCCATGGGCTGTAGTTTGTCAGCGCCTGTTCTAGAATAATCTTTCATAACACAGAGTCTGGCTGAACTGTGTGTTTAGGGACAACCTCTACCCATTGTATTCCCTAAGTAATAGTAACTCAGAATCTTAGAGCTAGAAAGGACCATGAGAGTGACCTATACCAATCCATCCATTCTACAGATGTGGAAACCAAGGTCCAGAGAGGTTAAGAGACAAGGCAGAAAAATGATGCTAATTAATGGTAGACTCACAGATGTGGGTGGACCTCCACACTTGGACCTCCTCACTTCTAATCCAGTGCTCTTCCCAATGCATCAGACTGTTCTAAAAATGCTGTTTTCCTAGTCAACAGAAATATCAGGTTTCTAGGGTTAAGGGTTAGATGTAACAGTTGGTAAATATGCTTGGACCTTAGGCCCTTAGGGAGAAGGCAATGGCACCCCACTCCAGTACTCTTGCCTGGAAAATCCCATGAATGGAGGAGCCTGGTAGGCTGCAGTCCATGGGGTCGCGAAGAGTTGGACATGACTGAGTGGCTTCACTTTCACTTTTCACTTTCATGCATTGGAGAAGGAAATGGCACCCCACTCCATTGTTCTTGCCTGGAGAATCCCAGGGATGGGGGAACCTGGTGGGCTGTTGTCTATGGGGTCACACAGAGTTGGACACAACTGAAATGACTTAGCAGCAGCAGGCCCTCAGAGCATATTTTCCCATGGCTGTGGTCAAAGTTGTGAGTGTGAGGCAAGTTTGTGGCAGTACTTCTTGGCCTGTCTCTGCCTCAATTCAGTTCAGCTGCTCAGTTGTGTCTGACTCTTTGTGACCCCATGGACTGCAACTTGCCAGGCTTTCCTGTTCATCACCAACTCCCAGAACTTACTCAAACTCATGTCCATTGAGTTGGTGATGCCATCCAACCATCTTATCCTCTGTCATCCCCTTCTCCTCCTGTCTTCAATCTTTCCCAGCATCAGTGTCTTTTCCAATGAGTCAGTTCTTCACATCAGGTAGCCAAAATATTGGAGCTTCAGCATCAGTCTTTCCAATGAATATTCAGGATTGATTTCCTTTAGGATAGGCTGGTTTGATCTCCACAGTCAAGAGGACTCTCAAGAGTCTTTTCCAACACCACAGTTTGAAAGCATCAATTCTTCAATGCTCAGCTTTCTTTATGGTCCAGCTCCCACATCCATACATGACTACTGGAAAAACCATAGCCTTGACTAGACAGACCTTTGTCAGCAAAGTAATGTCTCTGCTTTTTAATATGCTGTCCAGGTTTGTCATAGCTTTTCTTCCAAGGAGCAAGCATCTTTTAATTTCATGGCTGCAATCACCATATGCAATGATTTGGGGACCCCAAAAATAAAGTCTGTCACTGTTTCCATTGTTTCCCCATCTATTTGCCATGAAGTGGTGAAAATGAAGATCATGGCATCTGGTCCCATCACTTCATGGGAAATAGATGGCCACCTCATGCAAAGAGTTGACTCATTGGAAAAGACTCTGATGCTGGAAGGGATTGGGGGCAGGAGGAGTAAGGGATGACCAAGGATGAGAAGGCTGGATGGCATTACGGACTCAATGGACATGAGTCTGAGTGAACTTCAGGAGTTGGTGATGTACAGGGAGGCCTGGTGTGCTGTGATTCATGGGGTCACAAAGAGTTGGACTGACTGAGTGACTGAACCAATGACACCAAATGCCGTGATCTTAGTTTTCTGAATGTTGAGTTTTAAGCCAATTTTTTCACTCTACTCTTTCACTTTCTTCAAGAGGCTCTTTAGTTGTTCTTCTCTTTCTGCCCTAAGGGTGTTATCATCTGCATATCTGAGGTTATTGATATTTCTCCTGGCAATCTTGATTCCAGCCCGGCATTTCACATGACGTACTGTGCATATAAGTTAAATAAGCAGGGTGTCAGTATACAGCCTTGACATACTCCTTTCCCAATTTGGAATCAGTCCATTTTTCCATGTCTGGTTCTAACTGTTGCTTCTTGACCTGCATACTGATTTCTCAGGAGGCAGATAAGGTGGTCTGGTATTCCCATCTCTTTAAGAGTTTTCCACAATTTGTTGTAGTTCACACAGTCAAAGGCTTTGACAGTCAATAAAGCAGAAGTGTATGTTTTTTGGGAACTCTTGCTTTTTTTGTTTTTTGTTTTTTTTCCAACAGATGTTGGCAATTTGATCTCTGGTTCTTCTGCCTTTTCTAAATCCAGCTTGAACATCTGGAAATTCACTGTTCACATACTATTGAAACCTGGCTTGCAGAATTTTGAGCATTACATTGCTAGCATGTGAGATGAGTTCAATTGTGCAGTAGTTTGAACATTCTTTGGCATTGCCTTTCTTTGGGATTGGAATGAAAACTGACCTTTTCCAGTCCTGTGGCCACTGCTGAGCTTTCCAAATTTGCTGGCATATTGAGTGCAGCATTTACAGAGCATCATCTTTTAGGATTTGAAATAGCTTGATTATCTCTGCCTACTGGCTGAAAAACAGCATGCAATCTATTGCTTCTACCAGGACAGATCATCACCAGCTAGGGCTACAGAACAGGTAAAGAAGCAGGGTATGGAGAGCTTACTCATGGATCTACAAGAGGTCAACTGGGATAACCATGCCTCCCACTGGAGAAAAACTGTCAGGGTTTGAAGAATCACTTATGTCCTTCCCGGGTGGCTCAGTGGTAAAGAATCCACCTGCCAGTGCAGGAGACACAGGTTCGATCCCTGAGCTGGAAAGTTGCCCTGGAGAGGAAACTGAAACCCATCCCAGTATTCTTCCCTAGGAAATCTCATGAACAGAGGAACCTCGCAGGCCCCAATCCACGGGGTCACAAAAGAGTCAGACACAACTTAGAGACTAAACAACAACAAATGTCCTTAGAGGGAAGAATCACATGGGGACATTCTCACTTTGCTAAGTTCCTCCAGAAGCCTCTGCTCTACTAGTAATTGCTTGTATACACCATACTCTTGTGTCACCATGCCTTTGTGTGCGGTCTCTTCTGTCTGGGACGCAGCCTGCGTGCCTTTTTGGAAAACTTAAGTAGTACCTCCTCTAAGAAGCCTTCCCTGACCTTCCTAGGAAGACAAAGGCACTTATCCTAGACTCTCATACCTTTTAAATTTTATGTAAATAATAGAAATAATCTGTCCCTAAGTCACTTGCTGAGCTTAACACTAATGGTAGCTATTTCCATTTCATGCCTTTTTTTGTAGATATTATCTAATTGTGTTGTACTATAATTGTTTATTTTCATGTCAGCTTCCATATTAGACTGTAAGCTAACTGAGAGTGGAGACAAGAGTTTTTTGTTCATGTCAACATTTTTTCATTGCTGGTTTTGTAATCAATTGAAATGTTCCCATGAGGAATTTATTAAGTCTAGTTGACCCTTGAACCACATGTCTTTGCATTGCATGTGTTCACTTACAAATGGATTTTTTTTTGCACTAAATGCATACTGTACAATCTGAGGTTGACTGAATATGTGGATGCAGAACCACAGATGCCCAGAGCAGACTGTCACTCAGATTTTCACTGCATGGAAAATGGAGGGGCGGGATGCCACATTGTCCAAAAGTAAACTGCATTCTCATTTGGGTCTTAAATGTTAGAACCATTTCTTTAAAGAGATGCTTAGGCATAATTCTGTTCCACTGGCCTTGCAAGTTTTATCTTTTAAGTTGTGATTTGGGTATACCCATATCTCCTCCTCCGTGTCCTAAATATTGAGCCTCTGAACTAATCATATAATATGTTCTGGTTCTTTCAAAGGAAATCACACACGGTCAACAGTTGGCTTTTGATAGTTTGATTCATGAAATATTTGAGGACATTTCTTAACATATAACTCATACTGTAGAGAAATATCATTACAAACTCCCGCTGGGGTCTTCTTGGATGTATCTTGGCAATCCTAGCTGCTCTTCACAGGATTATGTGCTTTGATTTAGAGTAACTAGACACTGGCCGATCACTACCCCTTTCTACATATCCATTTTGTTTCTTATATTGATTCCTGCATTTTGCTCACATGATGCGAGCTTTGATTAAATCCACCTTGACCTCTTGCAATTGCAGTGCAGAGTATCAAGCACCTTTGTTTTTCCAACAGTTTGAGTAGACGACCAGTTGGTTAATATTGATGTGGATTCTAGGCCCTTGGAGAGATGAGTTCTCATTCAAAAGAAGGATGCTTTGCTTGTGTGCTTGCAGGCAGAAGGGAGGTTTGGCGGTTGGTACAGCACTTCCCGGCTGCCCATCCCTACAGCTATGCTGCTGTTGTTTTGCTGCTGTTAAAAATAACTAGTTGGAGGGAGAGTGTGGGCTTGCAGTGGTATCAGACTATGTAGAGAGATTTAAAATGCTGTGAACATGTTCAGACTTTCCCCAGCTCTCAGGAACCTCCTATTGCTTACTGGCTTCTCACAAGCGAGTATCATTAAGCAGACAACATAGATCACAGGGGAAGGACAGCACCAGAGTAGGGACGAAGACTTTTTGTTTACAACGTGTACTTGTCTTTAATTCAGTGATTTTGCTTGTTTTAGATCTAGTAGAATTTCTCCCATTCCCAGAACCTGGGGGTGGAAGAGGGGGTGCTTCATGTATGACATTAATTGACTTCGTGCCATTGCATTTTGGCAAATGTCATGGCTATAGAAATGCTAGAGTGCTCACAGTGGACAAATAAAGTAACAGATATTTATACAGGACACCTATAATAGAGACCAAGGACTGGTGATGGAAGCCTTTGTGATTTTCTACAGCAGCTGTATCTCACATTGTGACTGTAGACATTTTACTTCCTGACTGTGAAGCTCAGTGTCCCTCTTTGTAAACTGGGGGCAATTTAGCACTTTGCTTGGCTCCTCACATATCATTTAGCTCGTTATAGCCTATGGAGGTCAGGGTTGGCCTGAGGCAAAAGTGGACCCCATGCAAAGTTCACATGCACATTGCTTGGAAGTCCACTTCCAATGCCAATTCTGTGCTTCTGGATGAGAACTCAGACAAGACACAGTGAGCCTCTGAATGTCTCTACTTTAGCTCCAGCTCTCGGGTGCAGAATGAATGTCAAATTGGATTCCAGGGATCCCCCAGCAGGGAATTGGCATGGGTGATACAGTGTGGGGATTGGTAAGACTGGTATGGGGAGCAGCTGCCCAAACGGTGGTGCAGTAAAGAGTCTGCTGCCAGTGCAGAAGAAGCAGTTTCAGTCTCTGGATTGGGAAGATCCCCTGGAGGAGGAAATGGCAACCCGCCCCAGTATTCTTGCCTAAAAAATTCCATGGACAGAGAGCCTGCCTGGCTACAGTCCATGCGGTCACAAAGAGTTGGACGCAACTGAGCGACGGAGCACACACTTATGTGGGTGATGGTAACTATGCTTCGTGAGTCCCTATTCAGGGGCCCGAACGACTGACCGGGTCCCCGTCCTCCTCCACACGCTTCATGAAGGGCTGGCCGTGGTTGTCTGGTAGGAACATGTAGAGGAACATGGCTGATACTAAGACACAAGGTATGTAAAGGTTTTCGCTCCCGCCCCACTTAAACAGGAGTAAGAGTTCCCATTCTCTGGAGGTGAGAAGAAGGAGCTTCTTTGAGAAGGTATCTAGAAAGGTCTCCCTTCAGTGCTATTTTCCCCTAGAAGAAATAACAGAAATCCCCACTCTTTGGAAACAGAAAAGAGAAAAAACAGAGGAGGATTCCATAGATGCAGTATCTGGCATGTCAGGATGCCCTTGATAACTTTTGGAGGTGAAACAGGCAGAAGCTGGAGGTGGAGAAAGAGAGAGAGAGAAGTAGAGAGGGGTGAGAGAAGAGGGCAGGGAAGAACGGGAGTTAGAGAGTCAGTACATGTCCGCAGTAAAACACTCGAAATCAGAGTCAGCAATGGCAGCCCGTAAGCCAAACCCAGCCCACCACCTGTTTTTTCACAGCCCATGAGCTACAAATCATTTCTGCATATTTAAATGAAAAAAATCAGCTGAGGAATAATATTTGGTGCCATGTGAAAATTATATGAGATCTGAATATCAGTGTCCATAAATAAAGTTCTCTTGGAGTGGGGCTCTACCCATTGATTATTGACTACCACTGCCTTTGCGCCTTGGCAGCAGAGTTGAGCAGGTGTGACAGAGGCCATATGGCCCCCAAATCAACAAAATTTACTATCTGCCCCTTTCCTGGCAGATTTGCTATCTGCTGACCCCTGCACTAGATAGCATCTTAAACGTTGGTCTGTCGATTGAATTTAGTAGTCTCAATTTCCCACAAGAAGTGCTTAGCAGTTCTTTGTTGTTATGTATCTTTTCTGGTAAATCGAGGGGGCCAGTGCTGCAAAGACCCAAACAGAAAGGCCTTCCCATTCTCTCTCTGGCTCTGCCCTGCCCCTCAGCCACCTGCATTCCTCATAGGTACGTCTCACACTGCTCTTTTTGGAAGCCAGCCTGCTTCCAATGTACGCGAGATTTTTATTTGAGCAGTCCCACGAGGACAATATCCAACTTCTTGAAATATCACAGAAAAATAAAGTTATATATGGAAATATGTGTGAAACGTGTTACAATGATTTCCATTTCTTACAAAGAAACTATAAGCACAGCACAGCCATATTTGAATAATTGAATGTATATTAATCACAGTGTGATATGTCATGTTATTAAACTTTATCATAATAGTGACTGTCTGATAGCATATGGTATAGATCATCTCTGGCTAATTAATCACACTTGTGGTATATGTTTTGTATTGCTGCAGTGAATACTGCTATATTTGAACAGTTGCTGTACCTCGGAAAGCACATATTAGGTATTCAAAGATGCCTGTTCTCCCCAGTGGCATTTTTCATCCTGTTAACGCTTGCAAAATGGCTGTTGGATAAGAAACTAACATTCCCCAACCTAGAACTGTCTTGATTCCCACTACTTTCCACCAGCTAGATCTCTCTCTAATTAGGTTCCTGTGTAAACTAGCCATTTTTTTAATAGGTTTTTTTTTTTTTTTTTTTTTTTTGGCAGTTCGCTTTACTTTTGACTGGCTGAATCCTCATGTATTCCCCGAGGAACTTGTTACATAATCCAAAGGCAGGTTTTTTAACTCAAGGGAATCTAGTTCAGTTGGAAGGACAGGAATATATTGAGAGAGAGAGAGAGGGAGCAATAAAATAGTTATAAGACTGCCTCGCATAGAAGCTTCTTGTGAGCTCCAGGAGGCGAGTGGGCAGGTGCTGAATTGGCCGCTGAGAGGTGGAGGAAAATCAGAGCCATGGTGAAGGGTTGGGTTAGGGAAGGAAGAGAGGCAGGGATGTTCTTCTGAATGACTGTGTATGAAAAGAAGATGGGAGCAGGTTCAAGGTCAGAGAGATGAAATGGCAAATGAGTGTGCTGTGTGCTCAATCGTGTTCGACTCTTTGCAACCCCGTGGCCTGTAGCCCACTAGGCTCATCTGTCCATGGAATTTTCCAGACAAGAATACTGGAGTGGGCTGCCATTTCCTTTTCCAGGGGATCTTCCCAGCCCAGGGATCGAACCTGCATCCGTGTCTCTCCTGTCTCCTGCACTGGCAGGCAGCTCTTCACTGCTGCACCAGAACGTGTTTAGACGAAAGTGTGGAAGGAAAAGAAGGAAGAGTCTGTGGGTCTAGATGTGATCTGAGACGGAGAGGTCCGCATGCGAATATGGTTCTTCCTGCTAGGTGTGCTCCGAGAGAACCACTGTGCAAGGAGGTTGGGTGTGCCAGAGAAAGAGCTTGTCAAACAATATTTAAGGCCAGGGATGGAGTTGGGTTTTTGAGCACACATTGCGTGGGTATTGGGAAGGAGAGAAAATAGAAGGAAAGGCGCTGTGGGAAAAGGCATTACTTGCTTCCCGCCTGTTCTGTAACCTGACCATAAACACAGTTTCCCCATCAGGCTTTTTAATGGACCGTTGAGGTGGATGCGTGGCTCTGTGCCCTGTCAGGAGTGATGGTATTGAGGTGGACAGCCCTGGGGCTCTGCTTCCCCCTTGCTGTTCATCATGTCTGAATTAAAAAGGGAATTGTTTGGACAAGCCTGCTAAGTGAATGCTTTTCCAGCGTTAGTGGGAGAGCATAAGGAGCTCCCATTGGATAGAAACAGCATCTAACCACCTTGGGCTGTGCCGGGAGAGAAAATTTATATAACATCATTCACATAGCATCTTTGCTCTGCTTCCCTGATTTCCTACATCTCAGATTGGTCTAAAGCATCTGTCCAAAACTGCCCAGGGTTGAATTTACCCTGCATCCATCTCCTAAATTGTCCAAAACCATCAGTCCTCTTTGGACACTCTGACTTGGTCCTGCTCCAGCAAGACTGTGAGTGACCATGTTTTCATTTGAATGCGCACACGTGTGTGTATGTGTATACACATGTGTGCTGGCAAAACATGTGTGCACATTCAATCGCTCAGTCATGTCCAACTCTTTGTGACTCCCTGGACTGTAGCCCACCAGGCTCCTCTCTCCAAGCAAGAATGCTGGAGTTGGTTGCCATTTCCTACTCCAGAGAATCTGCTTGACCCAGGGATCAAACCCGCGTCTCTAGCAACTTCTGCATTAGCAGGCAGACTCCTTACCACTGCACCACCCGGGAAGCCACACACACACACATACACGCATGCACACACGCGCACACACACACGCACACACACACGCACACACACACGCACACACACACATACACGCACGCGCACACACATACACGCATGCACACACGCACACACACACATGCACAGACACGCGTACACACACACACACACACGTGTGTAGTGCTGAAGAGAGAGGAACTCTGGTTGTAGAGACTCTCCAAAGATTCAATTCCTATAGGAAAGTGTTCAAGCAAAATTATCTGCATGAGTTTTTTTTTTTGCTTCTCTTTAAAAGTTACATTGAGCCACAGGAATCCCAGCTCCAGGGATATTTGTAGTTATTCCATCCCCAGTCTGTTTTCCAGTGGAATATACTGAGGAAGCCAAATAAAAGTAAGCAGAATTGTCCAAGGCTGTGTTATGCAGGACAAAGTTCAGTGAATAGTTTTGGGTCTGTACGTTTGGAAGGGGAAGAGAAAGCCTCTGGGGAAGCAGGAGACCAGCAGCTCATCTCAGGGGAGAGGTGCTGGGATTCTTGTGTGTCTTGGAGCAGGTCTCTCTGAGGCTGCCTAGTGGGTGGAGTGGGGGGCCAGCGTGGGGACTGCACACCTCAGCAGCAGAGAGGCCTGGAAGGAGAAGCTAACATGGGGCTGGAGAGAAACCTGCTCTGCCAGCAGAGAGGGTGGGGCCAAGGAGGAGAGAAATGGTTGTCGTGGCCAAAAGCATTCCTCGGTTCTGCTTGCTCCATTAACTCTGCGGAAGGAGGGCCTCGGTCTCAGCCAGTGCAGGTGTGAACGCTCAAGTCATCAGTTGGAAAATTGGGCCCTGGAGGCGGGAGCTGCCAGCTGCTCTGTGATGGGCTCTAATGCCTTCCAAGTCAAGGCTGAGCCCAGTATCCCTACCCTGGCGCCCCTTTCCCAGCAGTGTACTTGGCCCCCCACTGCCATCCTCCTCCCTCCAACCCTTTGCAGCTTCCCATGTAATTTGCTTGTAACAAGCCTCATAAAGTTTGATCGTGCTTGCTAGGCTAGGACTGCAGACAGACCAGTGGAGTGAGCTCGTGTTTCTGGCAGTGGAGCACAAGGGTTAATGCGAGTCCCAGAGGGAGCTGCCTGCCTGGGCTTTTTCAGGAATGGGAGGCAATTTAACAACCTTCAGGCTTTCAAGGTGCCAGGAAAGGAAAACCTGACCTGCTCTTGGTGGGCTATATAGCTACGTTCTTTGAATTCTTATGGTTTTTCAGCTCCTTTGACAAGTCCCCTTCTCTCTTCTCGGCCCTCATCTCCTGGGACCTTCAAATCATCATGAAGCCAAACCTTTACTGTCGTCTCATTGCCTTGAACCATTGGCCCAGCCAGCGTTTCGCTGTCTCTTCCATCTCTCTCCATCCTCCCAACCTCTCTTAATTCCTTTTTGGTATGCTGCCGTAGCCGCCTCTTCCTCCTTTACCAAAAATCCTCACCTCCCACTACCCACCACCCCCTACTCCTGCCTTCTCCCTCCTTTTCTCTCCCTCCCCCCATCTCTCTAGCTTTCCCATATCCTCTGTGCTTTCCTGGACATCTGCCATAGGCTTATTGGCTTGGCATCTCAGTGGTACATGGACAGATGGACAGAGACCAGAGCAATGAAGCAGATAATTTCCCAAGGTGAACTAAAAGGCTTTACTCTTGATTCTTTCAATCCACCCAAGGCACTTCTCAATTTAGCAAACATGTGTGGTACATCATTATGAACAGCCACCATGTTAAACTGTGGGCCTTCACTCTACTGTTTACCTTGGAATCTGAATCACCACAACTTTTACTATGGATATTATTACTAGACCACCTTTTGCAAATAGTACTGTTATTAATTTGCAAGCTTATTAAATAACTCTTCCAATATTATCCATTCAAATAAATGCATCTTTGTTGGGTACCTTCTATGTGGCAGTCATTATGCTAATTAGTGGAGACATAAAGTGCTCTTCATGGGACTTACAAAAATCTTTGGAATAGGCCCCAGAATTATCATTGGCTAGTGCAAGATTCAGAGAAGGGAATGGCGCCCCACTCCAGTACTCTTGCCTGGAAAATCCCATGGATGGAGGAGCCTGGTAGGCTGCAGTCCATGGGGTCTCTACAAGTTGGACACGACTGAGCGACTTCACTTTCACTTTTCACTTTCATGCATTGGAGAAGGAAATGGCAACCCACTCCAGTGTTCTTGCCTGGAGAATCCCAGGGACAGGGGAGCCTAGTGGGCTTCCGTCTATGGTGTCGCACAGAGTTGGACACGACTGAAGCGACTTAGCAGCAGCAAGATTACAGAGTTAATGA
The DNA here is from genome assembly GCA_006410615.1 of Neotragus moschatus. Classification (NCBI taxonomy): domain Eukaryota; kingdom Metazoa; phylum Chordata; class Mammalia; order Artiodactyla; family Bovidae; genus Neotragus; species Neotragus moschatus. The sequence continues at coordinate 2,042,591 of SJYA01002284.1, read as the reverse complement.
ATGTACAGCTTGGATTTTTTTTTTTTCCATTAGAGCTAGGTTTTCAGTTAGAGCCTAGTTTCTCAAACTTGGTTGTACAACACTGGAATCACTTGGGCAACTAAACTATACTGATGTCTGGGTTCCACTCCAAGAGATTCTGATTTCACCTCGATGGGGTATGGCCTGGGCTCATGATTTTTAAAAGTTCCCCCAACCAGTTCTAATATGCAACAAAGAACTGCCATCTAGAGCACTTTGTGAACTGTACCACTTCAAATTGTTTCTGTTTTTCTCGTGCTTGCTTACACAGGAATGAGCCCTGTTCTCTCTTGAAGCTAGAAACTTAGGTACATACCTGTGCCTCCTATATTTTCTATATGACCCATAAGGTTTAGCACAATGCTTAATGCGCCAGAAAGAAGCATCACTACTTGTTGGAAGACTACAAGTAGTATAACAAGTTGGAGGGTGGGGTTTGGTGGCAGGAAAGATTAGCAAATGAGTTCTCCGCTCCTCACCGAGCCACCTGACACCTCTTAAAAACACCACACAACAAAACGGCTCCTGGTTTTCTTTGTTTTTGGCTGCACTGGGTCTTCTCTGCTGTGTGCAGTCTTTTTCTAATTGTGGCGCACAGGCGGTAGTTCCTCTTGTTGTGGAGCAAGGGTTCTAGAGCACGTGGGCTTCAGTAGTTGTGGTGCATGGGTTTAGTTGCCCTGCAGCATGTGGGGGACAATCCTTGACTAGGAATTGAACTCGTGTCCCCTACATTGATAGATGGATTCTTAACCACTGGACTACTAGGGAAGTCCCTGGCTTTCCTATAGAGTTCATTCCTTTACTTGCCCTCTCTCTCAGTTTCCCCCACTTTTATCTCTCGCAGGATTCCCCAGGAATTGTCTCTTTCCATTTAAAATTTTCTATTTTCCAGGCTAAACCAATGCCAAGTTAGCTTTCTAGAACACTATCCCCCTGTCAAAGCTAGCACTTGGAAGCCAGGCTTTGCCACGAGCCCAAGGAGAATCCAGGCCCTCTGTTTTTCCATTGTTGCCCATGTTGCCCAAGGGCGTCCATGTAGAGGAGCCATGGATGTGAGCAAATCTCAAAGCCTTCGAGGAACGTGGCCACACTCTTTGTCCCACACTGTCTGAGCCCGCACCAGAATACCTTTAACGCTCCTTCTTGGTAATATGGGCTCTTTCCAGCAAGCACCTCAAGACTCCTCCAGTCCCTCCTCTCTGCCCAGTTCCACATCCACATCATCAGGTATTTGTTACAGCAGTATCCCACGATCAATACCAATTTCTGTCTTAGTCTGCTGAGGCTGCTATAACAAAATACCACAGACCGGGTGGCATATACAACAGGAATTTATTTCTCACAGTTCTGGAGCCTGGGAAGTATAAGACCAAGGTGCTATCATAGTTGGTTCTGTTTGGGGAGGGCTCCCTTGCAGATGGCTGTCTTCTTGTTGTACCTCACATGGCAGACAAAGATCTCATGTCTCTTCCTTTCCCTATAAGGGCAGTAGTCCCATCATGAGATCCTCTCATAACCTCATGTAACTCTAATGCCTCTCCCAAAGGCCTTCTCTCCGAATGCTAGGGCAATGGGGATTAGGGTTTCAATGCATGGATTTTTGAGGAGACACAAATATTCACTCTCTACTCATAGGTAAGGGCTTCCCAGGTGGCTCAGTGGTAAAGAATCCATCTACCAACTCAGGAGATACAAATTGAATCCCTGGATCAGGAACATCCCCTGGAGGACGAAATGGCAGCTCACTCCAGTATTCTTTGCCTGAAAAATCCCATGGACAGAGGAGCCTGGCAGACTACAGTCCATGGGGTCGCAAAGAGTTGAATGCAGCTAAGCACACATGCACATAGATAAGATATGTTCTATATCTGTGGTTGGACAACGGGATTAGAGTCTTTATCTCACAAGAACTCAAAGGAGCATTTGTCAGCAAATCCTTCCCCCTCAAAACTTCTTGGTTCTAGAACAAAGTACCATAGTTCCATCTTTCAGAATGTAGAGTTGTGAGAGATGGAGGTAGGGAAGGGTCAGATTTTTGCTTTTAAGGAGTTACTGGAAATGATTCATTGATTCATTCATTCGGTGAGGGGGGCAGTGGGTTGTGGAAGAGGGGCAAGTAAAGGAAAATAGAGAGGAAAGCCTGTGGCATATCAGGAAAGCCCTCAGGTGTCACACTGGAGAATCTGGGCTTCTTGTCACACCCCTAGACTCAGGGAAGTGACCAGCCACAGCATCTCTTCTGCCACTAAGCATTTGGGATACAAGGGTGACTTCAAAAACAACTTCTCAAGTGCCCAATTGATTGTCAGATGGCAGTGCCACCTCCACCTATGAAGACACTCTCAGGTCAAAGCTTCAAGAACGTTTCTCCCATCATGTTGAGCTTGTCTGCAATAAAACAAAAGAGTAGGCGATCTCTAGTTGGGTATTATACTCTCTTTGAGGACTGCAGTTATATCACTAACCTATTTTAAACAAGGACTCACCCACCCCATTGCCAAAAAAAAGAAAACTTATGTTTCCAGAGGCACCTGCTGTATCTGTTCTCTGTTGATGCCAGAGATTTTTAGGAATGAAGTGTTCCATAGCTGTAATTTTTAAAATCCCACCTAAAACATGGCTTCATTGTTCTTCTCTCTGACACTACAGCTTCTATTCTCTCCCATAAGTCCCTTCTTCACAGAAAAAGGGCAAGAGTCATTCCAGAGCTGAGGCCAGAAGAGACCTCACTGAATATATCTGTTTGTATCATTATAGGAGCCTCTAGAAATTCCATGTGTTCTGTTTGCCGAAGAGCCTTGAGTTCTCAATGAAGTTGAATTTACAGATGCTCCGAGGGAATTTTATGTCCCTCACCACACACCCAGGGACAGGCACCAATGACTCTTTTCTCAATATGTCTGTATGTGTGTGTGTGTGTGTGTGTGTTAATCGCTCAGTTGTGTCCTACTGTTTGTGACTCTCATGGACTGTAGCCCTCCAGGCTTCTCCATCCATGGGATTTTTCAGGCAAGAATACTGGAGTGGGTTGCCATTTCCTTCTCAAATATATATATATATAGCTTTTGGAGAAAGTAAAACACTTATTTCTGTTAATTCTGGGCCATTTTCTGTTCAGCTTAACTTTTTTCCAGTCCAATTTTGTCATTCAGTCTCTACCATAAGACAGTCACATTCAAAAGTAGAAGAAGGAATTATGGAAAGAGAGGGAAAGGATTTCTGGGCGAGGTGACTCAGATTGCTGTGAAGGGTAGCAAGAACTTTACAGATTTTATCCTCATGACAACCGGGGAGGGGAGGGCAAGTACAAGCATCTCCATTTCACAAATGAGGTTACAGAAACTCAGAAAATTTGAATAATTTTCCCGAGATCACAAAGGTGGGACGTAGCAGACTGGGTTGTGCAGGTGTGCACACAGGGCAGGCTCCTAATTAGTATCTGTGGATTTGAAATCCCGTGTATCATATTAGCTGGGGGAAGAGAAGGCTTTCTCTGATTAATTTGGGAGAGTGATTAATGAGGGATGTAAAATTTGATAAAAAGAATATGCCATCAGATTTGTAAAGTGCTTTTCTACCTTAGAAAACCTTCTGCAGTTCTTTTCTCATAAGATAGAAGGATCAAATGAAGTATGGATGTTCCAGGCAAAGAAACTGCCACTTGCCAGTATCATTTATTTAATGAGTTAGGGACAGACTAGGGGATGAACCCAGGCTCCAGGCGCCTAAGTCGGAGACTCCAGTGGTGTATCTGTGCTTCACAAGTTTTGTTATTCTTCAAAAGCAGCACAGATTTCCAGAGACCACCCCATGTTCACTGTATCACTGTTTCTGGGATTGGGGATGCTTTGTCCTGGCACCAAATTTGTGAGCATTTACACTATTTTCTTACTTTTTGGCTACTTAGACATATCCCCGGAGAAGGCAATGGCAACCCACTCCAGTACTCTTGCCTGGAAAATCCCATGGATGGAGGAGACTGATAGGTTGCAGTCCATGGGTTTGCGAAGGGTCGGACATGACAGAGCGACTTCACTTTCACTTTTCACTTTCATGCATTGGAGAAGGAAATGGCAACCCACTCCAGTGTTCTTGCCTGGAGAATCCCAGGGATGGGGGAGCTTGGTGGGCTGCCGTCTACGGGGTCGCACAGAGTCGGACACAACTGAAGCGACTTAGTAGCAGCAGCAGCAGCAGCAGTGTCCCTTCCGTGCACTGAGATGAAACCCCTAAGCCTCCTCTAAGACACTGGTGTCTTTAATCCATACAGTGACTATTCAAGAACAGAAACAGGAAAATACCCCTTGTTGGCTCTCATTTTCCACAAACCTCACTGGTAGCTCATTCTTCTTTATGTCTAGTTATAGCTTTTCTTTATTCAAGTGTTTTTTTTTAATTAATTTTCTCATCATTAGGAATAGAGAACATATGACTGCCATCTTTCTTGTAACAGCAGTCCCTGTAATTGAAAGTACCTCTTCTTTCTTCAGAATCTTCTACCTCAGACTGAATTCTTGCCCTTGTAGCATCAGAGTTATAAAGTATTTTTAGACTAAGGCAATTCTGAGTTGTGGACCCTGAGGAGAACTTCAGAGAGATGTCCCGAAGATATACTTTTTTTTTTGATGTGATAAATTTTGATTAATATTATTAAAGATTCACACTAATTTCACTTAAGAAAACATACATTTCAATTTCCTTTTGTTGCCCTATATTTCATTTTTTAAAAACCTAGCCTAAAGTTATAAAGCACATAAAATTGAAAACAAATTTTAAAATCACTGATCACAGTGATATACTACAAACATCACCGAAAGTGACCAGACTTCTTTTACCCATTGCTCAATCCAGATTTACAGCTGCCCAATACCTAGAGGGAAGGGTGGGTCAGACAAGCTCATATTTTTCCTCACTTTTCTGTAACGTCTTTCCCCTTACAAGAAAGAAAGTGTCAAGTAAAAAGTGAGAACACACCCTCTCTCCCTACCCCCTTCCAAAATAACTCAAACCATTTATTTTACCAAATCCCTAGGGGATAATTCTAGTTTGGACTTAAAAAGAATGTTCTTGTGTATATTTCCTCATGTCATAAAAGGTCACAGTAATGCCCTGGGTTAGGGGAGACGCATCTTTGGGAGCTACGACAAGGTTAGCAGAAAGGAGCAGAGATCTCCATCCACAGTCAAGTCACTTTGGCCACATGTTTCTCCTCTTGTGGTTTAGTTGTTAGGTTGTGTCCAATTCTTTTATGACCCCATGGGATTCTCCAGGCAAGAATACTAGAGGGGCTTGCCATTTCCTTCTCCAGGGGATCTTCCCGACCCAGGGATTGAACCCACACCTCCTTCACTGGCAGGTGGATTCTTTGCCACCTGCACCTCCAGGGAAGCCCACTCCTCTTCCAGCACTTGGATAATAGTTGTGGTCTCTTAGTCAGTGACACCTCTGGTAGCACTACGGGCTTGGGACTTTCTGGTCTCTCTTGTTGTATTCTAAAAAGTTTATTAAATGTATGCATTAGCACCAGATTCAATACCCAGTCAAACTCTAAGTTCTGAATCCAGCAAAAAAAAAAAAATTATAATAATGTGTAGTTAACTGCTGTTTATTTCCTTTTATTCTACCTTTTCCTTCTGCTTGTTAGAAAATTTTAAATATTTGGAAATAGCCAACTAAAAAAATAAACTCATTGAAGAAGGTATTCATGTCAGCACAGTTTTCCTTCCCAGTTCTACCAACAGAAGCTCCACAGGCAGAATTATTCAGCAAAGGAACCTGGAAGCCCCGTGGAGAAGGAAGTAGTGACATTAACACATGGGATTGGCACACAGAGTAAGTGCCTGTCGGCAGGAAATATGTACAGACATGGTGCTTTATGACCCATAGATGCCACTCTTCCCATCACCAGCCAACTTCATCTGGAAAGACCATTCTGCCTGGTGTCCTAAATGTCACAGACAAAAAATGGCTTTTTTGTTCCTAAAGAATCATTTTCTTACTCAAGGCTTTGGACTGTCAATGCATAAAATTTACAAAAAAAAAAAAAACGTACCTGGGAAAGACATCAATGGCGAGACCTTCCTCTAGCCCAGGGGATCAGAGCTGTAAAGGAAGACACGACAGACATAGCCAACCTCTTTCCATCACAGCCAAAAAGCAAATGTGCCTTGCAGATGCCTTGGACTGCAAAGGACATTTGGCTCAGGACTGCCTACATTTGTTTCACAGTCAACCTCACACATACCCTGACAGGAGCAATCAAATAGTCTCTCTTCTGCTGTACTCTGAGCATATACACACTCAGCTGAGCAGATCGGATGTTCCACTATCCACCCTAGGAAACTTCAGGAAGGGAAAATGCACAAACATCCCTTCCACCCAGGAAGTCTTCTTTTGAGAACCATGGTTATAATGGCTTTACAGAAAGAGATGGATGATTGAAAAGCAGTTTCTTCAGATTAAGACATCACTATTCTGTTGCAGCCTAGAATGCCAAGCAGATCAAGACAACACAAGCAAACTCCTTGACTCCTTAGACTATGAATTGATGAGATACTATCTGGTGTCTCCTGCTGGAGGAAATGTCTTGAATCTCCACATGCACATGTTATCACAGAAATGTACTCAAGAGGCATCCCCAAAGGTTGGCCTAATGACACACAGTTTCTGGTGGCTTTCTCCCTTCCTTTTTTGGCATTCCTACTTTCCTGCCTTCCTACCTTCTGTGTTGTTGTCCAAGAATGACTCCCTCTTTAGACCTGACGTTTTGTTCCTTCCTGAGACGATTCCCATGGGGATCTAACGTTCTGCTTGCTTTCTACCAGCCTAATTGGAATTGAGTTAACCCATAGCTGGCTGTTTCACATCTCAAGTTTTTGTGCTAGTATCATTCCCAGGTGACATTATCCTTTAAAACTTTTGTTGATTTTGCAATCTGAAGAAATGGCAACTGCGGCTGTGACTTCAGAGTTAGGTCTATAGGAGCCTACAGGCAAATGGTGATCAGGGGTTCTCATTTCTACAAAGACTCCTGAATTCTAAAGCTCTTTCTTCAAAAGATGATACCTGTATGCAATTCTTTTCAGTCTAATCCAGCAAATATGTTGCTGGTAGTAACAGAACTGTGTTCTGGTACATCACTGACCCAGGTACTACAGAGGAATGAAAGAGGTATGTCTTGTTTTCTTCAAGGCACCTGTTATGCAGATGAGATTTGACAACACATGAAATGGCCACAGAGCAGTAGGATAAAACTCAAAATCAGACTCAAAATTCTGTTGCAGAGCTGCACGAGTTCAAAGTGGGATCAATCAATGTGAATGGCTATTCTGGAGGGTGAGCGGGTTAGCAGTTGACAAGCAGAAGGGGCAAGCCATTCAACGTATGGAAAATGTGCTCAGCTATAGGAGGAACCAGAGCTAACAGAAAGCTGATGCTCTGAGCTGTCTCTAAGCACTGAGTGAAAGGCTGCCTCTTTTAAATTGTATTTTGTACCTTCAGATGGCTCCCAAGGTGAAGGTGAGACAAGAAGCCATGTACCCATGAGCAGGCCATCAACACTGTCTGTGCTGGTGATCTCAAAGCCTGATTCTCCAGGCACAGCATGAGCAAATAGCTGCCCCAAATGGGAAGTGAAATATTTCCAAAGGATCAAGTGCCCAAGGTCAACTGTTCACTCCTGGGTAGGCCAGTTAGCTTTGCCTGTTTCACGACATAAGTGTGTGCTTTCTAACACCAGGTCAACTGTTCCATGTTAGTTATAAGAAGTCTAGAGAAGAACATAAATGAATTGTGAAGAATCTGCCACCGCTGTAAAAATATCCACAGTTTTACACTGGCTGTTTACCCATGTTGTGTTGGCAATCGCAAAGCTTTTTTTTTTTTTTTTTAAATCTGTTTGTTTTTGTTTCTATAGAGCCGATCATTAAAACATACTCATAATAGCAGCATAGCAGAGTGGCTGAGTGTAGGCAACCCACACTGCCGGGTTAGAATCCTAGCTCTTCTCTTTAGCTGAATGACTTTAGACAAACTACTTGATGTAATTGTGCCTCAGCTTCTGTCGATTTGAAAAATAGGGATGATGATAATAATATTTTAATAAGATTATTTTGAGGAATAAATGAGACAGTACATGGGCCAGGGTTAGAAGACTGCCCTGGTGTGTTGGGTGTGCAATAAATAGCAAGTCATCACTAGGATGATGGTCATTATTCATCCAGAAGGGATCTTACGGAGCATCTAGTTAAATAATACCATTTTTACAAATAAGGAAACTCAGTTCTCCAGAGGTAGAGTGACTTCCTGAGGTGCATTAGTTAAGTGGGTACTAGCACCCTTGGCTCCTGACTCATTAAGAATACAATGTACGTGCATGCGTTATCTCATTCATTAAGAAAACACACTCACATATGTTATTCCCCAAACTCTGCCTGTTACACCACATTGCCTCTCCTAAACTGAACTCTGAAACATGTGTCAGACCCCCAAGTATCAGAGTTCCACAAGCTATGGTTCTCAGTGAGATCCAGAAAGAGGTACTTGTGTAGTGAGATGAGGGAAGGGTATGGAGAGGCCATGTCCCAACATGGCAGCAGACAAATGTGAGGCCTTTGGTGCTGTGGCAAAGTTATGTTTCATTATTAATTTGCTGCTGTGTGAATTTGGTCATTTTTATGAGCAGCAGAGAGCATTTCTTCAGGGGGAGCTGCATGAGATGTGCCATGAGCCCAACTGTCCCAACAGGCTGTCAAGACAGTGCCTGTTTCTCTTTGGTGATCAGGAGCCATGGCTACAATGACACTAGGTTTGCTGCATTTTTTTCTTTCTTTTTAAAAAATATTTATTTAGCTGTCCCGGGTCTTATTTGTGGCACGTGGGATCTTTAGTTGCAGCGTGTGAATTCTGAGTTGAGGCTTGTGGCTTATAGTTCCCTGACCAGGGATTGCACCTGGACCCCTGCTTTGGGAGTGCAGAGTCCTAGCCCCTGAACCACCCAGGAAGCCCTGTTTCTTCGTTCTTAAAGAACTTAATCCGGCCTTCATGAAACAATATCAGCTTGTCTTTGGTCACTTGAAGTCCACCTCCTCCTCTGCCCTGTCCCTTGCCTGTATCATCCCACCTCCACCAATGACTAACCAGCTGTGTCACAGTCCCATTTAGGAGTGTCCTTTCGATGGAGTGTAGCTGTCTTGTACAGGCCTCAAACTCCTCGGACACTTCTATTTTTCTTCAAGCAGAAGGAGAAACTATGTTTTACCAGAACTTCTTCAAGGGAGACCATTTAGTGTTTGAAACGAATCACTTAGGGTAGTGAGATGAGACTTCACATTTATGTTACACTACATAAGAGTAGCCTGGTGGAGTATTCAAATTAGGGGTAGAATTACATGGGACATTAGAGGAAAAAAGGGATGACTCCGGGTGTGGGAATTCTGTATGAGGCACACAGTGGAAGTATAAGAGAGTTATATCTAGTAAGAAGAGGTACTTTGCTATGGGGCAGGGGGTGAAAGATAAACTCTGCTTTCTGTTTTGCTTATGGTTCTTCAATAAAATCTATTCACAAACATGAACAGGATTTCTTTTGAAAAACAATGAAGAAGCTGATATTGACATACAATCTGGTAAAGACAAGACAAAGACATTCTGCCCAGTTGGTAGAAACCCAGGGTAGGAGAGAAGTTGAATAAAAAAAGAGCTGAGCTACCCAGTGACAATGTAAACAGTAGAACTCTTCTTTCTAACAGTAATTAGCTAATCCCTAGTAAGAATGACTGTCCTAATTTTGGAAACATTTTTGTTCACAAGATGTACATTATAGATTGAACTGTGCCCTTCCAAAATACATAAGCTGAAACTTTGATCTCCAATGTGATAGAAAGTGGAGACAGAGACTTCGGTGAGGTAACGAGTTCAATGAGGTTGTAAGAGTGGGGCCCTAATCTGTTAAGACTGATGTCCTTATAAGCAAAGGAAGAGACACCGGAGAGTTCTGTCTCTTTGCACACACAAAGGAAAGGCTATGAGAGGACAAAATGAGAAGGCAGCTGTATACAAGCCGGAAGGAGGAGCCTCTTCCTAAAACCAGCCCTGACGGCACCTTGACCTTGGACTTCCAGCCCCACAACTGTGAGAGAAGACATTTCTATTGGTTGAACCACTAAGTCTATGGTATTTTGTTATGGCAGCCTGAGCAGACTAATACAATGTGTTGTTCCATTTAAAGAACATGCTCTCTGTCACTGTCGGATATGGATTTATATTAACTTTTCCCAGTTATTCTTTTACCTAGAATACTGTTCCAATCAGTGTCCTCTCCTCTCCTGTCATCTTAACTCTTTATATAAGCCTATTTAGCTGGTGGACAGGAATGGTTTCAAATGTGCTGTGGCTCTTCTGTCTCTCAGTGTTTGTATCAGAGTGCCACCAGAGGAGCATGTGTATGTAGCTGTGTGTATCTAGGTATAAGCTTGTGTGTATTAATCATATACATATGGTTAGTTACAAGACGTAGGCTTATGTACTATAGGAGCTGGCTTCATAATCCTGAAGTCCACAGGGCAGGCAATCAGGAAGGAAGAGAGCAATTGCAGCTCCAGCTGCTGCTTCATGGCAATGAGGTGAGTTGGCAGACCTGCAACAATGATGTGAGTGTAGAAATCTCAGAATGTGGTGATATTTTACTGTTTACTTTCTCTTCTGCCTGGGATCTCTGCTATTCAAGGAGGGCTTAGTCTTCAAAAGGCTTCCACCTAACTCAGTCGGGCCCATCCACAATATTCTTGCTTTTCATTCGTTCAAAATCAACTGATTGGGGGATTCAGTTGCATCTGAAAAACCCCTTCACTGTAGCACCTAAGCCATGTTTGGTTAAATAACTGGGAGTGGATGTTTGTATGTAACAAAATGGCTATTGTCTCCCTTTGACACTCCAGTTCTCCTGAAAGAATCTCCCTTATAGCCCACCATGGCCAGAAGCATACTAGAAAAGGAATTCTAGGGAATGTAGTTTAGCCAGCTCGACATGTCACAAAACCCTCATAATGTTCAACACTTACATATGTTCTGTGCTCTGATGTTTTTAATTCCACAGTAGACGTAGGGCTAGTCTATCAAGAAGAAATTCTTCCCTGAATTCCATGGAAAGGACCATTAACCTTTAGAAAGACACATTCTTCTCTTCTGTTCTTCCTTTAGTTGTCCTCCTTGGGTGTCAATCCTGTCTGGTTTCACCATGTAGGGTTTTGACTCTGTTTGCTGGAATATCCTAGAAAGGATGGGCCAATCCTCTTATCTTTGTAGTTTGCTTTGTTGCAGTCCTTCCAGGTAGGAACTGGGCTTGAATAAGGGCTTTTCCACTTACAAGCTATAAAGTTGGGCCAATCCCTTACATCCCCAGGGTTCAAAGAATAATCCCTTCTTAGGGTTGCTCTGTAGCTCAAGTGACAAAATAGAGGCAAAACACTGTGCTGCCTACACTGAGCATCATCACCATCATCTCAATACTTTTCAATTTTCGTAAAGTCTTTAAGGACAACCATAGAAGAAGTTCTTTACCCAAAGCCAGAGCTTAGAATTTATAACAGCTGGTTTTCTGCTCACCCCACCAAGAGTTATCTCCAGTTTCTAGTTACTTGAAGGGCTCTAATTGATATCAGCCCTTCACCATTTTCTCCGAAATATTGCCTACAGCACTAGCAGAGGCAGTGATAAATATAATAATGATAATTTCACAAAACCTCAATGTGTGCTAAAGGATCCAATGACAATCTGAACAGCAGGAGAGAAAGTTTCTTCCTACCAATTAATGGGAAGCCAAGTCTAATTTGCCACCTGCTCAGCACTTTTGAACCTGTCAGGGAAAAAGGAAACCAGTGAACCTTCATCTTGTCACTAGTCTTCTTGGGGACTGCTCTCTAACACAAATGAAAATAGCATTCATTAGAGTGAAAAATAGAAAGCCTGTGTCAGCTCCCTCTATTCTCTTCTTGGCTAGAAGTGAAGTCCATCCTTGTCAGTGAGGAGGTGGTTCCGAAAGCCCACTGGACCCATATGCTCATCTCCTGAAGCTGGAGAATGAATATTGCCTTAAACTCTTTAGAAAAGTTTAGAGTGTTATTAGTTTTTCTATGACTTATGAGTCAAGGGATATTATAAGAAAGAGTTCTACTGTTTCAAACTTCTAAATATGAGAAAATGCTCCAGAAGCCAAGATAAATTCCAAGTAAATAAGGTAGGACTTCAGAGATAATTTTTTCTTTTGGCTCCCCTGATCATTTAGAATAATAATACAAACGTTTATACAACCTGTCATTAGTATGTACTTAGTCACTCAGTCGTGTCTGACTCTCTGTGACCCCATGGACTGTAGCCCGCCAGGCTTCTCTGTTAGTGGGATTTCCCAGGCAAGAATACTGGAGTGGGGTGCCATTTCCTTCTCCGGGGATCTTCCTGACCCAAGGATCAAACACTAGTCTCCTGTGTCTCCTACACTGCAGATGGATTCTTTACCCCCTGAGCCATTGGGGAAGCCTTCGTTAGTGTATTTCTTGTTAAACACAAAGAAAAAGAAAACAAACCCACAAACCCCTTGCCAGTATTATTTACTAATACTTCAATGTTATTGCATTTCTTCGCATCTGGCACTTTGCTTACTTTGCTTACACTTAGTGAAGCAGCCAGTGGTTTCTTAGGCTACCTGGACCTCATTAGGTATGTCATTTAAGCCTGTTTGTGTGTTGCATCAGAACATTCCATATGATCACTTGTTTAAGCCTCTGGGCTACTCATGGTCATAAAATCATGAGGTTAAAAATACAGATTAGATCTTATTCATTCAGCAAGTTGTTAATTCAGTGGATATTTAGTAAACCTACCATGTGCCTGGAACATTGCCAGGCAAAATTACTTACGTCCTAGAAATTTTGCCTTCCATGAAAGTAATCATATACTTATGGCAATAATATAGAAACTTTCTACTATCAATTTCTAATTTATTGATGATGCACTAATCAGAAAGAACAGGCTCTTAGGGAACATTTCTCACAAATTATGGTAATCTAATTCTCATCTTATCCTCAGACCTTGATTAAAATTGCCTCCTTCCTTTGTAATGAACTCTGAATCCTGTCATGGTGCCATTCTTTGGAACGGGCATATTACTTTGGAATCTTTTTGCAACAGCAACCCCTCAGGGGCTGGGCCTCCCAGGGGTTTAGGGACTTCTTTTCCTTTGTCCCCTTTATTACTGGTCTGTTCACCCTGCCTGCGGTTTAGAGCCAGATGCTGGGCTCAGGAGTAACCAGACGTCCTCTCTAGCAGCTTCTCCCTTGACTCACCCCATCCCATGGTGAAGAAGGGATGACATGATATAATCAACCCAAGTCAAGGGATTTATAGAGCTGCCGTTCTGAGTCTGCTCATCGCTTTGGGGATCTTTCCTTTGTGGTCTTCTTTTTCATAGGATGTCGGTTAGAGCATGGACTGCTCTGAGAAGGCCTGAAGTGTGTGGCTTACACCACTTCTAATGTTAGGCACTGGGGGTTCTTGGATCCCACTGCTCAGGAATAGCACAGGGCACAGTGATTGAGGAAAGACAGAACCCTGAGTCCTGATTGTGTCTCTACCAGCGACCCGACTTCTTTTAAATTAGAGGGACAAACTTCATTTGTCTTTTAAATCTGTGTCTCATATTCTTCCTGACAGCGCTGTGTGTTGTCTCCCATAGGCTAGGCTGACACAGCAAGGGCGAGAAAAGCCTCATAACAGAGCCTCAAGACCACTTCCTCTGAAATGACAACGATATATATATTCTCCGCCCCACCTTGGGAAGTCCTTCAAGTTTCTGTCTTTCTGATCAGTACTTTATTTGCAATCAGTGACTCAGGTTGCCTCTAGCAACGGTTTTAACTTAAGCATATCATCAGGCATACCTTCTCTTTTCAAGATTTGTTTTCCATAAGCTTGTATCTCTTACCACAGAACATTTTCCAACATGTATAAATAGGAGACAATGAATCTTAACAAATGGGAGGCAAACTATTTTTTTTTTTGTCAGATCAAATCGCTATGACAGGGACATGTTATTGGACTCAAATATTTATTATAGGATCATCTCTCAATTTGTGTGTATATACATATACAGATAAGTACATGTTTTATATATATATATATATATATATATACACACACACACACACATATGTATGTGTGTGTGTACTCAGTAGCTAAGTCATGTCTGACTCTTTGCAACTTCATATACTGTAGCTCACCAGGCTCCTCTGTCCATGGGATTTTATATACTATTACATAAGACAATATAAATATTGCTCTTGCCTGTCTATAATATTAGATACAGCATGAACAAAATAGAAACAGACTCAGTTCACAAGATATTAGGATGAAAAATAAAAATTAAGGTAAAATAGGAAAAGCTAATTGCATACTTTTATCTTGCTACATGTTTTCTTCATGTGTAGAGCATGAACCCAGCCAGTAGTTTTCTTAGGCCACCTAGACTTCATTAGGTATAACATTTAGGCCCATTGTTGTATTAAATCAGAATATTCCATACCATCATCTGTTTAAGACTCTGGGCTGCTCAGGTCCAAAGATATTCAGGGTAAGAAGGATAAAAATTTCCTGAAATGCAAAAAAAGGCTACTGTGACAGCAGTCTGTCCCTAGACCTCTCCTCTCAGGAAGGAGAGATGAAAGAAAACACTCCAAATTCAGACTACTCTAATTTGGAACACTACTTGCAACTGGAGATATAATTTCCAAATGCCATTTACAGCTCTGCCTGAAATAAGTCTCATATATGATCATATATATTTTATGATTCATATATATATATGATTATATATAAGTATAATTCACAGGCAGAATGCTTTTAAGGCAATGAGTCACAATGGGTAAAACCTTTATAAACTTTACATCTCAAACTAGGGAAGCCTAAGAATGACTTTGAACTACTTTAAAGCCTTACAGATCAAGTACTGTTGGGTTAAACTCAAAATTTCATGAGAACAAAACCTCACGTGATTGGTTTGTCCCTTGTCTTTGTCCTGGCAGGGCCATCTAAGACAGATGGTCATAGATCTTTCTAGATCCACAGGTAGCCCTTTAGTCTCAGTTGTATCCTCTAGCTGCAGTTTTACTCATGAACTCTGTAAGACATAGCACAAAAGAACATAGTTCTTCCTAGAGCTATGGTTAAAAATTCCAGAGAATCCACCTAGACTGAGGATGAGGATTATTTCTATCAAAATATAAAAAGTTTTGAAGGTATATGGATATTAATTTTTAAATGCAGAATGCCATGAGGCCCTGAAGGAGAAATCCCAAGGAAAAAAATGATCTCTAAATTGAAGGAAGAGTTGAGAAGGGAGTGTTACTGCTTCCTTTTAGACAGAGAGATAGAAAGGAACAAAAGCATACTTGAATGTGAAAGGAGTGGAGAAATGAAAGCTAGGTTTAAATAAAATGACATGGCAAATAATAACTGAAATGGTGCCTGGATTGTGTAGAAGCTCAACGCAGTCTGTGTGAGAACTTGTGTCATAGGTTGAAGAAAGGCGACAGAAAAGTTGAAATGTCCCCAGGTGCACATGCTAGTCTGGGAAGCCCCACTGCGAGCAACGTTCTGTTGATCAGGAGCTGACTGGTGGTTCAATGAAGCAGAGGGAAAGAGATCCCTGGAGGAATATTATTTGTTGAGCTATTGACCAATATTAGCAAACAGAGCTATTACATGCTTTAATACCTAAAGGTGTAAAAGAAATTTTTCTTTTATAGAAAACAGTAACTTCATTAATTGATTCAACAGATACTTATGGAGGACTTGCTATGTGGAAGGCATTATGGTAGGTGCTGGAAACAATAAAGAATAAGATAAAGCCCCTGCCCCATAGAGTTTTCATCATATAGGGTAGATTTAACACAATACATCAATAAATATGTAAGAATATATGCTATCATTAGCACCATAAGGATAACACACAGAGAGCCATGATTAAGAAAAATGAGTAGAGATAGGTTTACGAGATAGAGTAGTTTGGGAAGACCTCCCTGGGAGAACTGAAAAGTAAGGAATCAGTCATAAAAAGAGTTGCGAGGAAGGAGTTCCAAACCATGAAGGCAAAGGAGACAGCAGGCACAGTGGCCCAGAGGGTGAGACAGCTTGGTATGTTCTAGAAACTAGCAGCAGGCAGCCTGATGGGAGATATGTGATACTGTTGAAGGATGAGGGAACAGTAGGCAGTTGGAGATAAAAATGGAAGCTTTATTGCTGAAAAAAGGCAGATTAGAGGGTATGGCCTGGCTCTCTGGGTAAGGGGCTTGCTAATACACCTCAGAATTAAACTTGCCTATCCAAGCCTGGTTTAAAGATACCAGCATCCCACTGGAATGTGTGTACGCGCTAAGTCACTTCAGTCATGTCCGACTCTTCGTGACCCTATGAACTGTAACCCACCAGGCTCCTCTGTCCATAGGATTCTCCAGGAACGAATACTAGAGAGGGTTGCCATGCTGCCCTCCAGGGGATCTTCCCCACCCAGGGATCAAACTCATGTCTCTTACATCTCCTGCATTGGCAGGGAAGTTCTTTACCACTAGTGCCACCTGGGAAGCCCTCCTGGATCTGGATCTGCAATTTACCCCATGGAGAAACAGAGGATGAGGCTTGCCACTGAGTAGGCTGCTAACCCCGAAAGAGAGAAAAAAGAAGACTGGACCACATACATAACTCAGTTCGTTCTCCCAAACACGCCAAACAAAGAGATCATTCTTCCTGAAAGCAGAGGCCAGGAGGCTTACGGATTTGGTGATTTATGCATTACCAAATGAGGTCCCTTCATCGGGAAACTTGAAACCAAATAAGGTGGTTCCTCCACAGTAGCTCCTTGGATTGGTACCTCACTGTGTGTTTGGCCTAGAGAAGGCAGAAAGGAAGAAATAAGATACTGCAATGAAATGGGGAAAGACTGTGGCTTTTGATGGGTGAAATCCCTCACAATCTTTACCAATATTTTTCCCTTCGGATGGTGCCAACCAAAGGCACCCATCAGAGATGATGGCAGAGATGGATAAGGTAGAGTTCTATTTCAGTTTTAATTCAGTTTTGGCTAAACCGGATGTGCGAGGGGAAACACTGCCCATCAGGATTTAAGTTAAATGTCTTAAATGACTCCTATGCCTCTGAAGTCACCCTACTGTGGTTATATGCATGCAGGTGTGTGCCTGGCCCTTGTGCATTCCCTGTCCCTCCATTAGCGTATAAATCTCATTGGCTGCTTTTATATCTATCCATAGTGTCTTATTCCATTATAGAAATTCTATCTTTGCTGTTTTTAACTACTGATTAATAAGGTCAAGAACAGAGCTGGTCCACCTTGTTGGGCTCAGGCCAATGAGAAAAATAACCTCTTCCCTATTTCATTCAAAACCTTAATCCGTCTTCCTTAGTATTATGGTTGCTGTGAAACAACCTGCCTTGAAAGGGGAAAAAAATCCTAGTTAGAGTAAAAAGAGCCCTTTATCCTTTGGGAAAGCAGGCCAGGCTCGCTCTGATTCACACGCAATGAAATCCTGCTTATCCCAGTGTTTCCTGTTGCGTCCCCCAGGATCCATTAGCAGTGAATTTCTTGGCATTTGTGGCTGGCAGAAATGAGATCACCCAGGCCCAGCAAGCTCCAGTCCACTGAGGGTTGAATTTCAGCACAGAGAAGCTCCCTGGCAACTAGTTAGAAGCAGTGTTCTCACAAAAGAAACTGTAGTAGTCCAGTCAAAATGACCCTTTCGTGTCCACTGGATACTGCCCTCAGTAAGACAATTGCTGTTCTTTAAAAAAAAAAAAAAGTTTTAATTTTGACAAGATTTACATGATTCAGAAAGCCCACGTAGTTCTGTGAGGTTTAGACTAGAACCCTTAGTGCCCTGCCCCAGCTCCAAATTCTTACTCCCCAGAGACATGTTTTGCTTTCAATCATTTAGTCCTTCCTTTGGTAGTTACCTCAGTAATTTTAAATAACATGCTTACACTGCTAGTTTTTCAATGATATGCGTAATCTACTGATTTTACTGCTACTAAAACTTGAAATTTAACTCTCTGATGCATCCATATACATACACATACATGTGCTCACAAGCATGCATGTATGCACACACATACACATACACACACACACCCCTCTTCCCTTCATTATCCTACTACAGTTATGACTTTTTTAAATTGGCAGGTAATTACTTTACAATATTGTGATGGTTTTGCCACACAGCAACATGAATCAGTCATAGGCTTACATTTGTCCCCTCCCTCCAGAACCACCACCCCCACCCTCCTCACCTCATCCCTCCAGGTTGTCATAGAGCCCCAGCTTTCGGTGCATCATATATCAAACTCCCGCTGGCTGTCTATTTTACATATAGTAGTATTTATGTTTCAATACTATTCTCTCAAATCATCCCACCCTCTCCTTCTTCCCATTGAATGGATAAGGAAGTTGTGGTATATATACACAATGAAGTATTGCTGCTAAGTCACTTCAGTCATGTCCAACTCTGTGTGACCCCATAGACAGCAGCCCATCAGGCTCCCCCCAGCCCTGGGATTCTCCAGGCAAGAACACTGGAGTGGGTTGCCATTTCCTTCTCCAATGCATGAAAGTGAAAAGTGAAAGGGAAGTCGCTCAGTCGTGTCTGACCCTCAGTGACCCCATAGACTGCAGCCTACCAGGCTCCTCCGTCCATGGGATTTTCCAGGCAGGAGTACTGGAATGGGGTGCTATTGCCTTCTCCCCAATGAAGTATTACTCAGCTATAAAAAGGAATGCATTTGAGTCAGTTCTAATGAGGTGGATGAACCTAGAGCCTGTTATACAGAATGAAATAAATCAGAAAGAGAAAGACAAATACTGTACGTTACTCTCTCTATATGTGTGTGTGTATATATATATATGGAATCTAGAAACATGGTATCAACAATCCTACATGCAAGGCAGCAAAGGAGACACAAAGAACAGACTTTTGGACTCAGTGGAAGAAGGAGAGTGTGGGATAATTTGAAAGAATATCATGACTTTTCATGGGATCACTACACATTGTTTACTTACTATGAAGTTATAAATAAGATGCTTATACTGTTGAGTCATATAGAACACTAGGACTTATTTTTCTCGTAGTTTTTTTCCCTGAAGTGAGTATTTTGACTAGGTTATCCTTTCAATCAGTTATACATGCAACTACCTTTAATTCATCCCCCAACCAGATCACCTCTCAAATGTTTCAAAACACATGGGGTATAGTCTCTCCTTGTTACTCCTTATTTTGGAAGCATCCTTCCTGGAGCCTGCATCCTCTCCTGCCATTAGATAGTTGCTCTCTGGATCTGCTTCCAGCTGCCCTTCTGACAGCATCTTTAACTTACAGTTGCACGCAGGAATGACACTTTCCTCTGTGCTGTGTCCCTGATTCCCTAGATCCCTTTTCCCCCCTTTTTCTCAGTTTACTCTCAAATCTACACAGTGGTTTTCCAAAAAGGGTACACGAATTAAAGATAAATTTTAGATAACTTTTATATCTGAAAAAGATCATTTTTCTATTCAAATAGATTGAGTGCAATCTATTTGAAATAGTTTTCCCTCAAGAACTTGAACTCATCTATCCATTGTCTTCTAGTTGCCTATGTGACTATCAAAAAAACTCAGATTGTTTTTAATACCAATTTTTAATATTTAATCTATTTTTTTTCTTTTTGGAAAGCATTTAAGATCTTTTCACTTTCCCAGAAACCCTGGCATTTTGTAATAGAGTGTCTGCATGGCCTTTTTCATTCTAGTAGGTGCTTTCATTCTAGAAACTCAGGTCTTTGAGTTCTGGAAAATTTTCTCAAATTACTTCTTTAATAATTTCTTCCTTTCACATTCTCTTTTCTTTTTTTGGAGCATTAATTGTTTGTTTTTTTCCCCCTTTTTTTCAGATGGGGTTGCGGGGTTGACCCTATAGATTTCGGGGCAGGGAAGTGGGTTATTTTCTTTGTTTGTTCCTACATGTTCCCTCCTACTGTTTCTCATTCTATACCTCTGTGTTTTGCTTTCGTAAGATTTCCTTGACTTTATTTTCCAGTAATGAATATTTCATTTCTGCAATTGTACTTTTAATTCCCAGTAACTCTTTTTTGCTCTCTGAATGCTGCTTTTTATGGCCTCTTAGAGCACCATAGTTTGCATGATTGTTGAGCTCATAAACTGAACAAGCAGATTGCCTGGGTGAAAACTGCAGCTCAACTGCTTAACCAGCTGTGTTAACATTTGACAACATACTTCCACCCTCTGTGGCTCAGTTTTCTCAACTGTAAAATAGGGGGGGTAGTAACAGCATCCACTTCATGCAGGGTTAGTGTAAGGACTCAGTGAGTTGCTTTGAGAGTACTTGCCCAGCCTATAGAATGCTCAGTACATCTCAGCTCTTATTATTATGTATGTTATCTCTTTTTTCATCTTTCTGCAAATATTAATTACAGGGAATTTTTTCCTTGAAAATTCCTTTATGCTTCCTGCTTTGTCTCCGCTTTTTTTTTTTTTTCCTGTTTGTTTTGGTCTTTCTCTCTCTCTCTCTTTTTTTTTTTTTTTTCAGGAGGCTTTCCTCCAACATTTCCGGATCTTGTAACAGTGAGAAATTCACATGATGATTCGATACTTCGGTGTTTACACTTGGCTTGTGCATAGGTGAGTTTCACTGTGGGTAATCTGGACATTTCGTTGTAGAGCCCCTAAGGGGTATAGGTCTTAGGCTGCTTAATCTCTTGCCTGAGTTGTGGGGTCTAAACCTGATAGCCAGTGTTCTTGACACTGAGCTGGGTAAGGGGCCCAGATGCTCCAGGGCACTCTGCTGGCTTTCCTACAGCCCACTGTGTTCCACACGTTGGCTTGTTGCCTCTGCTGACCCTCATGTTCCTTAACTAGAAGCATCTCTTCACAGATTGCACATCTGATCATATCTGGTTTGGGGTTGACAGTTGCCTAGTTTTGCAGAGTAAGAGAGGGGCTCTGGGAACTTATCTGCTTCTTACATAGTCATTTAACAAATGCTTTTTTTTTTTTTTTTAGCCCTGCCTGTACTCCCACTTATGAAAGTATCACTGCTTACTAGACTGGGCTTTTCTAGACTTCAGGGGTACAGACCTGCTTGCTTCTGAACTTTTCTCATGGCAAGTTCTGTTTTTGCCCTTCTCTCATGCTAAGTTTATTACCACTTGTTCATCTGCTCCCTCTAGAGCTAAGGTTTTATGGCCTTTTCCCCCACTTTATTTTTCATGATCTTATGACCAAATGCCGCCTTTAAAAAATCATCCTATTTGTGGATTTTCAGGGAGATGCAGAGATATGCAAGTGTGTTTGTCTGCCATTCTTCACAATTATACTTCTCAATGCATTTCTCATGATCCTGGGTTCTGCCTTTTTGGGCTATAAATAATGAGGGCTGCCATCCACATAATTAATAAATGAGTTACCTTAGTTTATGAAGCTGCTGCTGCAAGTCATTGGTGAGGGATTTGAGCTATGAGTCTTGAGAGGGAATTTTTCTGATCCGCAGACAGGCTCTCGGTGTGTGATCAGCAGTTCACACGTGTAAACTGGTTAGCAAGGCTCAGGGGAACAGTCTGTTTTCCCATGATGGTGATTCATATCTGTATGACCTTGGACAATTAAAACATCTGATGTCAGTTCTTTCCCTTGTGAAGCAAACACACCTCTGCTTCCATATTGTGTGTTAGGCTTAGAAATTGTTACTGAAATTGAACTGAAAGTATTAGTCGTGTCTGATTCTTTGTGACCCATGGCTGCCAGGGTGCTCTGCCCATGAAATTCTCCAGGCAAGAATACTAGAGTGGGTTGCCATGCCCTTCTCCAGGGGACCTTCTCAACCCAGAAATCAAACCCAGACCTCCTGCATTGCAGGCAGATTCTTTACCCACTGAGCCACCAGGTAAAGCTCTGTATAACTGATGGGACACATTATATTTTCATTGCTCCCCTTTCTTGGCTCCCAAACATATCAATCTGTGCACATTTATTTATTTTACAATACAAACCACACTAGAGTAAAATGCCTATTTTTCTGTCCTTCTCCTATGTTAGACTGAGCAGCTTCTGGGCAGGCATGTCGGTCGTGATTTACTTAGCTTGGTATCATCAAGTCCTAGCCCTGGGCATGGTACATAGTAGTTGTTCACTAAAATGTTGACTGACTACAGAGGAAACAAAGCTATCTGACACCAGGATTGAACCCATAACCTTGACCTCCTTAGTTGGAACTTCTAACCATCTACATACAGCCTTAAGAGAGCCCACTTCTGTGACAGAGATCCATTCTTCACTGGCTCTGAGCAGTGGTAAGCTGCGTCGCACTGCCTGCCTTGAATACCTGGGGGGCAGACCTGAAAAATGATCCTCCTGCTAAGCCTGACTCCACATCCTATTACCCATCCCTTGAGCCATATGTTTAGCAACTTATATTTAATAAATACAGCAGCAGAATCCGATTAGAGTGAGCCCAGTGATAGTTAAACTCGATTGCCAAGGAAATCGAGTTAGAATCCTGAATTGTTTTTATGTATTGCAATGGGCAACTGGAATGCTTGTTCCATATGGCATGGACTCTGTCTGCGGATTGCACAGCCCATTCCCTGTCAGATGGTCCCATCTGGGGTCAGTGATGATGGCAGCAAACAGTGTGGAGAGGCAGGTGATCCCCAGGGGCGTCCAGTAGATTTCAACTGTCTTCCCTCCATCACTGGCCCACTGCAGACCCACGGACTTTGGCATCGTTGGGCTTGCATCCTTACGTTTCTAATTGGCATGTTGGTATTTACGACACTGGCTCCATCCAGGGCTTCAGAAAGGCAGAGACAATGAGGAGGAGAGAACAAATGCCTCATGTAAAGGTTAGTGGAGAGCGTCCCCATGTTTCCAGAGGCGGGGTGGGCTCTTTTATCTGCACCAATCCACCTGTTTCCAGCTGTCACCATTCTGAGGCGCATCCACAAAGCTGCCAAGTGCTCAGCCAGAGAGGAGGGGCTTGCCTGCTGCTCGGCCTCCAGAGTGATATTTTTCCTTCTCTCACCACCCTTCCTGCCCCTAGAATGTACTCTCCTTCCTTCTTGAGGCTGCCTGGGGAGTTTGCCCTCCTTTACCCTGGCAGGAAGAAGTGGCTTCTACTCCCATCATTGAATGGAAATTATAGAAACTTCTTTAAAGATGTACCCCTTGGGCTGACCTGTTCAGATTTATTAATAAAGCAATTCTGTATCTTCTGGGAGTAAAATGGCCTTCCAGGAGCCCGAGGTCACTCTTTGGAAAAAGGATTCCATTCAGATCTCAAGAAGGGATGCACACGCCTCTCAGTACCCCTTGCTAAGGCTTTTGTGAATGCTTTTAGAGTCTATTACCAGGAGGCTGGCTTCTGCACATTACGAATATCAATCGAGTTCACATAGCCATTCTCCCTATCATAAAGGAGCATTCATAGAATATTCAGCAGCTTGGTGGAGACAATAAGTCTGTTTCCCTCCCTGGGCCCTTTCCCTTCCTTGTCAAGAGGAATCAGCTCGGTGAAGAGCATGGGCAGCCTAGCTTTAAGTAATTGTTCTGAAACCCGGCCTCTTGAGCCCTGCAGCCGCTTTTCTTCTGTGTCTGTCACATGTCCTTTGTGGGTCCCTTCTTCTGTAAACATTCTTCCATCTTGAAGTCATCTTGCTCTGTTCCTTGATTTCTTTCCAAATGTTTTCCTAAGAATCCATAGGCAGGAGAACTCATAGCGGCTGCTGGAATGTCATGGTCCAAGACTCAGTGGCCAGGACACCAAGTCCTTTGTCCTTCACAAAAAGGCCAGATACTTTCCAGCTGGAGTGTACAAATGTCTTGAAGTCATAGCACGTTCTTATTTAAAAATAAAGTTAGGCCTCCTTGCTTGAGTGGTAAAGTCTTAATGGCGTACATAAGGCAGATGGTCATAAAGCAAAACGAGTGCTATTTATAGCCAACCATTCAGGTGAACGAGGTGTGTAAAATAATGCTAATAGTCATAACAACAAGTAGATATTAGGGACCTCAGGATGGAAACGGAGGCTATAATAAAACACATCTTTCCCATTATTGCAATTCTGTATGTAACTCCTACAAAACAAGAGGGAGGCATTTTCTCCCTGGGCTGGGGCACAACCACGCTGACCTTATGCCTTGTGTTTTGACTTGGTCCTTGATTACACACAGATGCATGGTGAGGATGAGGGTGTCATCTGGAATTAGATGAAACGGAGAAGTGTGTTGCATTGCTTACCGCCATGTTTATCTCTTGCACTACTACCAATGATACCCCACCATGGGTGGACACAGTTATTATGCGAGGCCCAACAACCACTGAACAAGTTTTATTATTGCAGAAGAGCTATCTCAGACAGACGCTTTTTTAAAAAATTCATTTTATTGAAGTATAGTTGATTTACAGTGTCATGTTTCTAGTGTACAGCAAAGTGATTCAGGTATATATATGTGTGTATATATGTGTATATAAGTGGCTCAGATGGTAAAGCGTCTGTCTGCAGTGCAGGAGACCCAGGTTCGATCCCTGGGTTGGGAAGATCCCCTGGAGAAGGAAATGGCAGCCCACTCCAGTATTCTTGCCTGGAAAATCCCATGGACCACGGAGCCTGGTAGGTTACTGTCCATGGGGTTGCAAAGAGTGAGACATGACTGAGCGACTTCACTTTCACTTTCATGTTCCTTTTCATATTCTTTTCATTATGTTTTTTTCTTTATTTTTAATTGAAGGGTAATGACAATATTATGCTGGTTTCTGCCATACATCAACGTGGATCAGCCACAGGTATACATATGTCCCCTCCCTCCCATCTCCCACCCCATCCCGTCCATTTTGATTTATTACAGGATACTGAATATATCAATAGTTCCTGTGCTATAGAGTAGGACCTTGTTGTTTACACTCTCTCTCCCTTTTTTTTTAAATTGGAGTATAATTGCTTTACAGTGTTAGTTTCGGCTGTACAACAGAGTGAATCAGCCATATATATCCTCTCCCTCTTGGACCTCCCTCCCTCTCCCCTTCCACCCCACCGTCTAGGTCAGCACAGAGCGCCTCTTTTACACATGAGTTTTTCTCTCAAGAGCAAAGCCTAGAGGCATTTCAGTATGCTCTAGGGTACTGGGTTTGTATTTGGGGCCCTATGCATTAGATAGCATGTTGAAAAGCCGAGACAGTACTTTGCCAACAAAGGTCCGTCTAGTCAAGGCTATGGTTTTTCCTGTGGTCATGTATGGATGTGAGAGCTGAACTGTGAAGAAGGCTGAGCGCCGAAGAATTGGTGCTTTTGAACTGTGGGGTTGGAGAAGACTCTCGAGAGTCCCTTGGACTGCAAGGAGATCCAACCAGTCCATTCTAAAAGAGACCAGTCCTGGGTATCTTTAGAAGGAGTGATGCTAAAGCTGAAACTCCAGTACTTTGGCCACCTCATGTGAAGATTTGACTCATTGGAAAAGTCTCTGATTCTGGGAGGGGTTGGGGGCAGGAGGAGAAGGGGATGACACAGGATGAGACGGCTGGATGGTATCACCAACTCGATGGATGTGGATTTGAGTGAACTCCGGGAGTTGGTGATGGACAGGGAGGCCTGGCGTACTGAATTCATGGGGTCACGAAGACTCAGACATGACTGAGCAACTGAACTGACTGACTGAACTGATGTCATTGGTGAGAAGCTAAGCAAGGCAATATCCCATCAGGGAACCCTGATGGACCATCCCTGCAAAGTTTTTTGGCAACATCATCATCTAGTTTTATGTTTATAGCCCTCTTGGCATTCCCCTTTTGTTGTCCCCAGCCTTCAGGAAGTCTTGTTTAAATACTCCCCCTGGTTTTAGCTGTGCTATAGAGTTGGCAGGACAGTATCCTGGCTCATGCTTGGTCAGAAAATGAAGTAGGAGCAGCTCTGTCCCCAGATGAGCAGTGGTGGCCCTGGTAATTAACAAAAGATTTCCCTTAGGCAGTGTTTTCCAAAGTGGGTTGCATATAATGTGAGTTCCATTTGGATATTAATAAGCCTTGTAGGGATAAAGAGCACCATGGCTAACCAGGTTTGGGGAATTCTGGGTAAAGCATTTTAAATGAGTTGATTCCTAGCAAGACTCCTCAAGGCTTTTTCACTAGTTTCCTGTAGCTCCTGTAACTAATTGCTTACACCTGGTGACTTTCATTCTCACCGTTCTGGAGCTCAGAAGTCTAAAGTCAGTATAACTGACCTGAAATCAAGATGTTGGCAGGGCTGTGTCCTCCCTACAAGTTCTAAGAGAGAATCTTTTCCTTGCCTCTTTCAGCTCTGGTAGGTGTCCGTATTTTTTGACTTATGTCCACATCATTCCAGTCTTCAACAATAGCATCTTCAAATCTCTCTCTCCTCCATCTTCACAGCATCTTCTTCTCTGTGTGTCTGTCTGTGTGTGTGTGTGTGTGTGTGAGTCTGTATTTAACTTCCCTTTGCTTCCCTCTTTTGAGGATACATGTGATTGCATTTAGAGCCCACCTAGGATAAACTACTCCTCTCTAGATTCTTAATTTAATCACATCTTTTGCCATATTAAGTAATATTCACAGGCACCAGGGGTTTGGAAGTGAATATATCTTTTCACAGGGTCACCGTTTAACACGCTAAAGCCCAGACTACATTAATAAGCAGTGTGCATCTCTAGGATGAGGTAAGTGTTGTGAAGTGTTTCTTAAACCTTTATGATAAAACCCTCTTTTCAGGAAATTTTTGTAGGATCAGTGTTCTGAAGAACACACTTTTAAGAAATTCTATCAAGGGAAGATGAATCTTGGGGAAAACGAAGGCCAATCAGTCTTGCTGCCCTTCTCCTTGTAGATCTAGGTTTTATTTTACTGAGGAAGATGGCACTTTCCTCGCCTTAGGAGATGATATTATTGCACAGATAACATATGAAAAAAAATCAGCAATTTCACAGGGACATCTAAGCCAAACTCCACAGATGAAGTGTCTCTAGGGAATAGTTAAAATAGCATTGTATTTGGAGTTTCAAAACCTGGATTGGATTCCTGGTCCTCCTACATAAGAGCTAAATGATGCTGGGGAAGTAATTAAACTTTTCTAAGCCTTGGTTTTCTCATATATGAAATTGGGATAATAACCATAGCTGCCTTGTTGTAACGTGTAACTGCTGTGTGTTCAGTTCAGTCACTCAGCCATGTCCGACTCTTTGTGACCCCATGAATCGCAGCACACCAGGCCTCCCTGTCCATCACCAACTCCCGGAGTTCACTCAAACTCATGTCCATCGAATCGGTGATGCCATCCAGCCATCTCACCCTCTGTCGTCCCCTTTTCCTTCTGCCCCCAATCCCTCCCAGCATCAGAGTCTTTTCCAATGAGTCAACTCTTCACATGAGGTGGCCAAAGTACTGGAGTTTCAGCTTTAGCATCATTCCTTCCAAAGAAAACCCAGGGCTGATCTCCTTTAGAATGGATTGGTTGGATCTCCTTGCAGTCCAAGGGACTCTCAAGAGTCTTCTCCAACACCACAGTTCAAAAGCATCAATTCTTTGGTGCTCAGCTTTCTTCACAGTCCAACTCTCACAACCATACATGACCACTGGAGTGTGTAAAAGCATTTTATTAAATGTGAAAGTTTATATAATCTAACTAATTATTTCTATTCTCTGAGACCCAAAGTTGAAAAAAAAAAAAAATCTTGTCCTATTGGTTGATGATAATGATGGTGGTGGGAGTAGATTTCTCCTGGACTTCTCTGGAGGTCAGGTTGCTTTTATTCAGAGAGAGACTGTAGAAACCTGATTATACTTTCTTATCTACTGTTATATTTCCAATACTTGACATCTAGTGAGTGCTCATATGGCATGAATAAACTCCCCTTGCCTGGATCACTACCCCCAGTACCAGTTTTACACAATTGTGGAATTCTTGGGTTGGAAAGGCCCTTGAGATGTCATCTAGAACAGAAGTTCCCCAGTGCTGATCTGGGAACTGTTAATGGACGGCTACATGAGAACCAGCTGGAAGTGTATTAAATACAGTTGCCAGGCACCACTCTGAGGATTCTGATTCAGTAGATCCCAGGGGGCACCCGGGAACCTGTACTTTTATTAAGTTCCCTGGGAGATGTGACACAGCTTGTCCATATACTAATCAAGCCTTCCCACTATCTTCATATGGAACCACTCCTAAAGTATCACACCAAATAGTCTATTTCTTTTTAAAGATCTCCGTGGAATTTTTGCAACTTCCTTTACTAGAGATGCTCTTTTTATCAAGCAGTCATATGAGTCAGCCACAGCTCAGTGCATCTTCGTGATTCATGTATTCACTCATTTGTCCATTCATACAGACATTTATTTTGCACCTACGATGTGCCTGGCACAGTGCTAATTTATTCCACTGTATTCCTTTTCAGAAGCTCCTTAGTCAACAAGAAGCCCATGATTTAAAGCCTTTGATTTCTGCTTTTCTGACTTGAATAAGTAGAGAAGTAAGACAACTTGCCTTTCTGCTTCACTGTTTGCTTTTCTCTTTCCAGGGATTATCTTTAATGTAAGAAGGAAGCTTTTCTTCCCTTCAGTGGTGAAATCTTGAATGCCTCGGATTCATGGATCAGACAGTTGGGAGGGGCCTCAGGAGACCCAGTCCTCAAAAAGGTAAGGGAGCATCAGCCTCATTTCCCCATTCACAAAATAAACTAAATAGAAGTCAGGAGCCCTAAATGATTTCCCCAGCATCAGAATCAAGAAATGTAGGGCTTAGATCTCTCCCTTTTATTTCTTAAAATAATGTTTATTCAGAACTTTTTATTCTAAAATAAAGTATGTGGAAGCAATATTCTCCCATTTAAAAAATAGTTCCTTTCATATGTTCATCTAGCTGGCTTAGGGAATGGGCCTTCTTCTTCAGGGTTCATAATTACTTATTGACACTTTCTGATATTCTCCCTGTTGGCTTATAAATAAATATCACATTCTCCCAGGCTGAGCCAGCCAATGTCTATTACATGGTGGATGAGTGAAATGTTAGCTGAACTTTATTTTCCTAGGCTATGGGGCCGCAAATGTTTTTCAGAGAGTCTCTCTAGCCCTAGAGGATGACAGCGCTTCCCCAAGCTCTGCTCCTCCTGTCTACTGAGTCTCTGTTCCAAGGATGCTCTGCTCACCTGTCACCAGCAGTCTCCAACCCTGATGAGGAAGCAGGTCTCCAGGCAGTTCTAGAAGCTGCCAGGGGCTCTGCTGGAATGGGGCTGCAGCAGCTGGGAGCCCTGCTGTCCCTGTTCCTCTGGGTCCTTGATAGGAACTTCACAGGGCCAAACAGTACTGCCATCCTGTGGCAAATCACACCCTTTGGGGAGCAAGGGAGTGGACCCATATCTCTGACCTGTGTGTCAGAGGATTGAGCTAATTAGAATTGATAATTCTCAGTTTAAACAACGTCTACCATATCGCATTGTATTCTTGTTAAAAAGAGTTTCTGGACAGAGTAGATTCTGTAATCTGTCCTCCTTTGCTCACATCCATCCAGAAGTCAACAGAGGGATGAGTAAGCACCAAAGGCTTCAGGGCCATCAACTGTGGCCTCAAATCCTGGGATAGCTTATGGGAACAGGATTGTAATGGTCTTTGTAAGGGCAATGAGAAGTTTGAGATTTGCTGCATTGTCTGAGCCAAATATAATTAGATGCCCGTTGGCCAGAGGAAAAAGCAAGATACTCCACTTTGTGTACGTGTGTGTGCACCTAGCTAGCATATGGAAGAGACTCTTGATTAGATGAGGGTGGTGTCTTTTTCTTTCAATCTTTCTTTTAAATTACTGATATTTGTATATACCAATAGTATCATGAATTTTCACTCCATTTTCTGGAAATCTAATCATTAAGAATCCACCTGCAATGCAGTAGCCACAGGAGATACGGGCTTGATCCCTGGGTTGGGAAGATTCTCCTGGAGGAGGAAATGGCAACCCACTCCAGTATTCTTGCCTGGGGAATCCCATGGACAGAGAAGGTTACAGTCCATGGGGTTGCAAAGAGTTGGACACGACTGAAGCAAATTAATATGCGTGTAGTCATTCAAAATAGTCCCTTCATTCTGTTAGCAGTGAAATCTGAAGTTCAGAGAATCTAAAGAAATTAACTGAATGCCAACAAATAGTGCCATTTATGAAACATATAACATTCCCATCTTTTTTCTCTCTCTCTCCTACTCTCTCACTTCACCCAGTTTGTCCAAATCACTTGAAAGGGGATAAAGCTGTTTTGTGTACAAACATACAAAGCCTTCCTTTTCTTCCCTGACCCCAGCCCACTGTCATCACCCACCACCTCCCTGATCCCAAGAGAGCCTAGACTAAGCAACTTTTGGCTTTATTTGTAAACCTGTGAATTCGGGACCAGCCCAGCAGCAGACCAGTCCCTTGGTGCTTGTCTCCCAGAGTGTTCACAGAGCTATTTGCATATGTCCCGAGGGAGAAGCACCCTAGGAAGCCACCAGTGTCAGCAGCCATGGCCACGCTCCTAGGATAACTGGGGTGGAAGGACATGTCTCATGGAGTCTCAGCTTTGGATTTATTCTGATGCCGGGAAATAGGGGGTGGAAGGCGAAAGTGCAGGGCAGAAGGAAGACAGATGAATGGTTAATGGGGGCTGAAGTGGCAGATTGAGGGAGAGCACAAACACAACAGACAGAACGATGGAGTGATGGATTGGACCCGGAGATGTAAATAGGATAGTTTATCTAAGCTGTTTAGAGTCTCTCCTTCTTATCTATCCATCTATTTATCTATCTGTCCTAAGGTAGGGGAACAGACAGATAACATGAGTAGGATGGATTAGTGGCAGGCACAGGTGCCTCCTGGCATCCCAGACTTCAGGAGAGGGAAGGGGATTGGGGACCTGGAGGACAGATTCCAAACACTTCCCTGGAAGATTCCCACCCCTCCTGTGCCCCGAATAAACAGACAACTAGCACTCAGACAGAGAGGGTTACTCAGGCACCTCAGTGACCGCTCACCTTCTTCGTGCTCCAGACCTTTGCTCTAACGATCTGCAGGTGTTCTGTTCTCAGACCCAGAAAGTGGGCAGCTGTCAATCTGAGGGGGGAGGCTGGGAGAGCACGGCTTGGTGCTAGCATACATTTTTATCCCAAAGCCTTGCTTTAAATTCCAGTCAGGCTTCCAGTCTTGCAACAACACCAGGGGAAAGGAAGAGCAGGAAAAAAAAAGAGAGAGAAGGAACGCTAACTGGGCTCCGGCTGCTCCGGAAAGCTGTCAGCTGTCAGGGCCGCTTAACTGACAAGCAGAGCCCTGGGAGCCCAGCCCCGGGAGAGGACAGGGCTGGCTGCCAACCAGTGGGCAGCGAGGTGGGAGTGTGTTCTGTGGTCTGTGGTCAACCAGGGAAAGCAGGGGGCTCAGGGTATAAAGGTAGCTGTGTGGAGGGGAATCAGGACCTCTCTGGACACCCTCTCTTAGCTGGAATAGGACAGATGCTTCAGAACTAGGGAGGGTGGAAGTGAAGGAGGCAAGGGGGCAGAGGAAGCTGAGAGATTTCCAGAGCTCACTCCAGGCACACAGGTGCAGGGACCCCACCTTTGACCCCTGTCACCTCAGGACTGAGTAACAGCCTTTGGGTTAGCTAGCAGTCACTACAGGAATGAGCTGGCCTTTCCCTTTTCTTATCCACACACCTCAGCTTCCAGGATCCCTCTATCTTTCTCCTCCCCCTTTCTTTCTGCTGGACCCGAATTCCTAGGTTTGAAATTCTGGTGAATCTCAAGATTAGAACAGATTCTTGTGTCAATTGGGAAGAGATAGCTGGGCTCTGTCCAGTTCTCACTAGGTAATGACCCTGTGACCTTGATCCTAGTCCCCACTGCTTATTGTGTGACCTTCATCCCATTCCCCAGTTTATTCACTGCAACCCCGATCCCAGTCTCCACCACTGATTTTGTGACCTTGGTCTCAGCCCCCACTTCTGACTATGTGACCTTCATCCTAGTTCCCACTACCTACTTATGTGTGATTTTGAGCAAATAAGCCTTATCTCTAAGAGGGAGATAATCCTTAATCCACTAAGCAAACAAAATACACATATAGAGACATTTCATAAACTATAGGAGTCTTATATAAGACATTATTCTTCCCTGATTTATCTTTGTTTTTCCCTGACAGCCCTGGCACAAAGACTTACACAGAGTAGGCACTCAATAATAGTCAAATGAGCAAATAAATAAGTGGATGAAGGGATGTAGGAGAGAAATGTTTCTCTAAATTTGGTTATGGAATGTCTGAACTCACAGCAAACCTAGACTTGGGAACTCTGAAATGAGACCTGGGAATCTGTACGTCAGCTGGTTGTACGGGTAGTCAGTGTTTCAAACCTGGGAAATTTCTCCTCCAAATGGGAAAGTGGAGAACGTATAACAGGGTTTTGTGATTTTGTTGTTATGGCTATTAAAGGGCATGGAACATCATTGTTGGATCCCCAGCACACAGCACAGTGCCTGAAAAACAACAGATTGACATTCAGGACAAATTATTGTTTCATGAATGTTACAATGTTTTGGTGGAAAGCAGGTTTCTGAAGTTTCAGTAATGATGCAAAAAACTCAGCCTCTGTGTACCACTGCTAAATTGAATTTTGAGACAGAGTTTTGGGCGATGCAGAAAAGAATAACTATTGCTTTGCCAGGCAAGAGGGACATAGAGGGCTTGTGCCCTCAAAATTGTGCATCCTAACCTGAGAGATTTTGGTGAGGAGTTTTACAGCAGTGAGTCAACAGCAGGACAGGATTGCTGATAAAGGTCAGGGTTGGTGCTGGGCATGAACTCTTTTATCTAGCCTCAGGTGGTCTCCTGATGAACTTCTGTGGTTTCCAAGGTTATCACACTGTACCATCTCTCTGGAATGAAATGTTTCATCAAGTATTAACATCTTCTGTTGGTTGGGGTTATTAGTTCTTCAGTCAGTTCAGTTCAGTCACTGAGTCGTGCCCAACTCTTTGCAAACTCTTGGACTGCACCATGCCAGGCTTCCCTGTCCATCACCAACTCCCAGAATTTGCTCAAACTCATGTCCATCAAGTTGGTGATGTCATACAACCATCTCATCTTCTGTCATCCGCTTCTCTTCCTGCCTTAAATCTTTCCCAGCATCAGGGCCTTTTCCAATGAGTCAGTTCTTCCATCAGGTGGCCAACGTATTGGAGCTTTAGGTTCAATATCAGTCCTTCCAATATCAGGACTAATATCCTTTAGGACTGACTGGTTTGATCTCCTTGTGGTCCAAAGGACTCTCAAAAGTCTTCTCCAACACCACAGTTCAAAAGCATCAATTATCTGGTGCTCAGCTTTCTTTATAGTTCAACTCTCACATCCATACATGACTGATGGAAAAACCATAGCTTTGACCAGAGGACCTTTGTTGGCAAAGTAAGGTCCCTGCTTTTTAATATACTGTCTAGGTTTGTCATAGCTTTTCTTCCAAGGCACAAACGTCTTTTCATTTCATGGCTACCGTCACCATCCACAGTGATTTTGGAGCCCAAGAAAATAAAATCTGTCACTGTTTCCATTGTTTCCCCATCTATTTGGCATGAAATGATGGGACCAGATGCCATAATCTTCATTTCTTGAACGTTGAGTTTTAAAACAACTTTTTCTCTTTCCTCTTTCACTTTCATCAAGAGGCTTTTTAGTTCCTCTTCACTTTCTGCCATAAGGATGGTGTCATCTGCATATCTGAGGTTATTAATATTTCTCCCAGCAATCTTGATTCCAGCTTTTCCTTCATCCAGCCTGGCATTTCTCATGATGTACTCTGCATATAAGTTAAATAAGCAGAGTGGCAATATACAGCCTTGACATACTCCTTTCCCAGTTTGGAACCAGTCCGTTCTTCCATGTCCTGTTCTAACTGTTGCTTCCTGACCTGCATACAAATTTCTCAGGAGGCAGGTAAGACGGTCTGGTATTCCCATCTTTTGAAGAATTTTCTACAGTTTGTTGTGACGCAAACAGTCAAAGGCTTTGATATAGTCAATAAAGCAGACATAGATGTTTTTCTGAAATTCTGTTGCTTTTTCTATGATCCAGTGGGTGTTGGCAATTTGATGTCTGGTTCCTCTGCCTTTTCTAAATCCAGCTTGAACATCTGGAAGTTCTTGGTTCACATAGTGTTGAAGCCTGGCTTGGGGAATTTTGAGCATTACTTTGCTAGCATGTGAGATGAGGGCAATTGTGTGATAGTTTAAACATTCTTTGGCAGTGCCCTTCTCTAGGATTGGAATGAAAACTGACATTTTCCAGTCCTGTGGCCACTGCTGAGTTTTCCAAATTTGCTGGCATATGGAGTGCAGCACTTTCACAGCATCATCTCTGAGGATCTGAAATAGCTCAGCAGGAATTCCATCACTTTCACTAGGTTTGTTTGTAGTGATGATTCCTAAGGCCCACTTGACTTCACATTCCAGGATGTCTGGCTCTAGATGAGTGAGCACATCATAGTGATTATCTGCGTCATGAAGATCTTTTTTGTACAGTTCTATGTATTCTTGCCACCTCTTCTTAACATCTTCTGTTTCTGTTAGGTCCAAACCATTTCTGTCCTTTATTGTGTTTATCTTTGCATGAAATGTTCCCTTGGTATCTCTAATTTTCTTAAAGAGATTCCTAGTCTTTCACATTCTATTGTTTGCCTCTTATTTCTTTGCCTCACTGAGGAAGGCTTTCTTATCTCTCCTTGCTGTTCTTTGGAATTCTGCATTCAGATGGGTATTCTTTCCTTTTCTCCTTTGCCTTTCGCTTCTCTTTTTTTCTCAGCTATTTGTAAGGCCTCCTCAGACAACCATTTTGCCTTTTTGCATTTCTTTTTCTTGGGGATAGTTTTGATCACCGCCTCCTGTACAATGTCACAAACCTCCCTCCATAGTTCTTCAGGCACTCTGTCTATCAGATCTAATCCCTTGAATCTGTTTGACACTTCCACTGTTTAATAGTAAGGGATTTGACTTAGGTCATACCTGAGTGGTCTAGTGGTTTTCCCTACTTTCTCCAATTTAAGTATGAATTTGACAATAAGGAGCTCATGATCTGAGCCACAGTCAGCTCCCAGTCTTGTTTTTGATGACTGTATCGAGCTTCTCCATCTTCTCCTGCAAAGAATATGATCCATCTGATTTCTCCGAGTTCTTCAGGAAAGCTCAGAGACAGTGTTGTTATCACTTGAGGTGGAATCAGGACCCTGCCCCAAGGCTGCACTGTTGTTTCTTGGCTGCTCCTCCCCTGTCTCTGCGTCTCCTCCTTTTCCTGATTAGCAACTGTTTGAATCTGCCCTTTGGAACTCAGGAAAGGTCTTGGAGGCTGGAGACCATTCCCTGCTACAAGAGACGGGGGACACAGAAAGAACTGTTTCCAGGACGCTGTGTCACATTGAAAGATGATTTTAAGACATTGCTACAGTGCAGCCATAGGCTTACATAGGGACGTCACTCCAAGGAGAAGAATATCCAACAAGATGGTGCAAGGCTGGCTAGGCTGGGGCCAGCTGGGTATCTGGGCCAACAGGGTTAAGGAGGCGCTCCTCTTAGATTTGTAGAAGAACCCATTTAAATATTGTGCTATAGGGGCCTCGCCTCCCTTACCCTAGGTCTGGCCCTGAGGTAAGGAGAAGGGTTAGAGAAGGTATCTGGAAGGAGTCATTAAGTCTGAAAAAATGAACAGGAAGTAGTCTTGCAAGGGTCTCTTGCTGCTGCTGCTGCTGCTAAGTCGCTTCAGTTGTGTCCGACTCTGTGCGACCCCATAGACGGCAGCCCACCAGGCTCCCCCATCCCTGGGATTCTCCAGGCAAAAACACTGGAGTGGGTTGCCATTTCCTTCTCCAATGCATGAAAGTTGAAAGTGAAACTGAGGTCACTCTTAGCAACCCCATGGACTGCAGCCTACCAGGCTCCTCCATCATGGGATTTTCCAGGCAAGACTCCTGGAGTGGCGTGCCATTGCCTTTTCCATGCAAGGGTCTCTTAGGAGAAAGTTATTTCAGGCAGAAGGAAGAATATAAACAAAGCAGAGGCGCTAGAAACATTAAGATGTAAGTGAAGAATGACCCCCCCACCACCAGCTCATTGAGGTAGCAGAAGCATAGAATTAAAGGTGGAGGGTGAGGAGAAATGAGACAGGTGAGAAACAGAACATGGCAGGGTCTTGTCAGTCTTGGTAATGACCTTAGGATTTATGCCACTGGCTGTGGAAGCAGGAGGGTAACATGCTCTGTTTGTGCTTCAAACAGAACATTCTAGTCAACTTCTGTGCCATCCAATTCACATATATTATGCACCATAAATGCAAGCCACATGCATAAACTTAAATTTGGTAGTGGCCACATTTAAAAAGGGAGAAGAAAAGGAGAAACTACTTTGAATATTTTATTTGACTTGACATATTCAAATAGAATCATTATAACCATTTCAGCATATAATCAATATTAAACATTATTAATGAGATATTTTATAGGCCTTTTTTATTGTACCAAGACCTCAAAATCCAGTGTGTAATTCATGCTTACAGCACATCTCAATTCTGAAGAACCACATTTCCAGTGCTTGGTAGCTGGCTAGTGGCTACAAGGCTACAATATTGGATTATGCAAGTCTCAAGGATGGACTCCAGATGCTAAAGTACTGAAGCAGGCTTTTACAGGGTTTGGGGGAAGATGATAGGTTCCTAATCCAGGGTATTGCCAATGGAAATGGAGAGAAAGTGATAGACTGTCCAGTGACTTAGCTTCTCCTAGCTTCTTTTCTTGTGAAATCAGGATACAGCATTTACCTTCCTGGATGATGCAAAGAATCTTTGAGATGATGTACATAAAGCACTGAGCTTCCCAGGTGGAGCCAGTGGTAAAGAATCCGCCTACTAATGCAGAAGATCCAAAAGAGGCAG
This sequence comes from Neotragus moschatus, assembly GCA_006410615.1. NCBI lineage: Eukaryota > Metazoa > Chordata > Mammalia > Artiodactyla > Bovidae > Neotragus > Neotragus moschatus. The sequence continues at coordinate 2,005,547 of SJYA01002284.1, read as the reverse complement.
TTTCGATCCCTGGGCTGGAAAGATCCCCTGGAGGAGGAAATGGCCACCCACTCCAGTATTCTTGCCTGGAAAATTCCATGGGCAGTGGAAGCTGGTGGCCTACAGTTTCTGAGGCCACAAAGAGTCAGACATGACTGAGCAACTGAGCATGTACAAAGCACCAGCCCAGGCAGACAGGGAAAGTAGGTTCAGCCATCATTCTCCCCACAACCAAGCCGTATGCTCTCTCAGAAATAAGAATTGACTTCTGACTTGGATAAGATGGGGTTTTAAAGCACCAGAATGGTGCAGTAACATGCATAGACTGCGGTCCCTAAAAAAATGGCACGGTAACCCCACTGCACCTTCAAAGGTGTCTCCCTCGATATCACCCAAGTGAAGGGACGTTTGTTCCTGACTGTCATGGGAAGGCTGGAAGAGTACATGAAGCCAACCCAGGACAGGCAGAAAAGTGGAATTGCTGACATTCTGGGCAGCAGCCACTCTGACTATCAGCAGCCAGCAGTTGGCAGCAGCTCCAGATGACTGAGAACAGAACAGCTTAATTGGACGAGTACAGACACCGTGGCGTGTCAGCCTGGCATGGCTGAATGCAAGAGTGTTTCCCTGCAGTCCACTTTCCTTGCCTTAGGTTGATAAACGTGTATTTTCTTGGAGAATACCCCCAGCCAAAACCCTGTGAACAGATCTATGTTCCTTGGAATTATTTAAAAAACAAAACAAAACCCTTTCCGGGTAGATGCAAGATACAGCCCTTCGGACAGAGTTGATTATATTGAAGAAAGGGGTGGGGAGTAGGATGGAGAGAAATAGGTCATTCTGTGCTCATGAGAACGCCATCTGCATGAGGGGTGTCCAAAGAGTAAGACAGGGGCTACACAGAAACCTCAGCTGCCTTAAGACCCTTCTCATCACAGTCCAACTTACCTCATCTTTCCACCGGGGTAACTTTCAGATGAAACTTTGTTCACTTCCAAAATGATGATTTTGATCAGCTGAAGTCATTGGGTAGGTGCTGAGGATTTTTAAAAGTGACCAAGTAATAAACACCTAGAGCTGCAGAGAAGTACACCTCAGGTTCCCTTGGGTTCCCTCTGATTCACATGAATTTGCTTATCTCTGTATTAGTCAGTATAAGCCAACTGTTGTAACAAACAACCTCCAAATTCCACTGGGATATAGCATAACAAATGCTTGTGTCACAGTCTGATTTAGAGAAGCAGTTTCCCTGGACAAGTTTCTTCCAAGGAGACCTTACATGTCATGGTTCTAACCGTCAGCCCTCAGAACAATTTCCTCCCTTCTCATAGGAGAGGAAAGAAAAAAGAGAATTGCATTTGTGGAGTGTCCATGGGGCAGGCATGGGAGAAGGTGCATCATCTCTGCCTAATTCCTTTGTCCACAGTTCAGGCACATGGGTGCATTTAACTTGAGGACGCTGGCAAAATATATAGACTATGTGTGAAGGAGAAATAGGAAAAGGTTTGCTAGTCTCTAGTCGGTCTTTGTCATTCGTTCTTTCTCTCTCTTTCTCTGATGAGAATAAAATGGACAGTTTCAGGCTCTGATTTGACCCTGAAGGTTTGGGGGTCAGAAGACTGCAAGAGAGGGGCAACTTTAATTAGAGGGCGATGCTTTGTAGTTTCAAGGTGATTATTAATCAGCAAAATGTCATGGGCAAGAAGTTGAAATGCCAATTTATATTTTTTTCCTCTGTATTCCAGACTTATTTTGTCAGTTTCTGAGCCAAAGAAAGGAAAGGTGTTGCAACCAGTGTGCCAAAAGAGTGATGGGATGGTCTAGTCTTTCATCACTAATTGGCACTGTGTTGTCATCTAGGGTTCTAGGTACTTTTGCCATAAGCATATTTGCTGCAAACATTTTCACCACATAATTAACTGTCCATAAGGAAATTTTGCTGTAGAAGATAAGATAACTGGTTGATGGGTTTTAGCTTGACAGTTTGGTTCCAACTGATGGAAATGAGTTAGTATTTCTTCCAGTTATCAGCTTTATTGATGGCTTTATCCAGCTGTCAAGTGACAATGAATCATCCCCAAGTTCAGTTCAGTTCAGTCGCTCAGTCGTGTCTGACTCTTTGCGACCCCATGGACTATGGCACATCAGGCCTCCCTGTCCATCACCATTCCATCACCAACTCCTGGAGTTTACTCAAACTCATGTCCATTGAGTCAGTGATGCCATCCAACCATCTCATCTTCTGTCGTCCCCTTCTCCTCCCACCTTCAGTTTTTCCCAGCATCAGGGTCTTTTCAAATGAGTCAGTTTTTCACATCAGGTGGCCAAAGTACTGGAATTTCAGCTTTAGCATCATCCCTTCCAAAGAAATCCCAGGGCTGATCTCCTTTAGAATGGACTGGTTGGATCTCCTTACAGTCCAAGGGACTCTCAAGAGTTTTCTCCAACACCACAATTCAAGCTGGTTTCTTATTTTGAAATTCACTATATTGGAGGAGAGAGAAACCAAGGGCCCTGAAGACACAAGGTTGAGCCTATATTTCCCATAGAACTTTGTAGTCTATGAAATTCCCTTCATTGACAAGATGTTAAGGACAAACAACAGTTCAGAGACTTTCACAACACAATATAAAGTTTGGTTACAAACCTTCATCCTAGTACTGGGAAACTGATACCTCTTCTTAATGGAGGGGAGAAGGCAATGGAACCCCACTCCAGTACTCTTGCCTGGAGAATCCCATGGATGGAGGAGCCTGGTAGGCTGCAGACCATGGGGTCACCAAGAGTCGGACATGACTGAGCGACTTCACTTTCACTTTCTAATGAAGGAAGAAATTTAAGCAAAAAAGGAAAAGCGCAATACTGAATGAGGAGACAAATCAATGTACACACACACACACACACACACACACACACATACACACACATACACGCACATATAGAAACTAGGAACAAAAGACTTGGAAGACAACCCACAAAATAAAATCAGTTATTTACAAAATCTTGCCATGAATCTTTACCCATTTAAAATATATTCAAATACTTTGTATTTTTTTAATAGTCTTTTACATTTTGTTACTCATTTTTCATGTTTCATTATAGCCTTCTTTTATGTTTTATTATTTTCTTTTTTACAACTAAATCACTTTATGTCCAATTCGTTGTGGTGAAAAATATCTGTGGCAGAAACACTCACAGTAAAAATGCTTATGGCAAAAATACCTGATATGATCACACCCAGGACCCCTATTGCCAGCCAAGTATCTTTTGGATCCAGGCAAGCGGATCTTTTGTGACGGTACTATGGCAGCAGAGTATTTTCTTTTTCCTAAAAAAATCTATCCTGGGGGGAAGAAAGCGCCCTGAATGTCTAGAATAAACAACTGTAGCTGCAAGGGTGTGGAGATGCCAGTCTAGTAAGATACTGTGACATGCAGGCAGTGGTCCCGGGTGGGTGATAATAGAGATGTCATTGTAACACATGCTGTGATGTGCCAGGGAGGTTCCCTCTTCAGGGTTGATGACGTATCCCCTTGCTTCTTGGGGCACTAACTGCTGGCTGCTCACAGGTCACAGCTATGCCTCTCACTCGGAATTGCCTTGACCAAAGTTCTGCCTCCTCCCATGCATAGCCCCTTCCAGGTAACCTGTGCCTAATGATTGTCTACCTAGAGATTTAAAAACCTGGCTGTCTTTCCTCGATTGGGGACAATTCTGAAAGGCCATTCAAGCTCCAAAACTCCTCATAGAGTCTGCTTAGGTCTCAGTTGAAAAGTGAGAGTATTAGTTGCTCAGTCGTGTCTGACTCTTTGTGACCCCATGGACTGTAGCCCGCCAGGCTCCTCTGTCCATGGAATTCTCCAGGCAAAAATACTGGAGTGGGTAGCCATTCCCTTCTCCAGGGGATCTTCCCAATGTAGGGACTGAGCCCAGATCTCCCCCATGGCAGGCAGATTCCTTACTGTCTGAGCCATCAGGGACAACCTCATTATAAGTCATCCACTGCTTCTGCTCAAACTTTCCGTCTTCACTTGCTTACGTATGTATCCCTCAAGAACTGCTCCCATTAAAGCTCCTGCATGAAGCTTCTAATCTAGGAATTCATTGTTACAGAGAGGAGTTGTAGGAAGCTGACTTTCAAAATGGGTTTTGGAGATATGTTTGTCATTGGATCTGGCAAGGAAAAACCCATCACTGGTAGTAGATAGAGTTGAATTTACCCCTGAGATGCTATGGCAGTGCAGTTAGAATCAGGGGGATTTCTGTGCAGTTAAGATGATCACCAGCAGTAGAATGATATGGGATATCCAGAGAAGGGGATACATGCCCTGGTGCAGTGTTTCTCATGATTGAAGGGATAAGGGAAATGTAATTATAAGGACCATGGAATTGGGTGCCTGTTGCTGAGCACCATTGATTTTTGAAAGATAAATAATGACAGGCTCAGATGATTAATCACCATTTCCAGACAAAACATGAAAGCTAGAGGGCCTCCTTAGCTGCACTTAGAGAAACCCTGGTCTCCTAAAACCAGAGTACATAGCAAGAGAATAAAAACCTAGGCTCAGGACTTAATCATCAAAGTAGTAGAGCTTCAGATTGGATTGACTTCTTAGCCTCAGTAAGTCCCTATGCCAAATACAGGGCCCTAATGGGGAAGAAATAGGATGCTGAGACTTGAAATGGGCTAAATAGATACAGTAAAGACCTTGACTTGCTTGGCCTTCAGAAGTCCCCTCCTCCCCTCTGCCTTGTTAGAAGACAGTATCCCTGCCTGTGTTTGAAGAAGTTGCAGAGACCTCACATGAGACATGCACTTTATAAGGCAATGCCTGCCTGCCTCAGGATCACTCCCAGCACCCCTCTTGGCAACCAATCCAATAAGGAAGATTGAATCTCAGTAAACTAGACTAAAGATGTGCTAAGCCTGCTATAGAAGAGAGAGAGCATATTCCAAAGGATCTGTAAGGCATGGCTAATTGGTACTTGGAGTAGCTGATACCAGATGCATGGAACTGAATCCTGGAGTTCTGTATCTAGAAGGACAGAGCATAAGATTAGATAATACAGGCTAGTAGAGCTAGCCTGATTAGCTGGATTGATAAATCTTATCAATGCAGGAACAGTCTTCTTTTTATATGATCTGACACCCTCGCAAAGACCTAAGAGATGTTACCAACCTATTGCTAGAAGGACTTTGCTGCTACTGCTGCTGCTAAGTCACTTCAGTCGTGTCTGACTCTGTGCGACCCCAGAGACGGCAGCCCACCAGGCTCCTCCACCCCTGGGATTCTCTAGGCAAGAATACTGGAGTGGGTTGCCATTTCCTTCTCCAAGAAGGACTTTAGGATCTGGAAAAAGGCTGCTGCTGCTGCTGCTAAGTCACTTCAGTCGTGTTCGACTCTGTGCTACCCCACAGACGGCAGCCCACCGGGCTCCGCCGTCCCTGGGATTTCCCAGGCAAGAACACCAAAGTGGGTTGCCATTTCCTTCTCCAATGCATGAAAGTGAAAAGTGAAAGTGAAAAGTGAAAGTGAAGTCACTCAGTCATGTCCAACTCCTCGCGACTCCATGGACTGCAGCCTACCAGGCTCCTCTGCCCATGGGATTTTCCAGGCAAGAGTACTGGAGTGGGGTGCCATTGCCTTCTCCAGAAAAAGGCTAGGCACACGTATTGTGAAGTAGAAATGCTAAAATTTCCATGGAGTATGTTGAAGGAACAAATCAAAAATTTCAAGGAAGTTGGCACGTGAGACTTCATATACTATATAAGGCTGGAAACTCACCTGTTGAATATATTCCATGAGAGGGCCTGCATGATACTCGAAGTGTCACACCAAAAAGGAATACACTGGTGAAAGTCAGATCAGCTTAGTGATGCCAGTTCTCTATAAATCAAGGCTGATGATACGGGAAGCTACTGTAGAGACTAGACCCCCAAACAATAAAAGTTCACATGGTGACCCTCAAACCCTCTGAAGCAAGGTAGTTGCAATTACCGTAATGACGAAAGATGCCCACAGATACCACATTATGTGGCAACATCCAAAGGCCTTTGGATTGGGCTGGAGAGGGAATTTAACTTCCAAATAGCTAAGGAAATATTAATGGAAATTTGATGTTTTCAGAAGAAAGTTCGGGGATAACTAGGCAAAGCGGATATTTCTTAGTTAATATATACAAAAGGTATCTAGGATGGATGATAGGAAGGGATGAAGGCAATTTCTCAAATTAAAATTCTTATTTATTTTGCCATTTCCAAACTTTTTGGGGGTTGTGCCGGGTCTTGTTGCTGTGTGCAGGCTTTCTCTAGTTGTGGCAAGTGGGGGCTACTCTTCCTTGCTGTGAACAGGCTTCTCATTGCAGCGACTTCTCTTGTTGCCGAGCACAGGCTTTAGGTGCAGGAGCTTCAGTAGCTGCAGAACGCAGGCTCAATAGCTGTGGCTTGTGGATCCTAGAGCACGTGGGTCCTAGGGCGCAACTGCCTAGCAGTTGTGGCAGCTGGTGGGCTCTAGAGTGTGGGTTCAGTGGTTAAGTTATACAGGTTTAGTTACTCTGCAGGATGTAGAATCTTCCTGGGTCCAGGGATCAAGTCTGTGTCCACCGCACTGGCAGGTGGATTTTTGTCCACTGCACTACCAGAGAAGTCCTCAAGTTTCCAAACTGGAGTCAGTTCGCAGAACCAGAACACCAAAGGCAGAAAGAGATTCTGGTTCCCTGTGAAAAGGAATCATGCATTTGTGTTCAGTTGAAACCTCCTCTAGTCCTTCTCTCAGGGACCATAGCTGTTTTACTTATTGACATGCGTTTGGTAGAAGAGAAGACCCAAAGTCTTCAATATGGCAAAAGAGCCTTTCTGTTAGAGTTGAATTCAGAGGTCAGTTTGGGGAGTATTGCCATACAGTGATGCTGTATGTGCCAGAAAATAAATGAAATTCTGGAATCCTTGGTCTGGCTCACAGTGGGTCTACAGGATTTAAAGATACAACTGATGGTCATCTGCTGGTATAATTGAAATTAGCATGCTTGGCATTTGGCAGAAATTTGGATTTGGCATTCATTCTTTAATCCATAGAGTAAGAAATATAGGGAAAAGAATGAAGGCAGGAAGAAAAGGGGATGACAGAGTACGAGATGGCTGGATGGCATCACTGACTCAATGGATATGAGTTTGAACAAGCTCCAGGAGATGGTGAAGGACAAGGAAGCCTGGCATGCTGCAGTCCACGGGGTCGCAAAGGTCAGACACAACTGAATGAGTGAACAACAACAACAACAATGAAATATAGTAGTAAAAGCTGGATGGAAGTCTCTGCAACTTCTAATCAAGCCAAGATAGTAACTAAAACAATGATATTGCAACCTGGGGAGAATAGTAAACATTAGTGTTATTTTAAAAGAAGTAAGGAATACAAGGGTGACGGTCTGCAACAAATCCCCATTTAATTCAATAGAATGTCCCACACAAAAATAGAATGAATTGCAACTGAAGGATGCAAATCAAGTAGTGGCTCCAATTGCAGCTGCTGCCCCAGATGTGATTTTACTAAAGCAGGTTAATATAGCCTCCAACACATACTAAGTGGCCATTGATCTAATGAGTGCATTCTTCTCTATCCCTGTAGGAAGAGGACCAGATACGGTTCATATTTATGTGAGACGGTCAAAAGTATACAGTTAGTATGTCAGTTTATACTAACGCTTTGGCTCTCCCTTTTATAATATTGCTGGTAGGGATATGAAGTGTCTGACATTCTACAGGATATCTTGTTGGCCATGATTTTGACAGTGCCATGCTAATCAGACCAGATGACCAAGAAAGAGCAGGTATGTTGGAAGCCTTGGCAAAACAGATCTGCGCTGGAGGGTGGAGATTAAAACTTCAGAACCCCAGCACATTAATGAACTATTTAGGGATCCAAACGTTTGGATCTGAAGAAAGCTAGACCATCTTCTCCAAATTAAACAACAAGATATTATATCTCCCACTACTAAGAAAGCATAAATGTTAGCAGCCTTTTCAGGTTCTAGAGGGAGCATATTCCGGCCCTGGCAGTACTGCTTCCTTGTCTACTGAGTGACATTAGAATAATGTCTCGGTCAGGAAAACTCATCAGAAGGGCCAGGCCGTGTACGTTGGTCTTGACACTTGAGCCATATGACTCAGGAGACCCTATAAGACGAACAGCATCTATGGTGGGTGAAGATAGTGTGTAGAGTTTATAGAAAACCTAAATAGAAGAATCACAACATGGACCTCTGGGGTCCTGAAGAAAGTCCCTACCATCTACAGCAGAGGACTGTCAGCCTTAGGAAGCAGTTTCTGAAGTGCTAATTGACTTTAGCAAATACAGAGCTTCTCACTATGAGATACCAAAGACACTGTGACCAGTGTGTCCATCGTGAGCTGGACTCAGTCAAAGCTGCCTAGTCCCACAGCAGTCCACTCTAATGGTGGATGTGGTATATCCAAGACTGGGAGCAAGCAAAGTTAAGGGAGCGCAAGTAAACCAGTTGAGTAGGTGTCCAGACCCAAGTGGCATCCATCCGTGTTGCACTAGCGTACCTCCCACAGCTCACATCTGTGGACTAGTGGGAGGCCTTTGTAACCAGATAACAGAGAAATCAAAAGGCCAACCTTAATTTGTAGGGTGGTGGTGATAGATGGTGATGAGGGCCAATCCTTTTAGTGAGAAGAATTCTGATGGCAGGTGCAGTCAATAGGTCATCAACTTTTGGTAGAAAGAGAAGTGATCTGAGATTAAAATATAGAGAAAATCATGGGTAGTCATGAATGGCATGGCTGGTTGGTCACAGTCCTGGAAGAAGAAAGATTGAAAGACTGGAGACAAAGAAGTCTAGAAAAAAGGTGTGTGGATGGATCTGTAGAAGTGAACAGGAAGTGTGAAGGTTTTTGAACTATGTATCAATGCTCAGCAGAGAGCTTCTACTATGGAAGAGATACTAAACATTTAGACATATGAATTGGTCAGCTGGTCAAAGCCAATATCTGTCGTTTGTCACTCCAGTGCTGGCACAGTGGCTGCATGAACTAAATAGTCACGGGAATAAGCATGGAGGCTGTGTGTGTGGTTTCCCATGCTGATCTGGTCACTGCTGCTGTTGAATGGTTCTTGGAGGCCACTGAGAACTTTGGAGATGGGCTAAGAGTATTGATTATTCTCACTCTTTCATCATGTTAGCTTTTGGATGCATTTGTGTAGGTGTGCTCAGTTGCTCAGTTGTGTCTGACTCTTTGTGACCCCACAGACTGAAGCCCATCAGGCTCCTCTGTACATGGGATTCTCCAGACAAGGATGCTGGAGTGGGTTGCCATTTCCTCCTCCAAGGGATCTTCCTGACCCAGGGATCAAACCTGCGTCTCCTGCATTGGCAGGCAGATTCTTTTCCACTGAGCCACCCGGGAAGCCCTTTGGATGCATTTGTGTGCTCACAAATAGTGCTAAGAGTGATATATTTTTCTATTGACCAATCTGACCCTGCAGTAAAACAATTTTCTCAGGTGCTCCCAATAGGATCATAAAGAAAAAATTCTTTTGCCTTCACAGGAGGCAACAAGAATGCATCTTGACAGCAAAAGCAAGAATGCATTGGCTGAAGAAGAATCGTTAAAAATAAGGGCCACAGTAAGACTGTGTTTGAAGATGATATGCCTTTGTACATAGAAAATTCTGAAGGATCCACAAAAAGTTAGACCTTATTAGTTCAGCAAGGTTTCAGGTTGTAAGATCAATGTATGGAAATCTATTTTAGTTCTATATATGGTACAAACACTGAACAATCCAAAAACAAAATTAAGGAGGCAAACCCATTTATAACAGCATCAGAAAGAATAAAATATTTCGGAATAAATTTAGCAGAAGTGTGAGAATTTAAGACCAAAACTACAAAATATCATTAAATTAAAAATTTAAATGGAAAGACGTTCCATATTTATAGACCAGAAGATTTAATGTTGTTAAGATGGCAATACTGGGCAAATTGATTTACAGATTCACCACAATTCCTATCAAATTTCAGCTGTATTTTTTATAGAAAATGACAAGGTGAACTTCAAAAAAAACCCAGAATAGTCATAATATATTGACAAAGAGAAAGTTGGAGGTCACACATTTCCTGATTTCCAAACTCAGTACAAAGTTACAGTAATGAATGCAGTGTGGTACTGGCATTAAGAGCGACATAGAGATCAATCAAATAGAATTGAGCTATACACATATGGTCAATAAATAAATTTTTAGCACATGTGCTAAGACAATTCCACGGGGGAAAAAGTCTTTTCAACAAATTTTGGGACAACTGGATATACACATATAAAAGTATAAAGTTGGACTCCCATCTCAAACTATATACAAACATTAACTCAAAATGGGTCAGAAGTCTAAATGTAATAACTATAAGACTCTTAAAGGGAAACACAGGTATAAATCTATATGACCTTAGATTAGGCAGCAGAGTTTTAGATACGACACCAAAGCAACAAAAGAAAAAAAAAAATTGGACTTCATCAAAATTTTAAAGTGTGTGCTTCAAAGGGTTCTCTCAAGCAAGTGAAAAGAAAATCATACATATTATATGATTCCATTTATATGAAATGTTCAAAATAGGCAAATCCACTGAAACAGAAAAGAGATTAGTCGTTGTCAAGGGCTGAGGATCAGGGAGGAATGCAGAGTGACTGCTGATAGCAGTTACAGGATTTCTTTCTTGGGTCAGGTGAATGTTCTGGAATTAGTAGTGCTTGATGCACAAATTTTTGAATAAGAACTACTGAATTGTACACTTTAGAGAGGTGAAATTTATAGTATGTGAACCGTATCTCAATAAAGCTAGTATTTTATTTTAATATTTATTTCTTTGGCTGTGCCAGGTCTTAGTTGCGGCGTATTGGACCTTTGATCTTCACTGCATGATGCAGGATCTTCTAGTCGTGGCATGTGAGATCTATCTAGTTCCCCAACCAGGAAACGAACCCAGGCCTCCTGCACTGGGAGCATGGAGTCTTAGCCACTGCACCACCAGGGAAGTCCCAGAACTGGTGTTTTAAAAAGAAAAGAATGGAGGGCAGGAGGATGGGTCTGGAATGTGACCATCAGGCTGACTTGTCACTGTGTCTAGGAATATGTCCCTAGGCTCATGGTGCTTCCACTTCTTAGGCACCACTTTCCCCACCTTTCTGTCTATTCACATATGTCTTCTACTTCTAATGGAACTGGAGGAGACACTCTGCCTCCCTCATGTCTGTATCTAAAAATATCCTGGTTTTCCATCATGGAATTCAACTAGGAATTGCCTGCAATCCGGTACTTGCTAGAAGTGCACTTAAGATGTGCACTCTTGAAAGAGACACACATCTTTGAAAGAGATGGTCTAATGGGAATGTTAACTAGCCATTCTCTCTGATGCTTCAAGCTCTATCATTCTAATAATTTATATCATCAGAAACAATGTACCTGGGCCATGTAACCTAGTCAGACATGGGCATTTTGATGATAGGTGATGTTATAATAGTATATTCTCTGCTTTTTTTTAGAGGATTTATCTAAGAAATATCTGCTTGAATGACTTATCTATGTCTGCCACAAAACTGTCATTGAAGACCTTTCTACTGATGTAAGGGCCCTAGATGATAAATTTCTCTGTTTCGAGGACGAAGTTTGCCTGTGAGTAGTATGAATATTTCTTTTACCTTTCCTTTGCTTCCCTTTCCTTTTCTTTCCTCTAAACATGGAAACTATCTAATACAGTATGTGCTGTGAGCTTGGGCTTCCCTGATTGCTCAGCAGGTAAAGAATCCATCTGCGATGCAGAACATACAGAAGACATAGGTTCAATCCCTGGGTTAGGAAGATGCCCTGGAGGAGGAAATGGTAACTCACCCCAGTATTCTTGCCTGAAAAATCTCATGGACAGAGGAGCTTAGGGGGCTATAGTCCATGGAGTTGCAAAAAGTAGGACACGACTTAGCAATTAAACGACAATGCACATCTAATGTAATATGTGCTGTGAGCTTACTCTACCCTTTATAGGATTTACCTTATTTGACCATCACAACATCCTATGATATACACAGAGTTATCGCCCCTCTTTTACAGATGTGCAGATTGAGACTAAGACAGATGAAATGACAGGGATGGGATTTGAACCAGAGCAGCCTGACTGCCAAAAGCATGCTAAGTCCAGCTTCTGCTTTCACTTAGCTGTGTAGCCTCTCCCACATTTCATTCTATAATTCACCTGCAAAATTTTTGAATTAAGGGAAGGTACATACTAAATACATGGGTGTTTTTAGCTCTCCACTTCTCCTATCTGAAAATGCTCAATAAATAACACTGATTGATGCATTCCTCCAAGTTTGAGATCCTTGGAAGAATGACCCTACATAAATCCTGGTGGCTGTTTTTATTAATGATGCAAGGGCAGTAATCACACAGACTGGAGGAGAGGAGGACAGAATTGAAAAGCAGAAATAATTCATTTTATTTCTTAGATTAGGTGCCTGGAGGTGGCATGGCACCTTAGCAGTTTGAAGTCTGGGGCCTCTGGGTGCTTGCACATTGCTGCTGCAGATTTAATCATCTCATCTGATGTATGTTTCTGTAGAGTGACAGGTACTCCCTAACCCACTTCTGAACAGATTTACTCTGATAGGCTTGGGGGGAAAGCCCTTTACTCAGCCAGCATGATTCAGCCAGTCTGTGAGGCTGCTTACCTGTAAACACATTCACAAGCAGCCTAGCTCTCAGCCCATAGGATTTTGATTTAGTTAAGTTTCCTTTCTCCTTTCTTTTTCTTAGACTACCGGTATATACAGGTCAGGCATCTGCCCCCTAACCAGTTGAGAGATAAAGGCAAAGGGAGCTCCAAGATTTCCATAAGCAAGTCATCACACCATTGACTCTTTGCTTCCTTAGCCCTTGTTCTTTCTTGACGACTCTTTTTTTTTTTTTTTGAGTCCTGAGCACTGCAGGAGGATGACAGACATCCTCTCTAAAAGAGTGCTCCTCCAAGTGTGATCTTCAGCTCAGCAGCAGCACCTGGCAGCTTCTTAGAAACACAGAATCTGGGCGCCTACAGACCAGGTGAGTCCAAATTACAGGCGAATCATACACACATTTAAGTCGGGGAGCCTTGATTTTAGAACTCTTCCCCCTCCAGGGGAGGAGGCATCTCCTCCACCAAACAGATCTCCCAGGGCAGTGCTGTGAGTGTCTTGGAGTGCATTACAAGCTGCTGACATGGGTTCAGGAGCTGCAAATAAGGGCACCAGCCAGATGAAGTGTGAGCCTCCAGTGAGGCTTTGAGACTGTCGCTGCTCTTCTCTGCCCTCTGAGAGGGGAGATACACGGTAGGTGCCCAGCCTTTGCCTCGTAACTATGTAGATCATCTGGATACCTGGGGTGTTGCTTCCAGAGGTTATTAGAAGGCTCATAACAGATGTCACCCATGTGTCATCCAGGAAGGGATTTGCTCCCTTCCTGTGCTCCATCAAGACTGCACTTCTCCACTAGAGAATGCACCACTGTGGCTGGTTTATGCGTCCCCAACCCTCACTTTATATTGTACAACTCCTCATGACCCAGATGAATACATAAAAGGAGGGAAGGAAGAAAGGAGAGAGGGAGAGAAGTAATGGACTTGAGTTTTAGAGAACTGAAGGTACACAAATATCCTGGATATTGGAGAGTATGATGAAAGTAGCTGAGCAGTGAGTGTTCAGAGAGAGAGAAAGAGAGAGAAACACCTTAGGGAGGTAGGAATGAAGCTATTGGGTTACAGATAAGAGAATAAACTAAGAATTAAGGTCACTTAAATATAAGTGTGGAGCCAACATGGGAATCCAGGTCTGTCTGATGGATGGCTTACGTGTCTTCTGTATCACCCGGCTTTGAATATCATAAAAGGATAGCCCTAGAAGTTTTCCCCAGGACCCACAGAGCACACCCAACTCCCTCATCCACAGGGACACAAACTCCCAGAGACGTGGAGTGACTTGTCCACAGTTACAGAACTGGCTGGTGGCAGAACCAGAATAAGAAACCAGAAGAAAGGTATGTGTCTTCAACCTAGTCATACCACCTGAATGTCCCTGTCTTATCTTTCCAGATCTGGAGTGCAGGCCTGAGCTTTGTGTCTTGGTGGCTCCTTCAGTCCACAGTCCCTTGCTCTTCCTCTGCAAGAAGCAAGGACTCTTAGTGCACAGCAGAGTGTTGCCATGGTGATTATATAGTTTAAGACCTTTGGAGGTTAGTGGTACCTAGATGCCTTTAACCTTTACATGGAAGATATTTTGCAGAAACTATCAGATTTGTAAAGATATTCAAAGTCTAATTAGTGACAGGATGCTATAATTAAAAACCACTGAGCTGATAGAGTCATCAGGAAACTAGAAAGTTCATCCCTCCATCTCAGATGGAAACATGTCTACTCTGTGTTTAGAGCTTCCCAGGGGAGAAACTTAAGTCTTTTCTCTTTCACTTGTTATAGCCACTGATTATTTTTGCTAGGAAATAAAACTCCAGGAAAAGAGGTAAGGATTCTTTCACCTATTAACTTATCTAGTTTGTGCTGGGTCTTCATTGCAGTGTACAGGGGTTTCCCTAGTTGCAGTGCATGGGCTTAGTAGCCCTGTGTCATGTGGGACCTCCGTTTCCTGACCAGGAATTGAACCTGTGTTCTCTGCATTACAAGACAAATTCTTAACCACTGGGCCACCAGGGAAGCCCCATTCTTGCTTCTTTAGTAGTCCTCTTCCGCTTTCTGGAAAATGGTCTTTGCTTCTCCACCCTCATACTTCCAAGCCCTGAACTGGGTCCTCGTCATCTCCCAAGATGCAGATGTCATTTACTGGCAGAAAAAGAGGCAGAGAAAGCAGATTCAACTGCTATTCCTAGTACTGTTAATAGATACAACCTTGACAAAGTTCTGTTTACCTCTTCCTCATGTCAGAAATCAGTAGACTGGATGACCGCTAAAAAACTTCCAGTTTCAAAAATCTAATCCTCTAGTTTCCCATTGAGCTAAACTTTTCTTCCTCAGCATATTTTATTTTTAAACAAAATGTAATAGCAGAAAGGTCTCTTTTGTATGCAAGAGAAAAAACTTATATGGTGAAATTACAGCTACTAGAAGTGCTATTTTGGGGCAAGACATCATGTAGGCAATGACTTCTGTCCACTCAAGGCAGTTCTGCCCATCATGACCACTATTTTCATACTTAGTGAAATTTAGAAAAATTTCACCATTTTCATATTTCATATCAGGAACCAGATCTGAACTATATCTGATACCCAGTATTAGAAGCAATCTTCATTTCTGTTTTTGGCTATGGATGCATAAGTATGTATTATATTTCAGCTGCTGCTGCTGCTGCTAAGTTGCTTCAGTCATGTCTGACTCTGTGCAGCCCCATAGATGGCAGCCCACCAGGCTCCTCCGTCCATGGGGTTCTCCAGGCAAGAGTACTGGAGTGGGGTGCCATTGCCTTCAATGCATGAAAGTGAAAAGTGAAAGTGAAGTCGCTCAGTCATGTCTGACTCTTAGCGACCCCATGGACTGCAGCCCACCAGGCTCTTCCATCCATGGGATTCTCCAGGCAAGAGTACTGGAGTGGGGTTCCATTACCTTCTCCATATTATCAGCAGAAGGTGTTAAATATATAATTTAGTATTAGTGGTATTAGTCTCAAGTATTAGGGCAGATTAACATTTGATGTATTAGTTCTTCAGGGGTTACAATTAAAGCTTGAATTTCCCATTGTTATATACACTAACTGAATTGTGATTTGGCTTTTAATTCCACAATGAGTTCACCAACATTGACAACCTAATACTGATTAATTAGTGATGATTCTTTATTTGCAATTGTCTGAGAATGGGTAAGTCACATCTTCTGATTATTGTAGACTCTTTAGGCAAACATTTGGGGATGGCCTTTCCTTATTATGGCATTTCTCAGCCTAGCTGTCTAAGAAATACATATTGAATTCAAGCTTTTAAAAACCTCATAAGAAAACCTATACATCCTTTACTCTCCCTCTTCTTCCCGCCTGCCTTCTAAAACCTCAGTCTTTGGTCTGCTGCTCTGATCCAAGCTCTTCTATACTAGCTACCCCGTCACTGTCTCAGAACAGAGGCGTCAGGCATCCATCACAGATAACAGATGAGTAGGTCAAATACAAACTTGTCTACTACTATAATTAGTAATGTCTTTTAGGCCTTCTATCAACATGGTGCTTACTTCTTGGCTCAGATGGGCACTTCTAAATACCAACCTGTAATAGTACTTTTGGGCTTCCCTGGTGGCTCAGCGGTAAAGAATACACCTCCCAATGCAGGAGACGCATGTTCAATCCCTGGGTTGGGAAGATCTCCTGGAGGAGGAAATAGCAATCTACTGTAGTATTCTTGCCTGCTAAGTCCCATGGACAGTGGAACCTGGTGGGCTACAGTCCACGGGGTCGCATAAGAGTCAAACACAACTTAGCAACCAAACAACAAAAACAAATACTACTTTTAGATAGAGTTGATGCACTGAGCTTCATGGTTTAAACCCTGAAGCAGGCAAGGTGTGGAAATTTTTGTAACTGAATGCATATCTTTTCAAAACCATGTCACACCAGAATCTTCCCAGAGCTTTCCTAAGACAAAGAGCCTGCGATAAGGAGATGTAGCATCCTTCCTAATAACCCTGTAAGTGGGCTCTTCCCTGGTCTGCTCTCCAGTTCGGAGACTGACAGCTGAAGTCTCCCCCCACCCTCAGCTGGGACACTGGCTCAGGAGGGACATGAGCCCTCATGTACTGACTCAATTCCCACTGGGACAATGACCTTCATGGTACTGAGAATCCAACTGCTAATTTTGTGCACAACACTTTCTCGATTGCTGTCCTCCACACTCTGAACATGGCTATGCACGATGTGCCTCTCATCTGTGGGTAAAACCCTCTGCCCACCCATTCCTATGGCATGCAGACAACCAGACTCCCCTGCCTACACCTCTCAAACCCCATCCAGGAAAGCTATCAAAACCTTACAACTAGTTGCAATCCCTTTCTCAACAAAAGCACACTGCTCAGGCACATCAACACCCCCACTGATGAAAATGACATCTGCTGGCTCCACGTTCCACAGCAGAGGAACTTGATACAAACTCCCTGAAGCAAGCAGTGACGGAAGCATTAACAGGCACCCAGTATCTGCGTTTGTCCCCGCATCACGCCATCACTCTGGATTTCTACACTAAAAGCCTTTAGGGGAGTTGTAAAGAAAGAAATGCCCTAGGCTGCTTATGTCTACCAAGGATTTCAGGTCGTCTTGGATTGATGGTATAGTATTAGAATGCTGAATTCTTCTGTCTATACAACAATAAATGTAGACAGCCCTGGGCAGAGACACATGACCATCTTTTCTGTCTCCCAGTTCATTTTGTACCAACCGAGATGTACTACAGGTAGGGAATGAGGTACTTAGTATGTACCTGGTGACTTCTGCCTGAATAAAATGGGGGTTGTCATGCCTACGCATTGTACTTGGATCACATGGAGAATAGACAGGGAATTGGTTCTCCAAAAGATTTGCTATGAAATGCTTCTCATACCACCTGAGGGAGGCACTAAGGGAAAATGATGAATTATTCTGTGTGGCTTATGTCAAACCTGCTTTTTAGGCTGGGGAAGCAGTCATCAGACAGAAGGGAGAAAACCAAGGCCATGGCTGCATGGTTGCCCATTTTAGCAAAGGGAGATCCCAGACCGGAAGATGAAGAGTATGGAAAATTCTCCTGATGTCCACAGCATGGTGGTTAAAGGGGAGCCCCCCCGCCACCCCCAGCAGGCACCTACCCTAGGCCAATGGCTGCAGTTTTCCTAGAGAGTAAGAGCTTTCACCCTCTTCTCCTGATAGTAGGTGGTCTTGGTTCTAGGACCTGTGTCAGCCCTCGCACCTGGGATAGAAGATGTGGGATGAGCCGATCATTCTCTGGAAGAGTTCTGCCTCACTCCACTCTTTATCGAACGTCCATCTCAGCCTCTCTCTCTGTCGCGCTCGCACACACACAGTCAAGCCAGACATGCCTTCACTTGTGTGTTCACGAATCATCCAGCCTCCTACACAGCAATATCCTCCGTCCATGGGGCACCCACGTGTCACACACAGAGCCCTTTTTAAAATTCCAAGCCACCCAGGAAACTATCTTTTTCTTCTTTCCGCTCTCATTTTTCCCCCTAAAAAAAGGTCTTTTTAAAAAATATATGTATTCAACCAGATCAGTTTTTACCTCATATGTTCGTGTGGCTGGAGCTGATTGACAAGAAAAACAATCACAAAATGAATATTTTTGTTGTTTTTTCTTTTTTCTTAAAAAAAAAAAAAATTTCCCTATACATGGTCTCTAACTTGATAGAGCTGCTTTCTTGGACAGAACGGATGCTGTTGGAAGAGGCGCTGGACCATGAGCGGAACACGGAGGCAGCCGGGCCCTGAAACTGGGGAGGTCGAGGAAGCAGAGGAGCTGAGGGAGGGGTGGGAAACTCGGCTACCTGCCTGCCCTGAGCCGTCCCCTGTGGGTGTCGCCTCTTCCCCAAGGGAGCCAGCTTGAGGAGCAGTCCGTGTCTGGAGAGCTCAGTGGAGGCAGCATACAAAAGAGTAAGAACCAACGTGGGGGAAGCACGAAACAGCGGCATTTTAAGAAATCTGGTTAAAAAGAATACAAAAGTGACTCCACAGAGGGGCAGGTGGTGCTCCTACCCCTCCCGTTGTTGTTCCATCTTGCTCTCTTAAATGATAAGAATCACTTTCAAGGATCTGTGTGTTGCTGCGTTTGGCTGGTTCTTTTACTGAATCTCTCCCTTGGCTCCTCTCCTTCAACTGCATTCATTTGAGAAAGCACCGACTTTACAGCTTTAGGGCTGCTGAGTGGTCACCTCCTGGTGCGAGTGTGTGTGTGTGTGTGAGTGTGGGTACGTGTGTTGTGCATGTGTGCAGTGGTTGTTTCTCTCTCTCCTGCCTGCTTCAGTCCAGGCCCCGAGGTCCCATCTGCTGGGTGCTGACAGTCTTCAGGGAGCACCCTGTTGGCACTAAGGTCAGGGCTTGGATGATCTCTGCACCCCAGATTTGTGGGTCCCTTCCCTGCCTGGTGCTGGAGTGGGTCCCTCATTAGCTACAGAGTTTGCCAGTCTCGTATTCCACAGGGTTTGGCAGCTTGGAGTTGAAAGCCCTCAGAGAAGACTGGATCCTGCCCACCTCGTTGTTGGCCAGCTTGAGCCGATGCCGGAGCAAGCAGGAGAAAAGGTCAAGCCGGACCTTGCCCGGGGGAGAAAGCTGGTTGACCCGGTCCCTAAGCTCGATGAGCTGCAAGAGGGCAGAGTCCTGGGAACCTTGCGTGTATGGGTAGTCTAACTGGAGAATTAAGTCCCGGATCGCATCCGGGTCAAAGGGCAGGCTGTAACCAAAGACCTGCAAGGTGTTGATTTTCATGTAGCCCAAGTTCTTGGAGGGATCGGTCATCTCCAGGGGCTCATAGTAGATTGTCTCGTTGGAGTTGTCGTCCAGGGACTTGATTCGACTCCGTAGGTAAACGTGGACCGTCTCAAAGAAGGTCTTCCACCTGTTGCCCAAGGTGACAGTCCAGTTCTGGCACTGGGCGGCTGCGTCCACGTTAGTCCTCTCCCAGTCAGGGAAGTTGCCCTCACTCACGGGCATGAACCAGCTCTCAGAGTGGCTGCCCCCGAAGGGGTTGACGTAGATGGCCATGACAGGCTCCAGGGTGCTGTTCTTGGTGAGGCAGATCTGCAGGGACAGGGCCAGCATGACGTGTACCAGCCCAGGCTTGTACTTGTTGCTCTTGAGGGTCAGCAGCATGCGCTTCCTCCAGGAGGGGTCGAACCAGCTGCCCAGACGCATGTCGTTGCTGATGAAGATGGAGTGCACCTCGATGCGGCTGTCCCGCTTCTGCAGCAGGTACTTCAGCTCCAGGTCCTGCAGGTCCGTCTCCAGCCCCAGAAAGTTCTCCAGGGACTCGGCCACCTCGGGGCGGCACAGCCCCTGGGCGAGCACATAGCCCGGGTTGCAGCTCCCACAGCGGGTGCTGTTGTCCGGGGCACAGTGGGCACAGGCGGGCCCTTCGCCCAAGGCACAGGGGATGGGGCCCTGGCAGGAAGACTGGTCGTAGGGGCAGGTGCAGCTGTGGCTCTGTTCCAGGAAGGTGCCGGGGAAGGTGCTCTCCCCACAGTAGAGGAGGGACTGGATACGGTTCCACCAGTAGGGCAAGGACCTGTGGGAGGGGAGACAGAAGTGAAACAAGAGTCACAGGAAGCCACACACTGCTGCTTCCCTGAGGGTGCCAGGAGGCTGACTAATAGGGAGGTTGATGAGGAAGATAAAAGCCCCAGGTTCTCTGAATGAGGGAAACCCCACTGTACCACGTTGGGATGACCAGCAAGGCCTGGAGCTGGGTGTCTGATGGATCACCATCAGAAAGGTCTGACATCGAATCTGCCCTCATCCCTCCCAAGTACCACCTCATTCCCTCATTCAAAATCCTACAGAAGAGCTCAGCGTCTTCCATATCCAATCTAGTTTTCAGCCTCTTATGTGCGATCTTCCAAAAACTGGCTCTCCAAACCTCCCAATGATGTGCCCACCTCTCTCCCTCTTCACAATCCAGATCTGTCCTTTCTAGAACTCTCCCGTCAAGGACAGGACTTCTCTATGGTTGGCTCCCTCTCTCAAGATTTAAATTTCAGTTCTTATGATACCTCCTCGAAGAGGTCTTCCGTGATTCCCCTCAAAAGCACCACCCAGCCCCTCTCTCATATCACGCTGCTTTGATGTGGTCCACAGCCACGATCAGTATCCAAATGGATTGTGTGTGTTTACCGTTGACTTGTTCAGAGATGGCTCCCCTGCAAATGCCATGACAGCAGGGACACTGCATTCTTCACCAACGCATCTTCAGAAACTAGGCTTGTTCCTGGGGCCTGGTAAGCATTTCTTAACTATTTCTTGGGCGTAAAAAAAGAACCTTTCTCAAAAGCCCTTGCTGGTCTGTCCTCTCCACCCATGTGTCCCTTGTCACCTGTGCCTCAGTTAGAGGTGCGCCTCTGGGTTCCTGTGAGGGCAGCACCCTCTCCTGGAAGGCGCTGGCTCACAAGCACCAGTCCACTTTCATCTCCTCCTGGACAATCTGGTCAAGACGTCCTTCTCCCAGGTGGCTTTTCTCTTGGACCTTTGCTATTATTAGGACATGTCTTTGATTTATGTTCTACCAACATGAATTTGGGCTTCCCAGGTGGTGCTAGTGGTAAAGAACCTGCCTGCCAATGCAAGAGACATACGAGATGCTGGTTCAACACCTGGGTCAGCAAGATCCCCTGGAGGAGGGCATGACAACCCACTCCAGTATTGTCTGGAGAATCCCCATGGACAGAGGGGCCTGGCGGTCTACAGTCCACGGGGTCACAAGAGTTGAATACAACTGAAGCAACTGAGAACACACCATGAAATTAAGTAGCTGCTGCATAGTAATAATTTGCTAGTTTTGATGTTCCTATATATTTATTATATCTTTCCAATTAACATGCTCTCACTGATTAATCTTAGGCCATATAAGGTAGACTCAACAAAGGCTTGTTGAATGCATGTGTGAATGAGAGATGGATGCTTGAAGGCCAGTGATGACCCAGCCCCCTCTGTTCCTAAGGACTTGGGGCCTCAGCTCCCTTCACTCCTGTGACTCAGAGCAGAGTTGCTGTTGGAAATGATCTACTGGGTGTGTTTCTCATCATACATAATCAGTGTGTGAGCTTTAACTCTACCCTTTCCTTTCCTCAAAGACTTATTAAAATGGAAATGAGTGAGTGAGAATTAGAGTATTATTAGAGCAACATTCGAATTGACTATAATTTATATAAAAGTAAAATTAGCTTCTCTCTTTTTTTTTTTTTTCCACTTCAGACACATCTCATATTTGAGACTGAAGCGCAAGTAGGTCAAGATAACAGGAGCCTCTGAAAGCCCACATGTGGGTCAGCATGCCCAGCTCTGCCGTGTTGGACAGGGGCCCTCCAGGGCCGCAGCCACTGTCGTGGGCGGCGCGGCTCTGGCTCAGACACGGGTGCTCACCTCTCCTTGGGCAGACGGAAGCGGGGCTGCCGGTGACAGCGCTTGCAGAGGTTGAAGAGCCGGCGGACGATGCGGTGGGTCTTCTTGAACAGCACTCGCAAGCTGGCTCCCAGCTGCTGGTAGCGGTGCTGGAGGCTGGTGTCCACCGCCCAGAACTGGGAGATGGCTGTGGAGTTCAGGAATCTGTCATCCGGCAGCCGCTTCAGCAGGGCCTGGAATTCCTCTGTGGATAAGGACACATGGGCTGAGCTGAGGGGGTGCCCTCCAGACTCTGGGTGAGCAAGAGCCCCCTCTACACCCAAGACCCAGCTTGCCCATCCATCCCTGTATGAGGCAGGAGGCTTCACACCATTCTCCCAGGACTTTTGCTTTCTTTCTTTGTAAACAGCTTTATCGAGAAATGATTGACATACCATAAGATAAGGCTCCAGGATTCTTTCCCCTCCATCCTATCTCTAATATGCTTCTGAATTTCCAAACACATCTCTGTCACCACCCATGTGGCCAGTGACCTTGGGACGCATCTCTTTCGCCATTAATACCTCCTTATAAATTATGCACAACCTTCTTGGATCATACCATGGCCCCCTTCGGGAAGCTGGTTAAGGTGAGGGTGGGCAAGACTGGCAAATGTGGGCACAGAAGACAGAACACCCACCTCAGAAGTCTTAGACGGCTTTCAGTCCCTGAGACCAGCCTCTCCACCCAACATCCTTCTCTCTGACTCTAGCACGTCCTTCCTCTCTTTTGAGATTCATCCCTTGCCCAGATTAAGGTCTTCTTGTAGCTCAAACAGTAAAGAATCGCATGTAATGCAGGAGACCACGGCGGGACGATCCTCTGGAGAAGGGAACGGCAAACCATCCAGCAATCCTGCCTGGAGAATCCCATGGATGGAGGGGCCTGTCGGGCTACAGTCTGTGGGGCTGTAAAGAGCCGGACGTGATGGAGTGACGAACACACACACCTTGGCTAGATACCCATACTTTTTTGAAGTTAGTCCAGAAGCAGAGTGCTTTCTGATTCTTAGCTCCTACTACAAGTCTGAGTTCTCCTCAGAGCTTCCTGGGAACAGTGTGTTTTCTGAACTCATGCTCAGATCTCTGTCCACAAATCTGCTTTCACTTAGGACCTGCAGCCATCAGGTCTCCTGATGGCGGTCTGAATAGCCCTCCTTCACTTGTTAGCAGTAACCGATAGTGCTGAGAGCCCAAAGTCCTTGCCTACATACACAAGCATCCCACTGCCGTCTGAACTACCTACCCATACTACCATCCCAATGCCACCAGCCCGGTCCAGTGCAGCCAGGGTTGCTATTCCCCTTAGCTGTCTAAGACTTGAGCTGGCGGTACCTGGCTCCTCCACTCTGATTCTGATTTCTCCAGCCCCTGGTTCTTCACCCCCCCACCCAGATGACTGGAAAAATCACACCTAGTAATGACATGAACAACTAGTATGTGCACAGTTCTTCTTATAAAAGACTTAAGTATACAAAACAGCGCAGAGAGTAACAAAATAAACTCCCACAAGTCCACTACCTAGATCTTGCCATCTTGCTATATTGAATTCAGATTTTTTTTTTAAGAAATAGGCAAAGCAAATATACTTGAAGGCCCTAAACTTCCCCTCTGTCTTTATCTAGTTGTAACTACTTTCTGAAATGTTTTCTTTATTGTTATCATATATTTTTTAACATTTTCTCTGAATACATTTATCCATGAAAATATTAAGTATTGGCTAGCATGTTTTTAAATATCAAATAAATAGTACTAAATATGCATTATGTTAATAATTTATTATAGTATTATATATAAGTATTACATAAATATAAATATGTATGTAACACATAGCTTTTTTCATTTGCCTTGTTTTATCTAATATTGTTTTCTGAGACATATCCATGTAACTATTATTTATGTAGTAGTGAAATGTATATCATGCAGAGTTCTTTATAATTTTATCCACATTGTTCCATATGAGTCTTCCATCCACCAATTGCTATAATTTTCCTACATTTACAAATGAAGAAATGGAGGCACTGAGTGGCTGCATGGCTAAATCAAAGTCATACAAAGGGTCAGTAATAGAGAGTGTTAGGTTTTCCCAAGATGTTACAGCAAAATACAACAGAATGGATGGCTTATAAACAACCAAAATGTACTTCCAGGGGCTGGAAGTCCAAGGTTCAAGAGGCTGCAGCCAGGATCTGGTGAAGGTCCTCTCCTGGACTGAAAATGGCCGAATTCCTGCTAGGTCCTCACGTGGTGGAAGAGGTAAGGGATCCCCTGGGACCCCTTTTATATGAGAGTGCCAGTCCTATTCAGGGGGTCTCATGACCTAATCACCTCCCCAGGTCCGCACCTCCTAATACCATCACCTTGGGCATTAGATTTTCCACATATGAATTGGGGGGTGGAGACACAAACATTCAATCCATAACACAGAATAAGAACTCAAAACCCAGTCCTCTGAATCTAAGTCTCAAGGTGACACTGATATCAGTTATACTTGCACTAAGCAGTAATCAGCATGAACTAGTAACTCTTAGAAACATGCTATGCACCTCACTCAGTCAACAAATATTCACCGTGTACCTAACGTGCAGGCACTGTGGAATCTGTGGCAAACAAGAGAGATGAGGTCTATGGCCTTGATTATATTTACCTTAGCTTATTAGGTCCTTGAAATGCATCTCTTTGGTAGGTATTAGGTCTATTGGCATATACAACAAAAGAAAACGACTGAGACTTGGGGTGGTGATATAACCTGCTGGAGGTCACAGGCCAGTGACATGGCTGAGTCAGGAACCAAGCTGAGTGCCCCATGGAGTATGTCATGGCCTCCTCCCATTCACAGGGAGGATATCTGGGCCAACCCACTGCTCACCTGACTCCTCAAACTGCCGGTTGTGAGTGGCCCAGGAGTCCTGGATCTGCAGCAGGCTGTCCTCCATGGCCTGGATGTCGGCGTCAGGACAGTTGCATTCTGGGAAGGTAGGGCTGCACTTGCACCAACAGTCATTCCCCTTGCAGATGAGCTCGCCCTCGGAGCTGCAAGTGATGTAGCTGAGTGCAGCGGCCACAAAGCGCTCACGCAGGTACTCGGGCAGCAGCACCTGCAGGCCTAAGGAAAAGATGTATCAGGGAAAACCGCCAGGTGGGACTGGTGGGTACTTGCATTCCCACACCCGAGGCTGCAGAGTCCCCGGCTGGAGTTCAGCTGACTTATGCATCCTGGGTCCAAGGATGGGCACCCCAGGCCCGATCCTGCTAAGCTGGTTGGGACAGAGGGTTACTGCTACCCCTGTGACATGATGGGGTACATCAAAGCTCAAGGCTTAGTTGAACCCTCACATCAGCCAAACTGAGAACGTGCCTATCAAATGAACGGGCTTCTTGGCTACACGTCAGCATTTCTAAGATGGAAATGCAACAGTGTTTCAGATAAAGGAAGAGCTTAGAGTCTTCATGGGGGTAAAACATCAAGGCTTGTTGGACTTTTTGCTCTGCCTCCAAGAGCCATTCTATTTCTAACTTCTCTGAGATAAGCAGCGGGCCTCCTAGGATATTACTAAATGCTGACCCTCCTGGGCCTCCCACCTTAGCCCTGAAGACCAAGGAGACTGCCCGGCTTAGGAGGTAAGGACAGGTGTTGTGGGTATGCAGTGGCCAGGTACGACACCAAGTAATACTTCCCATATATGACTGCTGGTAACACTTGTGGTCATACTGAGGCTCTTACAGGTGAGGAAGTCCAATCCGCATGAGCACAGTGGTCTGCCCAAGTCACAGTGCTACTAAAGCCAGCTTGGTGTCAGACTGTGCCCTTGTCCCCTCGGGTCCTACCGCACAACTGGGACTGGCTGCCCATCTCAGGCTTTCACTCTTGAGGAGCTTTGAAAGCAAGGTGGTGGTAGATGTCCCAAGTTAAATATAAATGCCTCTCAGCTCCTTTCTAATTAGCTGCCTCTGGTCTTGAATATAATCCACTCAGTGACTCCAAGATTCAGCTTTCCTACTTATCTGTGGTGTCTGCTTGCGAAGTCACTTCAGTCATGTCTGATTCTTTGCAATCCTATGGTCTGTAGCCCACTACGCCCCTCTGTTCATAGTACTTCCCAGGCGTGAATACTGAGGTGGGTTGCCATGCCCTTCTCCCAATCCAGGGATTGAACCCATATCTCTTGTGTCTCCAGCCTTGGCAGGCTGGTTCTTTACCACTAGCACCACTGGAGTGGTGGATACTGGTTTATCAGCAGCAGGATAGACTCCTAGTTGGCTTCTAGCCAGAAGAAGCCTATGAAGAGGTGAATGAATCACAGGCATGCCTTGGGATGCAAGCTGGCCAGGTTCGAGGTCAGCCCCGCAGGAGGCTCCCTGAATAGGGACCCTAGGAGACACTGTGCCAGGAGAGTGAGGGGCGAGAGGACTTCTGGATGGGATGGGCTCCCCTTTCATCAAATATCTGCCGGCTCTTTATCGTCACACCCTTGACCTTGGCGGGAAATCAGAGAGTCCAAAGGATGCATCCTGGTGTCAGCAGACCTTAAAATAAAACTTAGAATTGCAGCTGCAGTGGATGTTTGTTGCTCGTGTTTGAGATCTACTCCTGTTCAGAGCTGCTCCTACGTTTTTCCTTCTTGACGATGTCCCTGCAGTGGCCCGTGAGCAGCCCTCCCCATGTACCCTGTCCACATGTGCCTGCTCCCCACACTCACCCCTCTCCAAGCCCTTTCCTTTTACCTCTCCCATTAGCTCCCTCCTCCTCCCCATAACATTTCCTATTGCTATAAAATAAGTGCCCTGAGCAATGTCTGCATGAGTGATGGGCTATAAAATTAAATGGCATAAACTATTCCAAATGAACCACCAGACACTCTAAACTTCACTCATCGCTAATTTCCAGACACAAACCCAGTCCATCCAGGGACCTAGGAGGAGAGGGATGCTAATTGCATTGTGAGGCTTTAAAGAAAGGAGGCTTTTCCTCCTTTTTATTATGTTTCTTGATGCCTAAAGCTTTCAGGGGTTGCATCTGACTTAGGTTGGCTGGCATTTGTCATCGTAGATCCTGGGTGAGGGCTATTGATTTTATAATACCAAGACAATCATATCTTAAACAGAGTTCAATTCCGTTAGGCCTTAAGAAGAATGAACGTTCCCCACTGCCAAACAGCTCTGACTCCATCTACATAGCTCTGTCCCTGGGATGCTTGGGGGGCACCTGAGTGTATCCCCTTATCTCCCAGCTTCCAGACCTAGTGTCATTCCTGTTCCTGCTTGTTCTGTTCCCGATCAAGGCTCCCATTCCTTTCAAACTCTTCTCCTGGCTTTGGTCTCCCATGGAAGGATACAGACCAGTAACAAAAAGTAGGGACCATTCTCAGGATAACCAGTAGCCCCACATTTTGTGTCGCTCTTAGCCAAGCTAGAGACGATGTCTCATGATCACTCTGCAAAGACCAGCTGTTCCCCACTGCGTCCTTAGGATAAAGCAGAGGGTTCTTTGAACAACAAGGGAGATGGCCCAGCTAGATCAAGGCATAGAAGGATGGGTGTGCTCTTGCAGTAGGATAGTGACAGAGATCTTGGGCAGGACTGGGAGGTAGGAGGATTCGGGAGTCGAGTGGTTTGAGCAATGGTTGAGGTGTAAAGTAAACCATGTCAGAAGTTTTCTCCAAAGAGTGATGGAAAGTTGTTAATTACAGGTCCCAGAACTAGGGGTAGTTCTTGTCTTTGGAAGGGTTTAGCCAAATGGGGCAGATGGGACCTTTTCATTTGGGTGATCTAAACTTTTTTTTTTAACCAGCTATGGAAAGTGTGAAAATCATCACAAGGTGCCTTACCGAGTAACTGCACCTTGTTCTCCGGACTCTGTACCAGAACAGAGCTGACTGAGTCCAGGTTGTCGTAGTTGCTGCAGCCCAGGGGGCCAGTCCTGGTCTCCGTGACCTAGAGAAGGAAGGGCAGGTTTAGACAACAAGCCGAGACTTTCCCTTTGCACTGCCCTCTTCCGGTCAGCCGTTCTCAGGCTCTGTGTCCTGTTCTGGACTGGCCCAGGGAAGGTCATGGCTCCTCCTACCCTGGGAGCATGAAGCCACTTTTCCCTTTGTTCTGAGACAGGGAGTATCAGTGGTGCAGGGCTGGCAGCAGCAGCTGTCTGGAAGCGGAAACCTTTCAGAGAAGCCAGGGGGACTTTGTGTCTGAAAAAAAGAAACTCAATGTAGGAAGAGGAAGCTGAACCTCCACACTGGAGTTTCCCCTTCTCCTCCCCCAGAGGAAGACCGGAGGCCAGATGCGGATGCTGTCAGCCCACTGGCCGGCCCAGCTGTAGCCACTTGATGTGGTGCTCACAGGCTTTAGGGATCCCAAAGATGAAACACACTAGAGAAATATGAGTTCTGCGTATTATTATTAATATTAAACATTTAAGTCCCACCTCGGCACTGAGACGTCCTTAGAGAAAATCAGCCGTGGGCTTACTGCATATTTTAATAAGTATATTAAATATACATAATCTCTTATAGCTATGTAATATTCCAAAACACCACAGAGTCATTTTAAAATATTATAAAGTTGGACTATCAGTTTTTCCCTGATGTTTAAAGTATAAGATGAAAAATGGGGAGCTTTAAATGCACTGAAATAATTATGTAATAAGACTGATGGGGACCTGAGGCCTTTTCTTTTCAGGATCTCTGGAGGCTCTGCCAACAATCAATCAACCAATCAACTGGTATTTATTGGGCAGCCGCTGTTCAATTCCCTGCAATTTATCAAACATTCATAGAGTGCCTTTCTCAGAGTTCTTCAAGGAAGTCGGCTCTGATACCTCTGACCTTCTCGCCTAGCTCCAGGCACCTCTGCTCTGCAGCAAGCAGGTGACTTGGAGTTTTCCAGCCCTTCCTGCAAGTATTTAAAGCCTGAGTCCTCCACATATGAAAGGCTCCACAGAGGTAAGCTCATGGTTATTTTGCTCATGAGGTTGTCAACAGCAATTAACATAGTGGCTGACACTTAATACGTACTCAGTAAATTAGTGTGTGTGTGAGTAAATGTTTCAGGCTTTGAGGGGTGGCGACGTGGGCACAAAGATGTACAGGTTATACTGTGTGTCCTCCAGGAGGTTACAACCTGTGGGAAGACAGGTACATATACACCTCCAGGTGGGGAAGAGGCAACGTGTCATAATGAGCCCTGAGGAAAGCACAGTTCTAAGCAAGGGAAGGAGTTTCAGAGGAGAGAGCAACTGAGTTGTTCCTTCAAGATGACTAAAATATGGACAGGAAGAGAATGGAGGGGAAGTACTCTCCGAAAAAGAAGGGGCGGCATGATCTACAACATATGGGCTTGATAGTGTGAGATGTAATGTGTCTGCCACTCTGCCAGTTATCACAGTGAATTCCAAAGTGTAAGTGACATCATTAAAGAGAATTTAGTATAGTTAGTCCTGAAAACTACACATGGAACAGAGTAAATGAGAGATGGTGTGATACTAATGCAGTGAAGAGAGAGAAGGGAAAAAAACATTGCTTAAAGTAGTATGAGAAGGCTTCATGGAGGAGGTGATCCATAAATTGGTCTTAAAGGATAAGAGCAAAGAGGAGAGTTGGAAGAGAAAGACTACAGGACAAGCAATAGACCCTGTGGATGAGAAGCAGCAAGACCCAGCCTGGATGGGAAATGGGATCAAGGCCATGACAGAAACAGGAAACCCCTCTACAGTTTCCAAGCTAATCCTCCAAGATCGTCCCATTTAACCTTCACACTAGCTCAGACAGATCACACTACTATCATGTTTCAGGGAAAGATGCAAGGTTAGGAAGATACTGGGTCCAAAGACTCAGAGCTATTGAGTAGATGAGATAGGATTTTGCCTTCTGAGTCCTCAGACTTCAGCTCCTGGCCCCAGTGTCTCCTGCGAGGGCATATCAAAGGGCTGCAGAAAATGGAATCAAACCCATATAGACGAGATCTCTCTAAAACACGTGTCAACAGACCAGCTCATCCAAAACATTTTAGTGATCTACCCTCTTTGCAGAAGGTGAACAAGGCCTAAGAAAAATTGTATAGACTTATTTTACTTGAATATATTTGCTTCATAGTGTTAATTTCTACTGTACAGCAAAGTGAATCTGCTATACATATACCCATATTTCCTCTTTTTTGGATTTCTTTTCCCATTTAAGTCACCGCAGAGCATTGGATAGAGTTCCCTGTGCTATATAGTAGGTTCTCACGAGTCATCTATTTTATGCATTGTATCAGAAGACTTTAGATATTATGACTACAGATGAGACAATCAAGACCAGATAGGTTAAGTGATTTCTTCAAGGTCACACAGTCAGCTGCAGGGCTTCGATTCATTTGACTCATTCATTCATTCTTTCACTATTATTCATTTATGAAATATTCCAGGAGAATCCAAAATTCACATTGAGCCAGTCACTACCATAAGGAGTTTACAGATAAGTGGAAACATGTTTATACTGACATAATCCCATTGTTATACATGAGCCTGCCTCCCTCCACAGATGGGCACTTGGTGGTGAATAATGTATCTGTATTGAGTGAGTTGGTGACTGGCTACTGCAGTGGGAAGGCAGAATCAGGATTATTTCAAGGTAAAGCTTTATTTATCTATATGGTGCAAAAATTCCTATAGGAGGTGTGGCCAAGGACTAGCCCAGCTATTTGGGGAAGTCTGTCTCTCTTGGAATGGAGTGGGCTGAAAGACAGAGTGGGATGGGGGTGTGTTGTATTTGGGAGGTTTGCCTGTCCCCGCCTCCAGGTAAGCTGGCCACCACACTGTCACTGAGTTCTGCACTGGCTTTCCTATCCACCCACTCCCGAGTTGAACACTCACCAGCATCAGGTCCATGCAGGGAGGAAGCTACACACCTTATGCAGAAGTAGGACAACTCCCCTGCCCCTCCCTCCCTCCCACTGATTCATCTGC
>SJYA01002284.1:1846033-1974333 GCA_006410615.1 Neotragus moschatus | reverse complement strand
TCTGCCCCCTACCCAGCCCCACCACCATCTTGTTCAACATTCTAGGACTGGCTCCAATGCAATTCTCTGAGCTTTACTTGCCCATTGCCAAAGGTCAGTTCTAAAGAGAACAATCAATTAGGTGAGTCACTGAAAGAGTGTGCGTAGCTCGACTTCATTAATTGCAGCACAAGGATGGGAACAAGGAAGAGACAGGAACTGTGGTTCCCCTGTTCATTTCTTGCTAGAGGGAGTGATTCAAGCCAGATCTCCATGAGTGAGGAAGGCTCACTCAGGTTTTACCAGATCCCAGAGTCACTGCCCTTTCCACAGCTCCTCTGCCCTGAGCCACCTCTGACCTCCCAGAGAAGCAAGGAGGCGGGAAGCAGGAGGGGAGCTGCAGAGGGTCCTCTTGCAGATGGTGCCTGAGTACTGACTTGACAAGCAGGATGAGTCAAGGACCCCCGAACCTGTGGAGTGATGAAAGTCCCGGAGTCCCTGGCAGGTTGGTCCAGGAAACCCTGTGTCTCTCCCTATAGAAGAGGCAGACAGCTTTAGTGGATTATAAAGAGGGCCGGTGGAGGTAATGGAAAGTGCAGCTCAAAGAGAGCCTCAGATAAGCTTTCGGAAAGAGAGAATAATTGTGTGCTAATTGGTCTGTTGACAGAAACCGCTCTGCCTTCAGAAAGCCCTGATGGATCTCAGGTTCATTAGCACATCCAATTTTCCATAAATGCCGGATTGTGCAAAGCCTCATTCGGGTGAGTCTGCTCTCCTCCCCTTGCCCTTCACTCTTGGGTGGCTGTTCCCATCTTACCTGGTGGGGAGGGGGGCTGGCTTGCTGCACAGCTAAGCTCCAGTAAAATGGGCTTCCAGTTGTGAGTGATAGGGCTGGCCAGAGCAGCATGGCTGAGAGTGTGTGGGATCAAAGAGCTGCAAATTGAATCCCGGGCTGCTGCAGGCAGGAATCTGGACAAGTCATTTAAGGATGCTTGTGAAAACCGCTCCCTCTTGCCATCCTGAGGTCTATGCAAACTTGTGTGGGGGTTCTTTTCAGGCAGCTCAGGAGCCTCTCAGACTCCCCAGCAATCCCTTCCTCAATCTTCAATTAAGTAGAGGGTGAGTCACAACTGGGGTTTCCCAGGTGGCACTAGTGACAAAGAATCTGCCTGCCAGTGCAGGAGACAGAAGAGGGGCAGGTTCAATTCCAGGATGGGGAAGATCCCCTGGAGGAGGACTTGGCAACCAACTCTGATATTCTTGCCTGGAGAATCTTTAGGACACAAGAGCCTGGAAGGTTACAGTCCACAGGGTCTGCAAAGAGTTAGACACGACTGCACTGACTTAGCGGAGAAGGCAGTGGCACCCCACTCCAGTACTCTTGCCTGGAAAATCCCATGGGTGGAGGAGCCTGGTGAGCTACAGTCCATGGCGTTGCTGAGAGTCGGACACGTCTCAGCGACTTCACTTTCACTTTTCACTTTCATACGTTGGAGAAGGAAATGGCAACCCACTCCAGTGTTCTTGCCTGGAGAATCCCAGGGATGGGGGAGCCTGGTGGGCTGCCATCTATGGGGTCGCGCAGAATCAGACACGACTGAGGTGACTTAGCAGCAGCAGCAGCAGCAGCAGTGACTTAGCACGCACACATGAGCTGCAACTACAAAATATGCCCCTGCCCTCTTCTGGGCTTTTATCCCTTCCCAGGAATTATGAATAGGATGAATCTATATTCAGCCCTTTCCAGTTTGCAAAGCGTTTTCATGTAAACCACATCGTTTGGTATTACCTGATCCTACAGGGAGTAAGGGGTGATAGTCACAATATGTTATTCACAGTGTGTATCAGCAGGGAGGACAGGGGCGTGCTCACTAATCAGAAGAGGTGTCAGCTATAGGGCCATAGTGAGGTGCAATGATCCCAAGGCACATCAGTCCTCTGGTTACTATTTGGGGAGATCCTGGGGCTCCAGGGGAGGGATAAAGGTGGTTCGAGTGGCACATAGCAGACTAGGTGAAGATGACTCACCACTCTGCATGGTGGCCAACTCAGCTGAATCTTAGTCCCGTACAGGTGAGTCAAATAGTTGGTAAATCCGGGTCAGGAAGTTTAATGACTAATGTCTCAAGGTCACAGGAATAGTAAGTATCAAGGCTGAAACTCAGTCCCTGGTCTTCTCACTTGAGGAAGTTCATCTCCCACTAAACCAGATAGCCTGCCATCCCCTATCAGGCATTTTAGCGAGTGTCTCACCACACACCCAACACTGTGATGAGACTTGGAACTGTCTGCGTATGACAGTCCCTGCTGCCTAAGCCCCGATGTTGTGTGTGGGCAGGTGGAGACAGGCGTAGAAACAGCTGAAGTCTAATGCGACGCACCCCATAACAGAGATACGTACTGCCCAGGGCAAACCTTGCACGAGAGGGGGTGCTCAGTGGGGTCTTGGGCATGTGTTAGATTAACAAAAGGGAGTAGGGTGCCTCTTTCTTGCTATTAGTGAGAAAATGTTGCTAACAAAGGGTAGAAAGAGCGCCTTTGCTTAGAGAAATAAGAAACCAGCAGATTTACTCAAGGGTTTTTCCTTCACCAAAGTTGAGCAGATAGGCAGACCCCTTCACCCTCACCTACCTCCACCCAGAATACTGACTGTGCTGGAAGCCAGCTCATCCCCTGTAAAGCAGCCTTCAGTAGAGGAAGCATGTGGCAGGGGCTGCAGCACCAGCAGCAGAGTCTGAGCTCGCAAGGGTGTGCTACTGTGGTGGCAGGGTGCGGGGGGTGCTGTCTGGATTTGCAAGTGCTGTGTGTTGAACCAAAGAGGTGGTCTCCGGTGGGACACCATTACTATCAGGATGGAATGGCCAGGTCAACCATACGGAGGAAGCAGAGCCATGGGATGGGATCCCTTTGCTCTCTAGTCTAGGGTATGCCCTTTAACAAGGACTGTGGGTTATACTGAGAGGTGGAATAAGACACTAAATGCCTTGTTTTTCATGGTTCTCTGAACTATATAGCCCATGGGGAGCACCCATGGTGCTCCCAAACAGAAATAACTCCAGGTCAAGAAGCCCAGTGCAAGCTGAACAGTCATGTTCCCAC
Source organism: Neotragus moschatus (assembly GCA_006410615.1). NCBI lineage: Eukaryota > Metazoa > Chordata > Mammalia > Artiodactyla > Bovidae > Neotragus > Neotragus moschatus. The sequence continues at coordinate 1,971,255 of SJYA01002284.1, read as the reverse complement.
CTTTGATTGAGGAATTCCAAGAATAGGCTTCTGAGGATGGTGGCCCCTCTTTGGAGGAGATGGACAGCAACTCTAGTTCTAGGACGTGCATTTACAGGTGCTATAACGACAGGATATGAGTTCCTGCCCACCTCTCACTGTCACCCACAGTCCTTGCTAAAAAGGTGAGTCCGGGAAGCCATGGCTGAGACTACATAACCCCCAGTCTTTGTGCTGGACTAAGGTGGATCCTGAACCAGGTTCTCTCTCTGGGGAATTCAGAACTATGATACTGGGTGGGAGAGGGGAAACTTAAGGGGTGATTATGGAGACTTATGAAATGCAGAGTAACTAAAGCACCTACTATGTGCCAGAAACTGAGACTGCTACAATGAACAAGAGAGGGATCTCTGTCCTGATGGCACTGGCTGAGACAAAACAGAAAGGTCACGTTCAGCCAAGGCCAGCTTCAGAGCAAGACAAAGCTAAATGCAGACCGAAGTCCGTGGTATACAGAAAGTCTAGAATAAACAGAGGAAAGAACTTGAACTAGAGAAGCAGGAAGATGAAGCAGGTAGAGATGAAAATGTAGAGATGTGTTACAACAAGAAACAGAGCATCTTGGGGGTGTTACTGTCCTTTTACGATGCCCACGGGTCTACATTGGACCCAGTGTCTTGTTCTTAAGAGCTCTGTTATCCTTCACCAGAATCCTCTTAACAGACAATCCTGACATTCAAGCTACCTTTTTCTTTCAACTGAATATGCTTACCTGGGGCTGCACATAACACTGAGAAGAGCCCAGCTTTTGTGAAAAGTAGGGTCCATGACTCATTCACCCAACAAACCTTGATTCATGACCCATAATCCGGCAAGCTCTGTACTTCTACTGGGAACCAAAGATGCCTAAGACCCAGTCCCTCCCATAAGGACCTCAGAGTCTCAGAGGTCCTCTTGTTAATGAGCACTCAGTTCAGATGACAACCCCTATAAAGAAGGCATGCTTGAAATACCAAAGAAGGGCATTTAACTACCTTGGGAGTCAGGAATGGGTCCAAGAAAGAGTTACCTTTTTGAGCCAAACAAAGAAGGGGTAGGAAAAGCCACTCAGGTATACAGACAACCATTGCAGGCAAAAAAGAGCAGGTGCTGGGGAAGGGAAACATAAGAGAATGGTATAAATGGTAAGTGAAGGGTTGCAACAGGAGCTGGGGTGCAGTGAGGGGCGGATTGGGGGCAGTGAAGCAAGGTTTGAGAAGAGTGTAAAAGGACTGCTTGGAGCTAAAACTAAGGAGACAATAGGCATAGTAGGTCTTCAATTGCCTTCCCATCTTGTTAAGCAGAAGAATTATTCCTTTTCAAGGTCCAGTTGCTCATGCTTTCTATATATTTTCTTACTAGATCTTCCCAAAAATCCTTCACAGTAGAAATTATTCTAATTGTTCAATGATTTTAGAAGGAACTAATTGGGGCTCAAAGAAGTCTGGTAAGTTGTTCAAAGTCTTGCCATGAGCTGAGCTCAGACTCTTGGGTTCTTTCCCGTGCATCACACTGCCTCCCTGAATGGGAGATGGTGGTTTTGAGCCAGACTCCCTGTGTAGTCAGGAACCACTGGAGGGTTTGAAGCAGTGGAATGATATGATCTGTACTCATGCAAGCAGCAGAGATGATGAAGCAGGGAGCCGCGTGGAGAATGAGGATGGGAAGACTAAGTATGTAAGAAAATCAGGTAAGAGTTGATGACATTCTGAATGGCCATGAGCACACAGAGGCGGCAATGAGTGAGATGCAGATACTACATGCAAGGGAGTGTTTCTAGTGATGGATCTAGAGATCTAAGACTGGCAACGAGGCCCTGGAGGAATGATAGAGAGAGAAAAGTTGGTCAGGTCAAAGGCTAGAAAGGGGCATTAATGGGACGACGGAGTTATTCATCTAGGCCTCCCTTTCATGAATGCATAAGACAAGTTCTTCTTCAACTTTGACACAGCCCACTAGAGGGCTGAAGAGAGAGGAGACTTCTACATAGTTCTGTCTTCTTAGTAAAACCCACTCCGTGCTATTACAGTCCATCTGTCATCAGTTTAAGCTAAGATACCAGCCTCCAAAACGTACCCTAAGTCTGCCTGAACATCTGTCTTCCTCCTCTCTCAGACTCTCACCCCAGACCCTGGACGTCCCCTAACCTGACCCCTCCTCTCCACTTAGGCCCCATCATGCCCTCTGAATCTCATGATCAGTCCTCAGCAAGAACATCTGTAACCTCAACCTTTTCTCAAGAGTCCACCTTACCTTTTTGTCCTAAGCACAACTTAGCAGCTTCTGAGGATGTGTCTTTCCCCACAGTCTTCTCTAGGACCAATGGTCCTCCTTCCTCTCCAACCTTCTCTGGCCCCTCTGAAGTCAGAACCCTCAGGACTATCATTCACTACCGCTCCATGTCACGGTCTATTTTTCTTGTTACTCCCTCTTCCTCACTAAGGATTTTCGGAGTTTTAGCTTGCTTATCACCATCTTTATTACCACAGACAGATCTGAATCATTCCTGATGACTTCAGCATCCGTGTAGGTGATCCTTTAATACCCTGCCCTCCCCATCTCCTCATCTTGGCCTCTGGTGAACCCCATCTTGGCCTCCCATGCCTGTGGTCATGCCCCAGAACCTGACCCTCTGTAACTGCTATATTAAACATCACACACTTGTACCTCCTCTAGTCTCTTCCCTGTAACAAGTCATCAAACCTATTTTGACTTTCAATCTTTTGACCTAGTCAACCTTTCACTTTCTATCATCCCCTAATGGTTTCAAATCCCTTGATCCATCACTGTAATCACTCTTTTCTATCTACTCTCAACTCTCTTGACTATTTTTTCTTTCATCTTGTACACACATACACACACACACATTATCTTGGTTTAATTCAACTCTCCATCTATCTCATGCTTGTCTGAATATGAAGGGCTGAAAATAGCTGATAAAACTCACAACTCTGCTGACTGGCCTCATGTAATCATTATGACCATGGGCCTCCAATGGGCCTTCTGTGCCCCTCAACAATTGACTCCATTTATCTATTGATAACCTTAACTCTCTGAAAAAACCATTTCATACATTCTTTTCTCAGCAATTCCTTCTTCCATTTAGCCATGGACTTGGCTTGTTTCATCAAGGAAGTGGAATAAACCGGAAGAGAATGTCCGTACCCCCCACCATCACATCTTTCATCTCACTGCATGTATGCTGTGTGCCCTGTACTGCCTTGTGCTACAAAGGACGAAGTGTCTGTGCTCCTGCGTGAGACCTGCCACGCCTCTCCTGCCTGGAGTGGCCACTTCTCTCACCTCCTCAATTGCTTCTGCAGTCATCTCCTGTCTCTCCCACACCATGATTCCCCCCTCTCTACTGAGTCATTGGAACTAACGTACCAATATCTTGGACTATGTCCCATTTTTAAAACAGAAACACAAGCTCCCTTGATCCCACATCACTCTCCAGCTATCACCTGTTTTTCTATTTGCCTCTATAGCAAAACTTTTCAAGGACTGTCTCCACGATTCTAATGCTCACTCCACTCTCTCTATTGAGCCTTCTCCACTCAGCCTTTTATACCTTTCATGCCACTGAAACTGCGCTTATCTAGGTTACTAGTTACCTCCACCTTGCCAGGTTGAAGGTCATATCCGCAATCTGACTGCTCAAGTTGCCTGCTCCTTTGTAAAGCCCTTTCTTCACATGGCTTTGTAATCCGACTTTGGTTCTTTCCTACCTTTATGCTCTGTCTCAGCTTCCTTTGTTGAATCCTCCCCATTTGGCCCATTGCTGAAAACGGATGTACTTCATGATCCAAAGCCCTAGGTCCGGTTTATCAGCAGCATTCAGTCCTCAAGTGATCTCACTTCATCCTTTCCTAGAGTTTTAAATACCAACTACACATTTGGATATATTTGCATGCCAAACTTACATCTCCAATATCGACCTTTCTCTTAAAATCCTGGTCTGTATAGCCAATTGCCTGTTAGATATCTAATAGGAATGTCAAATCCAGTATGTCTAAAACTGAACTCTTGACTTCTCATTTCTTTCAGCTCGGCACCTCAACCCCAGCGTTATCTCAGTTAACGAAATCATTGTTCATCATGTTACTCAGGCCAAAAATCGTGTGGTTGATCTTGACTCTTTTCTTCCAGTTTCTTAGCTAACCCTGGATAGGCTCTACCATCAAGTATAACATCAACCTGAGAACTTCACATCAGCACTATTGCACCTACTTCAACCAAGTCACTGTTGTTCATCTTGGCCAGTGCGGTAATGGGTACACCGGGCTCCAGGAACCCCCTTCTCTCATCAGCAATGGCCTCATGATCTGCCCCTGCAACCACTGTCGCCTCATCTGCCCCTTCACTCCTCTGACTCCACTCCACCTACACTAAGCGTGCTCCTGGATCATATCAAGCACACTCCCACTTCAGGGCAGTTGCACTCCCTCCCTGCTCTGTCATGAATGTAGTCACTCAAGATACCCTTGTGACTCACACCCTCACTTCACTCATATCTCTGATCTGGTCTTCCCTAAAGTACCATGTTCCCATCACCCTCTATACTCTTTCCCAACTTTGTGTCTTTCTACCAATAATCCCACCTGACATTATCTATGTGGTTAATTATGTCTCCACCACTAGAATTTCAGCTTCATGAGGGGAGGGACCTTATATGTTGTAACTCACTTTTGGATTCTCAGCGTACCCAGAAGACTGCCTGACACATAATAGGTGTTCAATAGAGTTGACTCATTGGAAAAGACTCTGAAGCTTGGAAGGACTGGGGGCAGGAGGAGAAGGGGACGACCGAGGATGAGATGGCTGGATGGCACCACTGACTCGATGGGCGTGAGTCTGAGTGAACTCTGGGAGTTGATGATGGACAGGGAGGCCTGGCGTGCTGCAATTCATGGGGTCGCAAAGAGTCAGACACGACTGAGCGACTGAACTTAACTGAAGGTTGAGATTGGCATATGCAAACAGCTGTATGTAAAACAGATAGCCAAAGAGGACCAACTGTATAGCACGAGGAGCTCTACTCAATACTCTGGAATAACATATGGAAAAGGGATCTGAAAAAGAATAGATATATGAATGTGTATAAGTAAATCACATTGCTGTACACCTGAAACTAACACAACATTGTGAATCAACTATAAAATTTAAAATTTTTAAAATACTTATTGAATAAATGAATGAATGAACAAAACTTCCTTGTGAGTCTTGGGTGGGATAAAAGCAGAATATAAGATTGATTCTCAACAGCCTCACTTTATACTTAGAAGTAGAATCTCCAGTGATCCCAAGTATCATCATTACTCTTCTCTTCCCTTATACAACATGAACTGTCCTAGAAATCTAGAGAACATGGGATGGACGTTATAGTTATTTAAATCATAGGAAGTCTTGAGCTTTTCAAACACATGGAACCCCATCACTCCTCTGCTAGTTTGCTACTGTGCTTTGACTTATATTAAAAGTCTTACCACAGCCACGTGAGCCGCTCCAGCCTACCTCTGAAGGTCATCTTGCACCAGCATCTTTCTTGCTCACCTCTCTGCAGTCACAGCAGTCCTGGGTTTCACCACGGCACCACCCTGGTTCCTGCCTCAGTGCCTTAGCACTTACCATTCCCCCTTCCTGAACACCTTTCCCTCAGATCTACACACAGCTGGCTTCTAAGGATTCAGACCCTAGTCTAAACCCCAAGTGCACTCCCCCTGCCCCTCTTGCCTCAGGAAATCTGTACCTATGACTCAGTTTCCCCCTTATATCATAGCCTGGAATGACTTTGCTGAATTTACAAGTTTATTATGTTCATTCCCCCACTACAATGTGACCTCTGGAAAGCAGTGGCCCTGGTTGCCTTTCACTGAGGTTCCCTCGGCTGGAGCCTGCCTTAGGAAAGATGCCGTGTGGCTGTTTGCTGCAGAAGGACGCGCCTGCCCAGACTTTTGGGCTGGTTTAGGGCTGTGTCCACATCAGAAAGCTGCTTTCCCACCACCCTCAGTCAGGCCTGGCTAAGGTGGAGCTGGTGAAGACCCAGGCCTCCGCCTGGTGTCTCTGCCTGCCTCCCCCAGGACCTCTCAGGCCCTTACCTTGATGGCGCCCGTGGCTATCTGGACGTGGTGTAGCCGCCGCAGAGTGCTCTCTCTGTCGATGAAGTAGGAGGCTGCCAGCTGGTGCAGGGTCTCCAGGGACACGGCGGAGCTGTTCCCACTGCCCCCGATCACAGAGGCACTTCCTGCCGTCTCTGACTTCCGGCTCAGTTTCCGCTTGTCCACAAAGATGGTCAGGGACTCTTCTCCTACAGCAAACAACATGGGCATCCTGGTGAGGCCTTCAGCTCCCCGAGCCTCTCCCCATAAGAATGTGAAACCCTCAGACTGAGCTAAGAGGGAACCTGTGGCCTCTGCTGACAGCCTTTTCCCATCTGTACCATGCTCGGAACACTCTCATGAGACTGCACCACAGGATAAGGGCACCAACTGCCCGAGAGGCCAGCCTCCTCCTCCTCACTTCTGTAATCTCCCAAAGCTCATCCCCCGCCCCTCCAACTCATCCATTTAACATCCTCTATTGATCTCTGTCTCAGGCAATCTACCTCTATGGGGAAGATAAAATTCTCTCTCTCAAGTTGTTTATAAAGAATCACCGTGGATATTTCTGCTCCCTAAGAAAGGGCAAAAGCCTTGAAGCTCAACCTCCCTTCTCCCCCTCAAACGCTCAACACCTACGACATGTCAGCAGCTGGCCTGAACCCTTGGAGTGTTCCTTTGTAGTCCATAAGACAGTAAGCTAAATGTTATAATAAAGCCTGCTTTCTTCTTTCCAGGACAGAGAGAACTCTGCCTCTTTCCAGCTCTCAATTCTGCTCTGGGTCCTAGCCAGAGGTTGTACCACCCCACCTTTGCCTCCATCCAGCCCAGAATCATTGGAATCTGTTTGGTTGGTTACCAGTCTCTACAGAGTGGAAGCAGAGAGATCAGGAACGTAACGAACATTTACTTTTTTGCCTATGTGTCTGGGCTTCCCTNGTCTGAGTGAACTCTGGGAGTTGATGATGGACAGGGAGGCCTGGCGTGCTGCAATTCATGGGGTCGCAAAGAGTCAGACACGACTGAGCGACTGAACTTAACTGAAGGTTGAGATTGGCATATGCAAACAGCTGTATGTAAAACAGATAGCCAAAGAGGACCAACTGTATAGCACGAGGAGCTCTACTCAATACTCTGGAATAACATATGGAAAAGGGATCTGAAAAAGAATAGATATATGAATGTGTATAAGTAAATCACATTGCTGTACACCTGAAACTAACACAACATTGTGAATCAACTATAAAATTTAAAATTTTTAAAATACTTATTGAATAAATGAATGAATGAACAAAACTTCCTTGTGAGTCTTGGGTGGGATAAAAGCAGAATATAAGATTGATTCTCAACAGCCTCACTTTATACTTAGAAGTAGAATCTCCAGTGATCCCAAGTATCATCATTACTCTTCTCTTCCCTTATACAACATGAACTGTCCTAGAAATCTAGAGAACATGGGATGGACGTTATAGTTATTTAAATCATAGGAAGTCTTGAGCTTTTCAAACACATGGAACCCCATCACTCCTCTGCTAGTTTGCTACTGTGCTTTGACTTATATTAAAAGTCTTACCACAGCCACGTGAGCCGCTCCAGCCTACCTCTGAAGGTCATCTTGCACCAGCATCTTTCTTGCTCACCTCTCTGCAGTCACAGCAGTCCTGGGTTTCACCACGGCACCACCCTGGTTCCTGCCTCAGTGCCTTAGCACTTACCATTCCCCCTTCCTGAACACCTTTCCCTCAGATCTACACACAGCTGGCTTCTAAGGATTCAGACCCTAGTCTAAACCCCAAGTGCACTCCCCCTGCCCCTCTTGCCTCAGGAAATCTGTACCTATGACTCAGTTTCCCCCTTATATCATAGCCTGGAATGACTTTGCTGAATTTACAAGTTTATTATGTTCATTCCCCCACTACAATGTGACCTCTGGAAAGCAGTGGCCCTGGTTGCCTTTCACTGAGGTTCCCTCGGCTGGAGCCTGCCTTAGGAAAGATGCCGTGTGGCTGTTTGCTGCAGAAGGACGCGCCTGCCCAGACTTTTGGGCTGGTTTAGGGCTGTGTCCACATCAGAAAGCTGCTTTCCCACCACCCTCAGTCAGGCCTGGCTAAGGTGGAGCTGGTGAAGACCCAGGCCTCCGCCTGGTGTCTCTGCCTGCCTCCCCCAGGACCTCTCAGGCCCTTACCTTGATGGCGCCCGTGGCTATCTGGACGTGGTGTAGCCGCCGCAGAGTGCTCTCTCTGTCGATGAAGTAGGAGGCTGCCAGCTGGTGCAGGGTCTCCAGGGACACGGCGGAGCTGTTCCCACTGCCCCCGATCACAGAGGCACTTCCTGCCGTCTCTGACTTCCGGCTCAGTTTCCGCTTGTCCACAAAGATGGTCAGGGACTCTTCTCCTACAGCAAACAACATGGGCATCCTGGTGAGGCCTTCAGCTCCCCGAGCCTCTCCCCATAAGAATGTGAAACCCTCAGACTGAGCTAAGAGGGAACCTGTGGCCTCTGCTGACAGCCTTTTCCCATCTGTACCATGCTCGGAACACTCTCATGAGACTGCACCACAGGATAAGGGCACCAACTGCCCGAGAGGCCAGCCTCCTCCTCCTCACTTCTGTAATCTCCCAAAGCTCATCCCCCGCCCCTCCAACTCATCCATTTAACATCCTCTATTGATCTCTGTCTCAGGCAATCTACCTCTATGGGGAAGATAAAATTCTCTCTCTCAAGTTGTTTATAAAGAATCACCGTGGATATTTCTGCTCCCTAAGAAAGGGCAAAAGCCTTGAAGCTCAACCTCCCTTCTCCCCCTCAAACGCTCAACACCTACGACATGTCAGCAGCTGGCCTGAACCCTTGGAGTGTTCCTTTGTAGTCCATAAGACAGTAAGCTAAATGTTATAATAAAGCCTGCTTTCTTCTTTCCAGGACAGAGAGAACTCTGCCTCTTTCCAGCTCTCAATTCTGCTCTGGGTCCTAGCCAGAGGTTGTACCACCCCACCTTTGCCTCCATCCAGCCCAGAATCATTGGAATCTGTTTGGTTGGTTACCAGTCTCTACAGAGTGGAAGCAGAGAGATCAGGAACGTAACGAACATTTACTTTTTTGCCTATGTGTCTGGGCTTCCCTGGTGGCTCAGACGGTAAAGAGTCCACCTGCAATGCAGGAGTGCTGGGCTGCTAAGTCGCTTCAGTCGTGTCCAACTCTGTGTGACCCTGTGGACAGTAGCCAGCCAGGCTCCTCTGTCCCTGGACAAGAATACTGGAGTGGGTTGCCATTTCCTCCTCCAGGAGATCTTTCTGACCCAGGGATTGAACCTGGGTTTCTGATGTCTCCTGCATTGGCAGGCTGTTTCTTTACCACTAGTGCCACCTGGGCTGCCATGCAGGAGATGTGAGTTCAATTCCTGGGTTAGGAAGATCCCCTGGAGGAGGACACGGCTACTCATTCCAGTATTCTTGCCTAGAGAATCGCATGGACAGAGGAGCTTGGCAGGCTACAGTCCATGGGGTCACAAAGCACTGGACACAACTGGGCACACAAACTGACTACTGTAGGCACAGCCAATATTAGGATATGGAGGAACTTCAGGGTTAGATGGCTCAGTCAAAAGAAAACTGGGAGCACCCCCTGCTGGCAAGTGCTTAGTAGACGTCTGTCCGCCAACCTCCTTACCCCACAAACTCCTCCCAGGAGGATGCTTAAAAGCAAAAGGCCATGTTCTGACAATGAAATTTGATGTCAAGAGATTACACTCTTGTCAAATGCGCCACAATGAAAACATTTCCCAGTCAAACAAATGACAGGAAGAATAAAAGATCCAGGAAGAGTATCGAAGCTGTCGTCAACAGGTGTCAGAAAGCTATTTCCGATGGTCTGGTGACCAGCGAGTGTAGGATGGTAGACCAAGGTACTGCTTACCTCCAAGGGTGGCAGAAAGTAGGAAGTGGGTGCCATACTTTTTGATCAGGTTTTCGGTGACCTGTTGCAGGTTGGGTCTCCTTCCCAGGAGGCGTATGTTCCGGAGAAACTCTGGGGCAAGAGGCAGTGGCAAACTAAAGAAGTCCTTCCTTTCCAGAGCCAAGTTGTTCACTTTCCAACGTGCAAACTCCCTGGGGGGAAAGACAAGGGAAAGCTCATTGTATTCTGGGACAAGAGGAATAAAGTTGGGAGCAGGTGCGGTTCTTCCTTCACTCGCACCACCTCATCGCCTCTCAGCAGACATCTCTGCAGATGGAGGCACCAGTGCCTGAAAGAGGCCCTCTGGCCTCTCGTTCCCAGGTGGTAAGAAAGCCCTACTCCAGTTGACCTCCAAGAATATGCTCCCACCCAGCTTTCTCATTAGAGAGTGGCTTCCCTTCTCCCGAAGGCAGGCATGGTAGTAGTGTGTAGTAGGGGGAAAACAAACAATGAAAATATTGGAAATGGTTTGCAGAAATAGGAAAATGAAAGAAAGTGTAGTCACTCAGTCATGTCCAACTCTTTGTAACCCCATGGACTGTAGCCCACCAGGCTCCTCTGTCCATGGGGTTCTCCAGGCAAATATACTGGAATGGGTTGCCATTCCTTTCTCCAGGGGATCTTCCCAACCCAGGGATCGAACCCAGGTCTCCTGCACTGCAGGCAGATTCTTTACCATCTGAGCTACCAGAGAAGCAGAAATAAGACCTAGTCACAATTGCAATTCAGCGGATGAGTCACTTCACGGCCTCTGTTACCCATTTTTAAAGTCAGAAGATTGGTTTAGAACGACAGTTCTTAAACTTTTCGGTCTCAAGATACTACCACACTCTTAAAAATGAGGAGCCCCCTGTATTCATGTGGCTTATCCAATGATAATTACAACTTTAGAAATTTAAACTGAGAAATTTAAATCTATTTTTTCATTATAACAGAAATAAAGCCATTACAAGCAACATAAATAACATATTTGTATGACAATCACTGTATGTTCTGAAGCAAAACAGATTTAGTAAGAAGAATGGCATTTTCTTTGCCTTTTGGCAAATCTCTTGAGTTTCTGGCTTAGCAGAAGAGAGCTGCAGTCTTGTATTCTGTGTTCAATCTGTTGTGATAATTGTGAATATTCTTCTTTGGGACCACACTACACTCAACAAACATACTTTCTTAAAGGTTAATTACTGGTGGACTCTGAAACCATACCAATAAACTTTTCATACTTAGTTGCATTAAAATCCAGTGTTCTATATTGCACTTTGAATGCATCTTTTAACTCTGTGATTTTGAAACATCATATACTGGTCATCCATCTGCAAAATATAGGACCATTGAGTTATTCAGATCTTCCATATTTTGACATTTTTTATTATATAATATCAAAACATCATATTTGTTAATATCACCACAAATCCCATCAAAAAAGTCCTTAAATGTTGGAAAGCTGTCAAGCTTATGATGACAAATACAAGTTTTCCAAAATTCTAATTTTCATTTGAAAGCTTACATTGTATCACTGATACTAAATACTGTCAGTTGTTTCCCTTAAAGAAGCAGGCTTGCTTTGTTCTTTTATTTATTTTTGAGAAAATGTCTGCCAAACACTACAATCTGAATAACCATAGTTTGTCTCTTGGTTGGTCAAGAAAAATTAAGTCGTTCCAAGAAAAAAATGGCTAGTTCAGCTCAACTCAATCAGAAAAGTATTTTTCTCTGCGACCACCATTCTTCAGTAACCTCAAACATGCTTTTATGTGTACTTTTCACTTTATCATACAAAATATTAAAAAGACATGAGCTCATAGTCAAGATCCAATAAAAATAGATTTTACTGCTTCTGGGGCATTCGTGAAGCTAACATGCATGTATGTATGTGTGTGTGCTTTTGGTTCAAGTATGTAATGATGACTATATGACTACCAGCGTCATTGAGTGAGGCTGCCCTTATTCAGTTTAAGATGCCAGCAGTTTCATTCACCATTACTTTTGCACATTTCCTGCAATGTCAACATGGACATCTTGAAAGGAACTAAGGGGATATGCATTTTAAGAACCTTTATACTAAATGATGGCAAAGTTCCTTTCTAGCCCCATCTGGAATGTTAATATTCATGCTTTTCTCCTCACTGAAATATTTGCATTTTAAAGGATGAAATTTAAATGAATATATCCACTAGTAAAAAGAAAAAAGAAAAAGAGGGAGTTCTTTTCCATTCCTCCCAAATTACAGTACAGAGGCTCAGCTCCACTGCCTTAGAAAACCACATGTGAAGTCTTAACATTCTCACTCAACTCTGCTCTTTATAACAGTGCCAAATCTTGGTCTAACCTCCTCTCCAAGTCTGTGAAGTAAAAATGACAAGGCCACAGAAAAAAATAATTCAGAATAAATAAATAAAGAGCATGTCCATTGGAGCCTATAGAATCCTGCTATCTAATTTCAGAAATGAAGATAGGGGGCATGTTCCAAACATTACCAGAGAAATAAAGGAAAAGGGATGACTAATAATTCATGGGTTCCCACAAAACCTTTTAAAATTCCCATTGTGTGGTTTTATTTATCTAAGCAGACAAGTTCATAATAATGCATTATCATTTATTTCCTTTGTGTGGGAAATGCTAAACTTTAATTAAAGTAGGGTATTTGTGAAAAGTATTTTCTGTCTCAAATCCTACTGCAGCATAATGAACAATTGCTTGATTTCACTTCTTATTGGCTGGACAGCCAATCCAACACATAGAGGAGCTTACCAAAAAAATAAAAACAAAACAAGACCCAACCATGTTCTGCATACAAGACTCACTTCAGCTTTAAGGACACATATATTGAAAGTGGGGCTTCCCTGGTGGCTCAGACAGTAAAGAATCTTCCTGCAATGCAGGAGATCTGGACTCAATCCCTGAGTGGGGAAGAGCCACTGAAGGAGGAAATGGCAACCTACTCCAGTATTCTTGCCTGGAGAATCCGGTGGACGGAGGAGCCTGGCAGGCTGCAGTCCATGGGGTTGCAGAGAATCAGACATGATTACGGACACACAGGGACTATACTGAAAGTGAAGGGATAGACAAAGATATCCCATGCAAATGGAAACTAAAAGAAAGCTGGGGTAGCTTGTTTAAAACAAAATAGGTGTAAAGTCAAAGACTATAATAAGAGACAAAGTCATTACATAAAGAGATAATTCATCAAGAAAATATAACATTTATAAATATTTATGCACCCAACATAGGAGCATCTAAATATGGAAAGCAAATATTAATAGATCTGAAAGGAAACATAGACAGCAATGCAATAATAGAAGGCAACTTCAGTACCCTACTTTCAAAAATGGAAAGATCATCCAGACAGAAATCAGCAAGTAAACACTGGACTTAAACTACATGTTAGACTAGATGGACATAGCATATTTATTTATAGAACATCCCATTCAGCAGCAGAATATACTTTTCAAACACACATGGGTCATTCTCTAGGACAGAGCATATATTAACCCACTAAACAAACCTTCATAAAGTGAAGAAGACTAAAATCATATCACACATCTTTTCTGACCACAATGGGGATGAACTTAGAAATCAATTACCAAAAAGAAAACTGGAAAATTCACCAATGCACGGAGATTAAACTGCAGGCTCCTGAACAACCAACGAATCAAAGAATGCATCAAAAAAATAAAATCTTGAGACAAATGAAAACACAAATACAAAAACCTGTGGGAAGTAGTAAGAGCAGTTCTAAGAGGAAAATTTATGGCAATAAATGCCTACATTAAGAAAAATAAAGACCTTAAATAAGCAGCCTAACTTTATACCACAAGGCACCAGAAAAAAAGAACAAACCAAGCCCAAAGTCAGTAGAAGGAAGAAAATAACAAAGATCAGAGTGGAAATTAATGACACAGTGACTAAGAAGACAACAGAAAAGACCAATGAAACTAAGATTACTTTTTAAAAGGTTAAATAGACAAATTGTTAACTAGACTAAACGAAGGGGGGACAAAAAAAGATTCAAGTTAGAAATGAAAGAAGAGACCTTACAAATGATACCACACAAAGGACAAGAGACCACTATGAACAATTATACACAAATTGGGCAACCTAGAGGGGACAGATAAATCTACCAAGACAGAATCATTAAGAAACAGAAAATCTTAACAGTCAAATTACTAGTAAAACCAAAACAAAATTCCTAGTGCACAAAAGTACAGAACCAGATGGCTTCAATGGCAAACTCTACAAAACATTTAAAGAAGAATTAACCTGATCCTTCTCAAACACTTTCAAAAAAAATGGAAGAGGAGGGAAACGTTCATACTCATTTAATTAGGTCACCTTTATCCTGATACCAAAACCAGACAAGGACATTATAAGAAAAGAAAACAGCAGGCCAATATCCCCAATAAACATAGATGCAAAAAAATTCTCAACAAAATGTTAGCAAACTGAATTTGATAGTACATTAAAAGGATAAAACACCTTAATCAAATGGGATTTATTCCAAAGATGCAAGGATCAATGTGATATACCATATTAACAAAACAAAGGATAAAAATCATATGATTATCTCAATGGATGTAGAAAAAGCATGTGACAAAATTCAACATTCATTTATGATAAAAATTCTCAACAAAGTGGGTACAGAGGGAACAAGTGCAAGCCTGCAAGCTTAGTTCCTCAGTCATGTCTGACTCTTCATGACTCCACAGACTGTAGCCCACCAACCCCTCTGTCCACAGGATTCTCCAGACAATAATACTGGAGTGGGCTGCCATTTTCTCCTCCAGGGGATCTTCCCAACCCAGGGATAAAATCCAGGCCACCTGCTTTGCAGGTGGATTCTTTACCATCTGAGCCACCAGGAAAGCCTCAACATTATAATGGCTATCAATGACAAGCCCACAGATAATATCATATTCAGTGGTGAAAAGCTGAAAGCTTGTTCTCTAGCATCAGAAATAATACAACATTGTCCATTCTCATCACTTTTACCCAAGATAGTACTGTAAGCACTATCAAGAAATAACAGGCAAGAAATAATAGTCACTCAAATCAGAAAGAAATCAGTAAAATTGTCTCTACTGGTAGATGGCATAATATTATATGTAGAAAACCCTAAAAACTTCACCCAAAACTGTTAGAACTAATAAATTCAATAAAGATGAAGGATACAGAAATACACAAATACAATTGCATTTCTATAAACTAATGGTGAAATATCAGAAAGAGAAATTAAGGAAACAACCCCTATTTACATTTGCATTAAAAAGAATAAAATACCTAGGAATTAATTAAATGAAGGAGGTAAAATATTCAAACACTGCAAACTGTAAGTCACTGATGAAAGAAATTAAGACTCAAATAAATAGGAAAATATTCCATGTTCACACACACACTGGAAAAATCAGTATTGTTAAAATGCCCATATGACCCAAAGCAACCTACAGATTCACTGCAATCCCTATGAAAATTCCAATGGCATTTTTTACTACTTTCTACCAAAGTAGAAAAAACAATCCTAAAATTGGTATGGAAACCCCAAATACTATGACCAGCCACAGCAACCCTGAGAAAGAAGAACAAGACTGGAAGTATCATACTTCTTGGTTCAAATTATACTACAAAGCTATAGTAATCAAAACAGTATGATACTGACATTGAAAATAGACACATTGATTAAAGGAACAAAACAGGAGGCCTAGAAATAAACCCACACATGTAAAGAGACAAAAATATTCAATGGAGAAAAGAGAGTCTTCTTTGAGATAATGGGAATGATAATTGGAAAATTGGATAACTATATGCTAACAAATTAAACTGGACCCCTAAATTACATCATACACAAAATCAATTCAAAATGGATTACAGAACTGAACTTAAAACTTGACACTATAAAACTCTTAGAAGAAAACCTAGGCAATAAGCTCCTCGACATGAATCTTGGTGATGTTGTTTGTTTCTGGCACCAAACAGTTGTCCCTGATTTGTTAAAGACCACACTTAGATGTTATTAAATAACAAAGAATTTCTATCCTATCAATTTCTATTCTATTAAATTGTTAGAGGGTGAAAAACACAAAGACTCTCCTATTTTCCACGGTTTCTTACAATGGTGAAATACCCTCACTGAAAGGTAAAACCATCTCAAAAAAGGGGTGGCTCCCGCTTTAATTAAATCTAGTAAATAAAAACTGGTGGTCACCTTGCTTACTCAGTGCACTTCACTCAGGACTGCTGACTAGTATCTCCTTCAAGAAACTTGCCCTGACTACCCCATTCCAAAGGGCATCCCCATCACTCACTGTCTCTATGCTTTATAAATCTTCTTAGCACTTATCACTAGCTGAAATAGTGTATATCTTCAATTCTCTTTCTCCTGCTAGAACCTAAACTCTGTGAGGACAGGAAGGATTCTATCTTATCCAGCGGCAATAAAATAATGCTAGATGTTCCAAAGCAGAACAACAGTAGATATTCAATAGCTGCTGTTGAATGATTCTCTCATTTTTTTATTTAAAATAAACAATCATTTATTTTATGTCACAGCTCTCCTAATCCTCTAGTTGTTTGCAAATTATTGACAACTTGATAAAAGAACTTACAGGATGAGAATACATAGAAGCAAAAAGCAATTAGTGATTGATGTGAAATAAAAGTAAAGCATTCTAAATGTGTATGCATATCAATGGGAAAAGTAAATTTGATTTATAAAAATGTAACTTAAGGGCATATTTCTGTGACTTCTTATATATAAATCAAGGCACTGATATTTTCTTATGCTTTGGTAAACTGAGTCTGGGTCCTCTTCCATTGTTGTCAGGGGACACGGACAACTTCCGACGACTGTCCACAGTCTGCACACTCAAGTTCAGTGAGTACAGAGCGCCCATTCAGACTCAGCTGTGCTTTACACTCAGTGTTAATGACCACGCGCTCCAATCCTCTATACTATGTCTAAGAACAATTTTTGCCACACTCACAGAGTTAAAGATCCCCAAAGAGGCAATGATCCTGAAGTTTTGTACTTTTCCTTAGTCTTAATCTTTTGTCCAACATGAGACTTGATGTATTTTATTGTATCACATATTTTATCCAAACCAAACCAAAGATCTGACTGTATCTTATATAAGTTGAATATATTGAAGGTCGGAAAACTTAGTCAGTTGCCCGATGTCACAGGACTACCAAGAGGGAAACTGGGGCTGTTAGAAGAAGCATTTGGGTACGATTTGCCAATTGTTCCCATGTCATTGTGTACACGCACAATTCTCTGTATGTTTTGAACTGGGATCAGTGAATGAGGCTTTTCAGGCCTGAGAAGACAAGCACAGGCAGTCCTGCGACCCCAGACCCTGCCCAACTGCCCCAAGGGCTGAGGGGATCAGTACATGGACACAGCTGACCACGATGCATTTGTAGCTGAGACCATCTCTTCCATTCCTCTTGCACCATAAGAAAACCATGAAACAGAATTCATTTCCCAAAAGCAATATAACCATTTGGCGTTAGAACCAGAACAAAATCTAGTGTCCTAACTCTCTCTCAGAGCTATTAACAGCAACTGTGATTATGACGACAGTCATAACAATGAGACCCAGAGAAGTTAACGACTTGCAAAAAGTCACACAGTAAGTGGCAGGGCTGAGATCAGAACCCAGGTCAATACCACACTGCTGTTTTGATAACACTGTTTTCCTTTGCGTACTTTCAATTAAGTGTATTTTACTTTATTCTAATTCTTTTTAACTGTTTACTATCTTTTAACAAAGATATTTTCATTGCCCCGAACACTTACTTCCTTGTATTACCTAAACAGGAATGTACTATATATCCAAAGCATAGTGCAAGGCATACACCAAAGCAAAACCCTTTTTGGACAAAGGTAGTTTCCATATACCCATTTGTGGGAGGAAAAATTGAGACCTAGAGAAAAAAAATCAAGTCCATGCACCAGGTACCATACAAGGAATCAGAGACAAAGGCCTGAATCTAGTGCCTGTGACTGCACTGGAAATCATCACACAGAATAACAAATGACTTAGAAAATGAATGGCACTGTCTTAGGAAGCTTTTTATGAGCCAATAATAAAAAAAAATAATGGTTAACATTTAATGAATTCTTAGCATGTGCCAGGCATTCCAAGTATCTTGCAAGTATTAACCAAAATAATATTGAAAATACTCAATATAATATTGAAACATAATATTGAAAATACTCAATATAATATTCAAAAGACCCCTGTAAGTGATAAATATAATTATCCTCATTTTACAGACAAGGAAACTGAGGCACAGATAATTCGCCCAGTAGGTAATACCCAAAGTCAGGAATTAAACCCAGGCTTCCTGGCCCCAAGATCCACAGTATTCATTCACCAAGATGTTATACCACCTCCCCTGCAAAACTGGAAGGGGCAGTTGTGATTTTGTGAGTGGAAGCACACGTGTGCAGGCAGGCATGCATGTGTGTGTGTAAGTGGTAGGAGCATTTCACTGGAGAAAAATACTCTCCCCATACAAACAAAAACCTCTTCCATAAAGTGGTAGGGCGCCGAATCAGAAACAAGCATCAGGCCTCTGCTGGCTGCAGGAAGGCTCGGGCTGCGAGGGCACCCAGCGGTTTTCTCTTCTACTTCACTAAGTTTCCTGCCTGCCCTTTGGGGCCCTTCACTGAATCAAAATAATGGAGGAAACATCTGTGAATGGAGTTTGAGCCAAAGTGGTAGAAATTGTGCTTACAGAACTTATTAACCTGGTTCTTTCCAGCATCTGAAAACCTCAGAAGGCAATACTGGAAGGCAGCCTGAGCTATTCAAAGAGTAAATGTTCATTTCCAATTTTTCATTTAGTAGTGGGGTTTTTTTTTTTTTGCCATAATAAAATAATCAAGGCTCTTTTTTTTCCCTAGGAAAAGGATGTTTTCTATATATCAATTACATTAACACATACTACTTCAATTAAGCCATCATCTTTGTTTCAATTAAGACATCAAGTAAATTTCCATTTCAATTTAGCCATTTCTCCTAAAATCTTCTCCTACTGTGTCTGTTTCACAGTCAACAGTATGAGAAAGCAAACATTTTAAGCACTAGGGAAGCCCATATGGAAAGGACCCTTAAAGCAGCAAAGGCAGCTACATAAAAGGTGAAATCAAGGGTGACCAGAGCCCTCCAGTGTGGACTCTGCCTGCAAAGGTGTTTATCCAGCACTTCGAAAAGGTGCTGGAATTAACAGAAGTTTAGGCCATTTGCTATTGCATTGTAAATTAGCCTAGAATGAATCACACATATTTCTGTCAAAGGATTTAGCATACCCATACAATCATTAATAACCAAAGCAAAGGTTAGGGAAAATATGATCCAGACTGGGCTTCCAAGGTGGCACTAGTGGTAAAGAGAGTGTGAAGTCACTCAGTCATGTCCGACTCTTCACGACCCCATGGACTGTAGCTCACCAGGCTCCTCTGTCTGTGGACATTTTCAGGCAAGAGTACTGGAGTGGGTTGCCATTTCCTTCTCCAAAAAAAGTGGTAAAGAACCCGCCCGCCAATGCAGGAGACATAAGAGACTCGGGTTCCACCCCTGGGTTGGGAAGATCCCCTGGAGGAGGGCATGACAACCACTCCAGTATTCTTGCCTGGAGAATCCCTTGGATCTCAGAGGAGCCTGGTGGCTACAGTCCATAGCATCGCACAGTCAGACAAACTGAAGTGACCTAGCAGAAGTGATTGTAGTTATCTTTGTCTCAAACTGCTTAACACTACTGGTCCAGATTGCCAATACATGATGCTTCTGGTTGTACATGAGTTTAGGGATTTTCTGGAATCCAAAGAGGCCCGTGACAAGAGAGCTAAACCGGCAGCCGAGTGCCAAGCCTCAGGCGATGGGAGCTTCAGCAGGGCTTGGGGAGCAGGCCAGCCCTGGATCTGAAGAAAAAGGGCCTCTGATTAGAAGACTAAATGGCTACAAGGTGTTTCCAGTTTGAAAACTGTAAATGAAAAGGGATGCCCCCACGTCACAGCTACTGACGTGCGTATCACCAACCTCCCCCTCCCCCAAAATACTATGTTCCTCTGTCAGACACAAGGTCAACAAGAACTGCTAGCAAGAGTCCCCCACCCTGCAGAGTCCTGCACTCTTAGCCATGAGAGGCAAAGAGCACAGCTGGTGGCTTCCATCTAGGTGAGATTTCCAGAAGCAATGTGCTGAAGAACCACTTCTTGGGCTTGTAAACTGAGAACCTCTTATAAATTGAGAATAGCAATCCAGCCCCCTTGAAGAGTTGTGACCCATGAGCTTCCCTCCCTCTGAAACCTTAAGGGAGAAAGTATTTTTTTTTAATCCATAGTTTAATCAGAAATAGAGTTAAAGAAGTAGGAAATAAACTAATGGTTACCAGGGGTCAGTTGTTGAGTCACCCAGTCGTGTCTGACTCTTTGTGGTCCCATAGACTGCAGCATGCCAGGCCTCCCTGTCCCTCACCGTCTCCCTAAATTTGCCCAAGTTCATGTCCATTCCATCAGTGATGCCATCCCGCCATTTAATCCTCTGATGCCCTCTCCTCCTCTGCCCTCAATCTTTCCCAACATGGAGGATTTTTCCAATTTTTCTGACTGGCTGTTTGTATCAGGTGACCAAAATACTGGAGCTTCAGCTTTATCATCAGTCCTTCCAATGAATATTCAGGGTTAATTTCCCTTAAGATTGACTGGTTTGATCTTCTTGCCATCCAAGGGACTCTCAGGAATCTTCTCCAGCGCCACAGTTCAAAGGCGTCAGTTCTTTGGTGCTCAGCCTTCTTTACATATCAGCTCTCACCACTGTATGTGACCACTGGGAAGACCACAGCCTTAACTATTTCTACCCCCACTACCCTCGCTATACCAGGGGACAGTGGGGCTAGGAATAAATCAGAAGATTTGGACTGACATACACATACTTCTATATATAAAAAAGGTAACTAATAAGGACCTACTACTGTATAGCACAGGCAACTCTACTCAATACTCTGTAATGACCTATATTGGAAAAGAATCCAAAAAAGAATGAATATATGCCTATGTGAGCTTCCCTTGTGGCTCAGCTGGTAAAGAATTCACCTGCAATTCTGGCAGGGTTTGATTCCTGGGTTGGGAAGATTCCCTGAAGAAAAGAAAGGCCACTCACTCCAGTATTCTGGCCTGGAGAATTCCATGAACTGTATAATCCATGGGGTCACAAAGAGTCGGACACGACTGAGCAACTTTCACTGTCACTTTCATAACTGATTTACTTTGCTATACAGCAGAAACTAACGCAACACTATAAGCCAGCTGTACTCCAATAATTTTTTTTAATCCATAGTTTAAAAACAAAAACAAAACTATACCTCAAGGAGGCTGAAACTTAGTAGTAATGAACACTGCAACCTACAATATGGGTGGTGGTACTGAGATCTCATGTTAAGAGCTGATTATTATTACCAATTCTCCACAGACATGTCTTTTCCTTTCTGCATGGGAAGCACATTTAGGCTCATTTCCAAGACCACCAATATGGCTGTTTGGAAAATCACATTTCCTGTATCCTGAGAGAGTGGCTCAGCCCAGCCCCCTCCTCAGCCCAGTCCAGCTCCACACCCCTGCTGGCCTGTTCCATCCTGTCCCAGTGTCAGTGTGCCCCCGAGTGCCCAGAGCCCATTTGTTCCCCCTAAATTAGAATCCAGCCTGGTTTTACCAGCAAGAGATTCAATGCTGTTTCCAGCAGAGCCAATTGATTATCACCTGCTCAGCCAGGCGGCAGTTCTAGAAGAGGTTCTGGTACTACCCAAGAGGCTGGGAGAGGCCTTAAGGTCACCTGTAAGTCCAGGATGCCCAACTCCAGCTGCACTTTGAACTTAATGGCAGAAACAGTAGGCTAGGGTGGTCAGCTATGTCTCTCTTTTCTAGTCCTTGTCCCTCCTTATCCATTTCCAACAACTTCTCTTTTGGGGGTAGCCACCTCCAACCTTTAGTATTCAAAGGGACTGCAGTGATAACAGGGACTGAACTATCATCCTCTAAAAGGCTGTTTTGATATGAATCACACTTGCAAGAAAAAATATATAACTGATTTTCCTTGAAAAATGAAGGAAGACACAGGACAGGTCATTAAATAAAATAGTTAAGAACTCTGGAGAGAAAAAGATGGATTGGCCTTAAGCCAAGTACAAAAATAGATTTCCTGTCATTTTTCCTGTGACTTGACATTGTCTATGGAAACTGTCAACCAATGACTCTGGGAAAATTTCTTATATACCACCCAGTTCTAGATGACTGCAAATATCTTTGTTCTCAGAGCCCACCTATCTCCTGGAGAGTTGCCTTTTTCCAACTGGCTTGATACAGGCCAATATGACATGAGTCAACACTGAGTGTTGGACTGTTGATTTTCCTAAGGATTCTAGGAAAGAAGCCTTCTCTTTCTTCATCTTTCCACCAATATACTTTGTATTTCAGGCTATTGCTCTCTTCACAGAACTCAATCCATCAAGCTAAGACATCACCATGTTTTCTTTTTCATAGGACTCATATTCTTTGCCTTAGAAAATTCACAGGAACAGCCAAAGCCAACATGTACATTGAAGGATGCCTGTTATTTACCTCTGTGACTCAGTTAAAGTGGTTTCATGCTCTTAAGGTGGATATTTTAGAGACTGAGGGATATACCATGCTTTGGCTCCTGTACAGAAGGCAGTATTTCTAAATACATCACATCATCAAGAGATTTCCATCTCAACAACAGATCACTATAATGTACTTGGCTATTAGAGTCTTTACTGCTATAATGAATAAGACATGATTAATCTGAGCTATAAAAAGAAATTATAATAAAACCATAACCTCTTGTATTGGCATAGAGCTTTCCCTTAGTTTTGCAAAAAAAAAAAAAAAAGAAAATAGTACACAATTTTTACACAAGCTCAACAATTTTAGAAATGCAAGGACTTCAAAAAAGAGGACATGGATTTATCACCACTTGACTTTTTATGAATTTTTTTAGAGGTTAATAAATGAAGAGATAGAAATTGAGAAAAAAGACCAACTCTCCATTGATCAGTGGTAGAGTTTGGTGAGAACCCACATCACGGCACAAGTGGTTTTCTACCTTTGTCTATGACCTGTGTTCAAGTTCAAAGACCACTGTCCATCTTTGCCATGTTGATACTTGCCAGGAAATTCTTTTGTCCTGTTTACCACTGCGGCTGGGAGAAATCTCCAGGCAGAAAAACTCCAGTCCAGGAGCATTTGGTTAAATAATGTCTCGGCCCCTGAAACTCTAGGAGGCACAGAAGCAGAAAGAAGGCCAGCCCACCCCACATGCTCCAGTGCCTCCAGTCCACCCACTGGAAGAATTCAAGAAGCCTGGCATGGAGGTAATTTAGCAGCCCGCTGTGTTCTCAAACAACGGTCCGTAAACAATGATTGGCCAATTTCATTCTAATCTTCCCAATTTTGCTCTAATTAAAATCAAGCTGTAGCTTTCAAACAGTTTAATTAAGGCTGATTGGGAGAAATGGGGAGGGGAGACTCAAGCTTAAAGGAGGCGGACAGGATCCCCGGTGATCCCTCGCATTGCATGGTCCGGACTCAGGAGTGTGGAGAGGGTGCTAAGAGTGGTTATGCTTGCCGAATCAACAGGATATACAGCAGACACATTGAAATGAAGGACCCGTGAATCTATGAGACTAAAAGGAACTGAAAAGGGAGCTCAGACATGTGTTTTCCAAGGCACAGAAACCTCGGCTCTGTCCTGACCTCCAAACCTGCTTCCCCACAGCTCATCTTTTTAACTGAGGAGAAAATAGCTTTGTTCACGGCTCTTCACCTCCTGTGGTGCTTGTCTTTGCTCAGCAAGCTGACAGCCCATGCCAGGCTTCTCCCCAGCAAACATCCACGGGCTTCCAATCATCTATTTAACCCCAAGAGAAATCCCCCTGACTGGCAGCTCCTTCTGTTATTTGACAAGTTTACTCCTGTTGCAATGAGAAAGCCCTTCTGGTATCTGGGTGCATTTGCTTTTTATACAGGCCACTCTTCTTTGGATTAACTATTTGTAGTTCCTTCAATACAGCTTCCGGATTCCTAGGCTGTCTAGTCGAAGCTATGGTTTTTCCAGTAATCATGTATGGATGTGAGAGTTGAGCCATAAAGAAGGCTGAGTGCTGAAGAATTGATGATTTCAAACTGTGGTGCAGGAGAAGACTCTTGAGAGTCCCTTGGACAGCAAACCAGTCAATCCTAAAGGAAATTAACACTGAGTATTCATTGGAAAGACTGATGGTGAAGCTCTAATACTTTGGCCACCTGATGCAAAGAGCTGACTCACTGGAAAAGAAGCTGATGCTAGGAAAGATTGAAGGCAGGAGGAGAGGGGGATGATAGAGGATGAGATGGTTGGATGGCATCACCGACTCAACGGACATGAGTTTGAGCAAATTTGGGGATCTAGTGAAGGAGAGGGATGCCTGGTGTGTTGCAGTCCATGGAGCTGTAAAGTCAGACACAACTTAGCAACTGAACAACAAAAAAATGTAGCTATAAGATACTGCCTTTTAGCCTGAGACCCATAATAAGCTTCACTGGAGGAAAGACCTAATGGCCCCTGTGCAGACGCACAACCTGTAGTATAGATAACTCAGCCAACCTACAGGCACTGAGTGAGCAAAATTATTATTGTTTTGAGCTACTGAGTGTGGGGGATCTTTTTATAACCATGGCCATAATTAACTGATACACTGATACACACCACAAACTTGTCTTATTTTATAGTTGAGCTAGCTGAGACTCAGATAATTTAAGTATCTTCATCAAAGATAATAACCAACCAAAATTGAGGATTAGGTCTTCCCTAGTGGTCCAGTGGTTAAGAATCTGTCTGCTAATGCAGAGGACACAGGTTCGATCTCTGGTCCGGGAAGATTCCACATGCCATGTAGCAACTAAGCCTGTGTGCTACAACTACGGAGCTCATGAGGCCACCACAATGAGAAGCCCGCACACCACAACTAGAGGGTAACCCCTGCTCACTGCAACTAGAGAAAGCTCACACATAGCAACAAAGACCTGGTGTCTGCAAAAACAGATAAATATAATTTTCGTAAAAGTGAAGATAGTCTGTGATCTTTCTCCTATACACATTTCCTTTACTGATACACCTGAATATTGCATTTCTTTTCTGAGACAAATAGTCTGGGCTAACAGTAATCTCATGGTGAACCAGACACCTCCACATTTTTTCCAACCTCAGACATTTTTTCCACAGCTAAGACAGGATTCCTGTACTCTATTTGTGCAGTTGACATTTTGAACTTAACTTCAGGGCTCTCCATTTCCCCCTTTTCTTGCATTTCTCTCCTTTGTGGAAGAGACTGGAAAGTTGTTCTGTAAGTAATTTAATTTTCCTCCTGAACTCACAGATAGCTTTCCCAGCTTCCTCTGCATTTAAGCATAAGCACATGACTGAGTTTTGGCCAGTGGAATATGAACCAAAATCCAGCCCACAAGACTGCCCATGAAAGCATTCATGTTCTCTCTCTTTCCTTGTTTAGTAGGACCCACAGAGGAACTCTGAGGCCTGAAGTAATGACAGTGACTGGATAGACAGAAAGTGTCTTGGTTCTAAATGATTTCATGGGGCAGTCTCCTCTTAACCCAATCACAAATTGCACTGGACATGAGTGAAAATTTAAAAAAAAAAAAAAAAACAAAAACATGATTTAAGTCACTGAGGTTTGGGGACCATTTGTGCCAGCAGTTGGCCAACTCTAATTCCATCCTGACCATGCAGATCCACACTTGTGCACACGCATAACCTGTAGCATGGTTCACTCAACCAGCCCACAGATGCTGCATGACAAAAATGACTGTTGTAAGCTACTGAGTTTGTGGGATATTTCTATAACCATATTCTTGGGTGCAATCTCATACTGCAGCCTGGCAAGTAATCTTCACTTGATATTATTACTTACCTGGATAAGTGTGTGTGTTGTGGGTGTTAAGCCACTTTAGTCATGCCTGACTCTCTGTAGTCCTATGGACTATAGCCCACGCACAGGGTTTCTCTGTCCATGGGATTCTCCAGGCAAAAATACTGGAGTAGGTAGCCATTCCCTCCTCTAGGAGATCTTCCCAACCCCAGGATCAAACCTGTGTCTCTTATGTCTCCTGCACTGGCAGGCAGGTTCTTTACCACTAGCATCTGGATAAGGGTCCCTTTCAATTATCTAATTTTATTGCCTATGTGGTCAAACATCCATGCTCTCATATTGCCCCAGTTCAGTAACATTCCCATATGTGCATCTTTCGTCCTTACTTTGTGAGTCCAGATGGAAACGATGTTGGTCCTGAGGCCTTGACTTCAATGCTGTGGGATCATGGTGCATGAGTTGTGTACCACCTGTCACTGTTAAGGATTTATTTGGGACTATCTACTCCTTGGAAGGAAAGTTATGGCCAACCTAGATAGCATATTCAAAAGCACAGACATTACTTTGCCGACTAAGGTCCGTCTAGTCAAGGCTATGGTTTTTCCTGTGGGCATGTATGGATGTAAGAGTTGGACCGTGAAGAAGGCTGAGCACCGAAGAATTGATGTTTTTGAACTGTGGTGTTGGAGAAGACTCTTGAGAGTCCCTTGGACTGCAAGGAGATCCAACCAGTCCATTTTGAAGGAGATCAGCCCTGGGATTTCTTTGGAAGGACTGATGCTAAAGCTGAAGCTCCAGTACTTTGGCCACCTGATGCGAAGAGTTGACTCACTGGAAAAGACTCTGATGCTGGGAGGGATTGGGGGCAGGAGGAGAAGGAGCTGACCAAGGATGAGATGGCTGGATGGCATCACTGACTCGATGCACATGAGTCTGAGTGAACTCCAGGAGTTAGTGATGGACAGGGAGGCCTGGCGTGCTGCGACTCATGGGGTCACAAGGAGTCGGACACACCTGAACAACTGAACTGAAAACTATAAAATCATTGGGTAAATTAACTCAGGATACAGTTAGGGAGAACAATATGTAGATCTGAAGTGATAAATTTGATTAACGCATGAAGGCTGCCGTACACAGAGTTTGAAGGGCTTCCCCTCCTTTGTTACATCTTTTTCAATGAATCTTTCTTCATTTTCTCTTAATTCCTAAGATTTTCCACTCTATTGTTTGTCATATTTATTCTCAGGAGATCCCTCACAAGAAGAATGTGCACTTATCTTTAAATAAATCAAATTTATTTTTTAGTTATCACCAAATAAGCCTAAAAGAAAGTCCTATTATTATACCCATTTGACTGACGAGAAATATGACACAAAACAACTTGTACAAGTTCACACAGCTAGAAGCAGTAGAGGGTCAGTTTAAGCCCACACAGTATAAATGTAGAGCCTGAAGCCTCACCTGCTTGCTTTCTGCTTTATCTAATCCAGTCCCAGATCACCCTACTCTCAGGGAGTAACTTCGTTCTCTTATTATATCCTTACATGTGTTAGGCATGGTACTAGGATCTAAAGCTACAAAGGTGAAATACATGTTTTTTTGTCTTCAGGAGCTCGGAGCCAAGTGAAGAGCAAACAGAGATAGTCAAATAAATAATTAACTAAATGTACAAAATAAGTTCTAAAGCAGAAATATGAACAGTTGTTGCGGAACCAGAAGTAGGAATAACTAATTTGTCTGTGGGAGCCAAAGAAGATGCTATAGGGAGGTGATATTTGGATATGGGTTTGAAAGGTGAGTTAGAGCTTTGCTGGAAGACAAAATGGGATATGGAAAGATACATTGGATCTTAGGAAGTCATCTGCATCTGGGCAAATCTGGAGATGCTCACGAGATTGAAACAGAGGATAAGCAGGAAGAAATACAGAGGATAAGCAGGTGGGGTATGATCAGTGGCACAAGGTCAAAATTCAAGTAGTAACTATTGGAACAGTGAATGGATGGATTTAGAAGAGACTTTCATGTTTAGAAAGCACACTGGGTTTTATTCTTTGGGCACAGAGGGCCCAACAGAGGATTTTAGGCAGGTTGGATTAGAGAAGAGAGAAAAGGCCAAGTGGTAAATGAAGCTGGGACAAGAGAGAAAAGCCTGGCTTTGAAAGGCAGTGCTCAGATGAAAGCCACACAAGTCAAACGGAAGATGGGGAAGAGGTGGAAGTTACAGGTGACTGGTCATGCTACGAAGCACAGCAAATAATATGGGAAATGCAATCATTGTAGTAGAGAACAGGATGAGGGCCATTCTGGCTATGATTTTAAAACAAATAAGCCTACGTGTACAAAATCAAATCAAGTGGGAGGCGCAATTCTTTGAGAAGCTGCGAAAAAAGTTAGGACTTTCCCCCCACCCCTACATTTCACTTGAATGAAAAACCTACATTCATTCACTCACCATAAACCCAAAAAGGGAAATGCCAGGCTGGATGAATCACAAGCTGGAATCAAGATTGCTGGGAGAAATATCATAAACCTCAGATATGCAGATGATACCACCCTAATGGTAGCAAGCAAAGAGGAAATAAAGAGGCTCTTGAAGAAGGCGAAAGAGGAGAATTAAAAAGTTGGCTTAAAACTCAAGATTCAAAAAACTACAATCATGACATCCAGTCCCACCACTTCATGGCAAATAGATGAATAAAAAATGGAAACAATGACAGACTTTATTTGGGGGGGGGGGGCTCCAAAATAACTGTGGATGGTGACTACAGCCATGAAGTTAAATGACATTTGCCCCTTGGAAGAAAAGTTATGACAAACCTAGACAGCATATTAAAAAGGAGAGACATCACTTTGTCAACAAAGGTCCATCTAGTCAGAGCTATGATTTTTCCGGGAGTGATGTATGGATGTGAGAGTTGGACCATAAAGAAGTCTGAGCGCC
Source organism: Neotragus moschatus (assembly GCA_006410615.1). NCBI lineage: Eukaryota > Metazoa > Chordata > Mammalia > Artiodactyla > Bovidae > Neotragus > Neotragus moschatus. Next base: position 1,942,305 of record SJYA01002284.1, on the reverse strand, counting down.
TAAGAATTGATGCATGCTTTCGAACTGCGGTGCTGGAGAAGACTCTTGAGAGTCCCTTGGACTGCAAGGAGATCCAACCAGTCAATCCTAAAGAAAATTAACCCTTAATATTCATTGGAAAGACTGATGCTGAAGCTCCAATACTTTGGCCACCTGATGCAAAGAGCTGACCCATTGGAAAAGACCCTGATGCTGGAAAGGATTGAGGGTGGGAGGAGAAGGGGATGAGAGAGCATGAGATGGTTGGATGACATCACCGACTCAATGGACATGAGTTTGAGCAAACGTCAGGAGATAGTGAAGGACAGGGAAGCCAGGCATGCTGTAGTCTATGGGGTCACAAAGCATTGGACACAACTTAGCAACTAAACAGCAACAAAAACCCACAACATATTTCCCACTTTTCTTGTAGAGTTGATGCTTCAGGTCCTGAATAAAGTTAGCACATTTTCTGAGGTGTGCCATGACCTACATCACTAATTTTCAAGAACTGCACAGAAATATAAAAAGTTAAAGAAAATCTGTGGAGAGGAAAAATGCTTGGTCTGAGAAACTCCAGAATGGTGAACTGATACTGATCTGTGACAAAAGTCTTGAGCACTTTGAAAGGTGACTAAGCAAGCAAGCTCTCCACGAGCCAGAAAAACAACAACAACAACAACAACAAACCCTTATGTTGATATCAATTTCTTGTCTATTATCTTTTTCCATGTTTACCAGGACCCAGAAAAGAACTCAGAGGCCCTAGGTGATGACAGAGTGATGGGATATGAGTCTTAGTCCTGAATGACATCACGAAGGTCCAAGATGGAAAAGAGAGAGGAGGGAAAAAAGAAACAAGGACAACAAGCAAGTTTGAGAGACAGAATATGAAAGAAGGGGAAAGAGAGAGAAGAACTTCTGGAGAGAAGTCTCAGTATGCTAGTAAGTCAAAGAAGCACAGAGAATAACAACTGTTTTCAAGTATCTGGAGACCTTTTTGTGAAAAAGAGGCATTTTCACTTTTTCTAGATAAACAGGAGAAAGCAGACTCAGAACCAATGAGTAGAACTATGGAAAAAAAAAACTGAGATTCAGTTTCATAAAAATCTGTAGCATGTGTGGGGCTACTGGATGGAAATTGGCTTCAGAAAACACTCAGGACTGGACCTGCCTGAGCCAAGGCTAGTTGATCACTTTCTTGGGGATTTGCGGAGTGGTTGTCTGCCTTGCGTAGGAAATAAATAATTTTAAAGTTTGCTTATGGAGCTCTCTTCTACTCTTGGTAAGAATGTAAATTGGTACACCCACTATGTATGACAGTATGGAGGTTCCTTAAAAAAGAAAAAAAAATAGAATTACCATCGGACAAGACTGACCGACTGAAGAGACTATCATGATGACTTAGTAAAGTCAGAAGAGAAAGACAAAACCATACGATGACACTTATATGTAGAATCTAAAACAGTGATGCAAACGAACTGATTTACAAAACAGAAACAGACTCACAGACATAGGNAAAAATAGAATTACCATCGGACAAGACTGACCGACTGAAGAGACTATCATGATGACTTAGTAAAGTCAGAAGAGAAAGACAAAACCATACGATGACACTTATATGTAGAATCTAAAACAGTGATGCAAACGAACTGATTTACAAAACAGAAACAGACTCACAGACATAGGAAACAAACATACCGTTACCAAAGGAGGACGACTAGGCTGTATATGTCACCCTGCTTGTTTAAATTATATGCACAAAATCCTTCAAACTCGGCTTCAACAGTATGCGAACTGAGAACTTCCAGGTGTACAGCTGGACTTAGAAAGTGGAGAGGAACCAGAGATCAAATTGCCCACGTCTGTTAGATCCTAGGAAAGGCAAAGGAGTTTCATAAAAACATCTACTTCTGCTTCATTGACTACACTAGAGCCTTTGACTGTGTGGATCACAACACACTGTGGAAGATTCTTAAAGAGATGGGAATGCAAGACCACCTTACCTCCTCCTGAGAAACCTATATGCAGGTCAAGAAGCAACAGTTAGAACTGGACATGGAGCAACAAACTGGGAAAATTGGGAAAGGAGTACATCAAAGGCTGTATACTGTCACCCTGCTTATTTAACTTATTTGCAGAGTACATCATGCAAAATGCTGGGCTGGATCAAGTTGGAATCAAGATTGCCAGGAGAGATATCAATACTCTCAGATATGCAGATGATACCACCCTAATGGCAGAAAGTGAAGAGGAACTAAAGAACCTCTTAGAGAAGGTGAAAGAGGAGAGTTTAAATGCTAGCTTAAAACTCAAGATTCAAAAACTAAGATCATTTATCTTGTCCCATCACTTCATGGTAAATAGATGGGGGAAAAATGGAAACAGTGACAGACTTTATTTTGGGGGCTCCAAAATCACTGTGGACACTGACTGCAGCCATGAAATCAAAAGATATTTGCTCCTTAGAAGAAAATCTATGACAAACCTAGATAGCATATTAACAAGTAGAGACATCGCTTTGTAAACAAAGGTCTGTAAAGTCAAAGCTATGGTTACCCCAGTAGTCATGTATGGATGTCAGAGCTGGACCATAAAGAAGGTGGAGGGCTGAAGAATTGATGTTTTCTAACTGTGGTGCTGGAGAAGACTCTTAAGAGTCTCCTAGACTGCAAGGAGATCAAACCAGTCAATACTAAAGGAAATCAACCTGAATATTCATTGGAATGACTGATGCTGAAGGTTCAGCACTTTGCCCACCTGATGCAAAGAGCCAACTCACTGGAAAAAACCCTGATGCTAAGAAATACTGAAGGCAAAAGGAGAAGGAGGCAGCAGAGAATGAGATGGTCAGATAGCATTACTGAGTCGATGGACACGAACTTGAGCAAACTCGGATATAGTGAAGGGTAGGGGAATCTGGCATGCTGCAGTCCCTGGGGTCACAAAGAATTGGACACAACTTAGGGACTGAACAACAACAATGTGTGGTGTGTGTGTGTGTGTAACTGAATCACTGTGCTGTACACTTGAAACTAACACAATATTGTAAATCATCTAAACTTTAATAAAAAATAAAAATAAACTTTCCTTCTAACTCACATTTCTGGGCACCTTGGCTCCATTCTGCCATCCCATGTTGCCAGGCTTCCCTACATCCTCAGACACTGTTTCTGCAGCTCTGGGCTCTTACTCTAGACCAACCACTAAATCTGTGGTTCTTTGATTTAGTCTCCAGGCCTGCAGGCACCAGAATGGACATCGCCCGACTTGGTGGAAACAGAAGGCAGACGAATGTATTATCAGCCTCTAGAGCCACATTTCCTCTACGGAGTCCCATTTGAGCATCAGTTTTCAGACGACAGAGGCTGACTTTCAAGGACTTGACAGCCTCCTTTCCTCTGCATAGGGTCTTTATCAGACTCACCCTTTAGAACATAAACAGAACACAGCTAAGCAAAGCCTCACCACACTGTTTACCTGCGTTACTAATAAACCAACTATGTGGCCTTCATCGAGGGATCGTTAGGTATTTACACGCCTCTGTGGGTCCAGGAGAACTCACTCCCCGAAGAGCCTTCCTTCCTCTTCCTCCTCCATTGCTAGCGTGTCCCCAGTGAGGTGCAGGCATCGCCAACACTCACGGAAGATGAGAATTCTCCCAGGCACCAAGGCTGGTAATGAAGGGTTTGGTGCAAATCTAGTCCTGGCTACCTCATTTTAATCCCTCTAGGGCCTCCTGCCTGGCCAGTGAGACTGTGAATTCATTCTGACGTCCACAGCTTTTTTTTTTTTTTTTTTTTTTTGCAAGGGGGAGGGAGAAAGAGGCACATTTCTGGGCTCAGGGGAGAGCCTGGTCTGGTGGCAGAACTAGGGAGCATTAAACAAGTGCAGAGGGAATCACACAGCACCGAGAAGGAGCTCTGCCAGATTCCGGCATCCTCTCTAAGCCATGGTCCAGGTGGCTAATCTGCTCATCCTATTCCTACAAATTCTAAAGCTGACTTGGGAGTCCCAGACTCTAGGTCTCTTTCACTGCTTCATCTGATTCCATGATGTGCTTTCCATGAATGCAAAGGGTTTAAGTGGGAATGACCCAGAGCGTATACCAATCTTGTCATTACATGAAGCTCCCCATTTACAAAGTGGCCCAATAAGCAGAGGTTATATCCATCACCCATGGTTTCTTCTGGCTGGATGGAAATATTCCTTGAAATATAAGACATTTCCAAGTGGATAGTGTGTGCTTATGAATCAGTAGCTACTGGATCCTAAAGTCAGGGGCTAGAGACTGGCTTAGCACTGAATTTTTATAAGCCATTGCCAGGAAAACAAAATAAGATACTGCATTTTGGAAATGGCATTAAGTGTTCCTCCAGTAGAGGATTTGATTTGCAGAAATTCAATTTACACTGCACCCTTAGAGAAATACACCACAGTGCAAAGCCGACACACAAAATTCTCTGTGGGTGAGCTGCTCCAGGAAGGTTCATCTGTAGCTTCCTCCCACTAAGGGTTCCCCAGAGCCCAAGTACAGATGGAGAGCTCAGGTGGAAACACAGAACTACAGGGTCTTTGAGTGGGATGAGACACCTTCTGGCCCCCCGAGACCCATCTTCTCCATCCCAAAGATCTGCCAGAATGCCAGAAGGCAGAGTAGGAGGGACAGAGAGCAGTGGTAGTTATAAGAGAAGGCCTCATTTCTCTTGGAGCATTAAGAATCCCAGGTTCAGATTTGATTCAGTAATAACCATATAATGGTCAGATCCTCTACTGTATTGACTGCTGGCTCTTCCTCTTACCAGTTGCATTAACACCCTCTGAAACCCAGTGTCTTCATGTGTAAAAATGTATACCAAGAGTATCTCCCTGGTACATTTCCCATAATGATAGTTTTAACATATATGAGACTCTTAATCTCAGGGTTGAGGGTTTGATCCTCACACTGGTCCATGCTTTAGAGCTTCCTAGCTGGCACAGTGGTAAAGAACCCACCTGCCAATGCAGGATACACAGGTGAACCGGGTTCAATCCCCGGGTCAGAAAGATCCCCTGGAGTAGGAAATGGCAATACACTCCAGTATTCTTGCCTGGAAAATTTCATGGACAGAGGAGCCTGGTGGCCTACAGGCCACAAGGTCACAAACAGTTGGACACAACTGAGCACGCACATGCACAATTACATATTATTATGCACTTAGTAAGACGTTAGGAACATTGTGAATATTCAATATATGTAGTCAATATCTATTATTATTACTATGTCACAATATGGAGAGGATACTTTCTTATAATTTATGCATTTTCCCTTTCAAAACAATCTTCCTTCTTTGCCCCCTTACTCCTTTCATCCCATGAAGAAATCGGGGAGGTTGGTGACAGCCTGCTGCCCTGTGGCCTGCACTTTAATACTGTGTAGTCTACACCTTTCTCAGGAAGTCTGGCATTCCCATCTCTTTAAGAGTTTTCAACAGTTAGTTATGATCCACACAGTCAAAGGTTTTGGCATAGTCAATGAAACAGTTCAGTCACTGAGTCATGTCTGACTCTTTGCGATACCATGGACTGCAGCACACCAGGCTTCCCTGTCCNTTTCTTCCATCTCAAGAAGCTCCCTTGCCAAAAGAGAAACCCAGCGAGAAGAGCAGAGGTCAACCAGTTTGCTCAGGTGATGGCAGTGTTTCTGGCAGAGCTCACCTCCTTCCCTGCCCGTTCCATCTGCCTGAGAACCAGGGCTTCCCTCGTGGTGCCCTGCAGCTGCATGATAACACAACCTTTCTCTACCTCTGCAGCCGTAATGAACACCTAGGAAATCACTGGGATTTACCCAGGCAGACTGAGGCTGCTGTTTATTTATGTGGATTGTGATCTCTTAATTGGAGATGCTGCGTCTCCCAGGGTTCGCTGTTTATTCAAATCACCATTTGCTAGTCCATGAGACGTGGTCCGGATGATAAATCAACTCTGGTGGCCCCTCTGTGATGGCTTCCACAGCTGCCCTCTGCTCCCTCACCCCTCCATCTCCCACAAGGCACCCCCAGGCTGCTTCTACGCCCTCCAGCCTTTTCTGCTTTTAAAAATCTTTTCCCCCAGCTGCTTGGATCTATTCTTATGAGTGTAGGTGCCTTGGCACTAATAATTCCTAAATTCAACTTCCTATGGCTACTCCTCTATTTGTAGCATCTCCTGTAAATATTCTCACAACCTCAAGTGCATCTTGGAGGATGCTGCCTTACCATGAAGCCTTCTGTCCTTCTCCACCCTGGCCACTCCGCTCTCCACTCCACCTCCCAAGCACTTAATCTAATCAGGCTTTAGTGCTATGCAGTTCATGTGGGGCCCTTGCTAAAATGCATATTCTGATTTTGTAGGCTGGGACAAGGCTTGAGGTTCTGCGGTTTTCACAAGCTCTCAGGTGATGCCAGTGCTGCTGGTCCACAGACCACACATGGAGCGGTATGGACAAAATATTTTGTCTGTGTCTCACTTCCTTCTCAGTTACTATTGCCAAGCCTTGTTTTTCATCCTGATGAATCATAAACAGATTATCTTTCCTTAAGATAACTGCTCTGGTGCCTGTGGAACGGTTCTTTTAATGGAGGTCATTCAGCACACCATCTGATTCTCTCCCAGTATGTCCTATTGGATGTTTCCAGACGCACCTGCTAAAACATATTTCTGTTTCTACACTGCCTACCTTTGGGTACCACTCCGACCTCTTGGTTTTAAGCTTTGTTCTACTTTGGTTCTCAAAATTTGCAAACTCTGCCCAGAATACGATAAAAAATACAAAAGTCCTTTTAAAAATGAAGATATCTATTAATTTTTGATTCATTGTCCTTTCAAAAGACTTCTAACACATCCCCAGACCTTCTTTTCTAAAAGAGAGACAGAAATGGATAACTAAGATCAATAATTTGGAATTATACCTGGCCTTGCTTTTTTCTTCCAACCACCACATCACACTCATTGTTCTATACTATTTCTAACTTTCTCTCTTCGTTTTAATTTATTCTTCCCGAGTTTTAAGTGTTTCATCATAGCGGCTTGGATTTTTTCCAATCCCATGATTATCTCTCTATTAAAGCCTTAATACAAAAAGAAATTAAAAAAAAAAAAACCAGACTGCTCATTACTTTGATTTGTAGCAAAGAGAGAATGGAGCATTACCGCTAGAGTGTTTCGAGAAACCATATTTACATTTGCATCAGCTCAATTTAGGTGCCTGATTAGGTGGCGCACTATGAAGAAGATGCATTTACCAGTCAAAGGGAAGTGGCGTGTTCTAGAGTGATGAGCAGGAGACTTCAAGTCAGGAGCCCTGAGTGTTATTTCTGGCTGTGACTGGCTACCTCTCTGACCTTGAACAAGTCCAGCTCACTACTTTGAACCCTAAGAGTCCTCACCTGCCTCACAGGGCTGGTGTGAGAGCAGATCACTTAAATGCTTACTGTACCGAGGGCTAAAGAGAGGAGCAAATGTGGGCATTCAGGGGTCACAAATGGAATTAGAGACAGAATCTCTGCTCTTTCAGCTCTTACCACTAGCCTGTTAAGAGACAGTGTCTGAGAAGTGGGCTGATTGCTCAGGTCTTGGTCTGACAGGTCTTGAGGAGTTGCTGAGAGGTCGCCTAATGGAATGTAAAAGCTGACCAAAAACTGAGTACAATGGCCAAGCCCCATCCTGCTATTTAGAAAGTTTTCACAAGGATGTACATCGTCCCTATTCTCATAATGATGCCATCCTGAGACTGTTCATGTTAGCCCTGGGACCAGGGAGCTGGCAGAGACCCCTGACTCCCTTCTATAGGACACCTCAAGGCAGGCCTGCTCAGATGGCTATCCCTGACTTTAGAAGAAAGGTCATTCTCTGTGGTGACTCTAAAACAAGCTGGAAATAAGCTAGCTCTTTATGGTAGTCCATAAGACCAGTAAGAGTGTGCCCCAGAGAAGATTCATTCATTCTCCAGTTGAGAGAGAGAGAAGGAATTAAGGTTAATACGCTTTAAAAAAGAAAGCAAGAGGGACTTCCCTGGTGATTCCACTGTTCGGGTCTCTGCTTGCAATGGAGGGGACATAGGTTTGATCCCTGGTTGGGGAAGTTCTGCATGCTGTAGTGTAGGGCCACAAATAAATAAATTTACAAAACAGAGAAGCATGAAACACTTCTCTATTTATTAAAAAAAAAAAAAAACATGACTTTTTTTCTCCTTCTAATGTAAGTTGTCAAATGCTAAGTCCTCAGCAGATGTTATGACAAAGAGAGTACCCACGGCTCTCATCTCATTATAACTTTTCCATTGGTTAATATTTATTGAGGATATTCCAATAATAGGTAACATTTATTAAGCACTATTCTAAGTATTTTACATCTATCAACTCTTATAATTTTCACATCAGTCCATTAGAGGGGGGCACTATAATTGTCCCAATTTTACAAATAAAGAAAGTGAGGAACAAAGAAATCAAATCATTATCCCAACGTTAGAAAGCTAGTAAGCTGCAGCTCCAGGATTAGAGTTCAGGTCATTTGGCTCCAGAACCTTCACTTTGAAGCACCTGTGCCTACATGAATGCAAACCTAAATGGAGAGAGCAATAATCTCTGGGGACCCACGGTTAGAGAGGCCAGAGTTATTTTAGAACAGTCAGTCATCTCCTCCAAGTGAAAGAACACTCTGATTTCCAAATAAGAATGGAAAAATGAAAAGAAGAGGTGGGACTTGTAGTTTAATCTTAGGATTTGGTTGTGTAGTTGTTATGATATGCTCACACACAGCTAGAAGAGAAGAAGGGCCTCTCTTCTGCCATGGGAGAGAGCTTCATGAAATTCTACACCAAATACTCTAACCCCAGTGGAAAGTCTTATTCCTCCCCCATCACAGGTCACCTCCTTTCTTATATGGAAAGCACATGCAGATACCATACGACCTCCAAGCACCAAAAGCTTTCTTAAAATGTTGGAGGAGAGACTTCCCTGGTGGTCCAGGGGTTAGTAATCTGCCTTGCAATGCAGGGGATTCAGGTTCGATCCCTGGTGGGGGAATTAAGATCTCACATGCCTCCGAGCAACTGAGTTTTTGTGCTGCAGCCACTGAGCCCCCCTGCTGCATAGGCCGTGTGCCACCACGAAAGCACTCGCATGACGCAACGAAGATCCTGCATGCCACAACTGAGCCCCAGCACAGCCAAATACATAAATTAAAAAAAACTGAATAAAAGACTGATTCTGTTCAAGGCTCAATATCTCACTGAAGAGCATTTCTGGTATTCTCTGGAAACTCTTTCTCTATCTGGCCTTCTAGACAAAATGCCTTTCTAGTCATTGGAGATGACCCTCAATATATATTCTACCAGTTTTCCATGACCTGTTCTAGTCACAGTAAGCAAGGTCTTGAATTGCTTGAGGGGATCACCACTACAGACAAAAGGGGAAGGGATAAGAGTGAGTTCTCATGGGGATAATACAGAACCCTACAACACTCGTGTATCTGGACCCACCATCTTGCTTAATAACTAAAAGCAGGACTCCCAGAGTGATCCTGGAGCAGCCGTGTGGGACCGTTCTCTCATTGCCCCCTCACGGGGTTGCAAATCAGAATGCTGCATTCCTGTCAGAATGACTGGTTACTGTTTCCCCAAGTACAAGTTCAGGTGCAATAACTGACCCCAGAGAAACAGAGCGGCACAGTGTGAGAGCTTGTCACATTAAATGATTAAAAAACTATTACCAACTGATAGAACTGTTGATGGTGCAGAAGTGATTCAAGACACTCCTGGGGGGCCAGCTCTGAGCTGCCACCCAGGCATTCAATGGTTGCCAGGCTTGAGGCAGGGGCCTGATGGCAAGAAACATCTGCGGAGGGGAGATGGAAACTGGTGCTTTAACTCCTCCAGTTCCCAGAGTCCTTTGCCATGAATGGTGCTGTTGGGATTCCCAGTATGACATTTCAGTTCCCATTTACTTGAATATATATATATATATATATAGTGATTACAGTGTTTTGAAAGATTTGGGGGTAAACTGAAAAGTCTGAGATGAATTAAATCTTGTTTCCCTAGACCAGAGGAATTCACTACTAAATGCATTCTAGGGTAGACTTTCTGTTTTCCTTTCTCTTTTTTTTGGAGGGATGGAAAAGGAATTTCTTTGATAAGAAGAATCACCCTGAATTTATCTTATAGAAAATTTGTGAAGGATACAGTTCTAATTTATATATTTACTGAGATTCAGGTTAACCTCTCTCACTGGAGCAGGCTTTGCTCAGTCACTCCGCCCGAGCTGGTCTCTGCCTCAGTGGCCCTGTGAGAATTTCCACCATAGTGTGTGGAGGATGGCAAGGACCAGAGCTGCTGAAGCAGAGAGTATCAACTGCAATCCTTTCTAAGACCAGGCTGGGAGAGAAATGGCTTTCGTTTCTACATGCCTCTGCACTCATAGAGCACCAGCCCCCGAAACACCTCATCCTGTCTGTGTGTCTGCATCTGCCATGTGAAATCATGTACTAGGAGAATGGCCCCTATAAATGTGTATGTTAAACCCTCATTTCTAAGACTCCATACTAACCCAAACAGGTTACTGTGTAAGTAAAACAAACAACAATAAATTTAAAAAAATTAAAAACAGAAAAAAATATAATTTCTTTAAATATAATTTAAGGACCCAGACTTTGAGTCTGACTGCTTGGGAGCTAATGCTGGCTTCACCATTTACCAGTTGTGTATCCCTGGACAAGTTCCTTAACTTATCTGGACCTCAATTTTCTCATCTGCATAATGGGGAGAATAATTGTTCTTCCCACAGAGGACTGTTAGAAAGATAAGTGAGTTCACATACATAAGGCATGTAAGCTGCTAGATCCAGAAAGAGGGTGAAACCTTTAGCATGCTCATAAGACTGAGAATGCATGCACTCGGGTTACAGAGAGCAACCAACAGGTGATTTTCTGATTCTGTTTCTCTTTGTGTTTTTTTCATATTCCATCTCCAGTCCTTTCATTAGGAATTAATCTATAATTGAAAAGTAAATGTCTTTAATTAAAAAGAAAATTCTAGCAAAGCTCCTAGAGTTATCTGAAGACTACAGTTGATGTGAAGAGGAAAGGGGGTTGACACTAAGGGAGAGACTGAGCCCAGGGATGAAGGGCAAGGCTGAATTCAGGGACACACTCCAGAGAGTGCTGAGGTTCACTGAGTCACCCAAGGTGAGGGTTTCGAGGAGCCTTGTGCTTCTGAAGTGCTGCTCCAGCAGCCGGGAATTTGTGCCTAGTCAGATGGACCAGGTAGGTCACTTGCCTGACTTNTGATGTGAAGAGGAAAGGGGGTTGACACTAAGGGAGAGACTGAGCCCAGGGATGAAGGGCAAGGCTGAATTCAGGGACACACTCCAGAGAGTGCTGAGGTTCACTGAGTCACCCAAGGTGAGGGTTTCGAGGAGCCTTGTGCTTCTGAAGTGCTGCTCCAGCAGCCGGGAATTTGTGCCTAGTCAGATGGACCAGGTAGGTCACTTGCCTGACTTGCAGCTCTGATGCTCCTGAGGGACATGCAGAGAGAGGGCAGGAAGATACAGCCCCTTTCCTTGCACAAGGCCAGCTGAGGCTGTGGTGTCGACAAGGGTGAGGGCAGGCCCCTCCCTGCCCCTGTGGGTCTCCCCGCTCTTCTAAGGCAGGAACTGGAGCTGCCCTGCCTTCATTTGCAAGTCGAGGTAATTACAACTCATAAACGTATCTCACCCATTAGTTAAAACCGTCCGCAGCATTTGACTCTGACCTCCTGCAGCAGCGCAGGCCACATGCTGACTCCATGCCGCCTGATTTGTCCTCAATTTATAAGCAGTACAACCTATAAATAGAAACCCTTTTGCTAAGTTCCCCAGGAGGCATCAGCAGGTTTTCCAGCTTGTATGTGTTTTCTTTTTGCTTTAAAAAAAAAAAAAAAAAATGGCAAGCTTGTTCGCCCTGCCTGCTAAGGAGTACTTCAGCTCTCTCCTAGTGCAATCTGCGGTCTGCCAGCTGGTTTGGCGGTTGGCACCCATGCAGACCCAGACTGGCTTCGGAGGGGAGCCCTACTCACCTGTAGATCCTGTATCTGGTGGTGAAACCCTGGCGGTAGCGCTCCACGAAGTCTGTGTACTCCTGCGCGCGGTGGAAGGGGCCCCGATCGGTGAGAAGCCAGTCCAGGGGCGGCTGGCCGGCCGTGGAGGCATGATGCTCGGGGACCACAGCAGCCGCCGTGGCCGAGACAGCCAGCACCCAACCAGGGAGGCCTAGTGCCAGTAGAGTTGCCCATGGGGCCGCCGCCACCGGCCGAAGCCCTCTAAACCGAGCGCTGCACTGCCGCCTCATGCTTCTCCCGGGCGGTTGGTGTCTTCATTCTCTCGCCACACTCTCCCGCTCTGTGCTGCTCCTCCAGGGCTCCTGGAACTGGAAAAGGGCCACATGGAGATGTCAGTTGCACACCCTGGTCTGACCCTGTGGGTCTGGGAACATCAAACCTCCCTGGGCAGGGACCCTTCTAGAAACCCTTCATCCCAGTGATACACCTTCATTCTAGGCCTTGAGCTAAGTGTCCATGTACATTTCATGTAATTCTTAAAACAATCCTATGGGCAACATCATCATGACCATTTTACAGATAGGAAGATAAGGTATAGTGAGATGAAGAATGCAGCTTTTAAGTGAAGAAACCAGAATTTTGACATCAGGTGGTCTCACTAACTCTTACGGTGTGTTGCTTCCTTGTTTTCTATGTAAAAATGTGGACACCATCCACATTTNGCAACACCATCATGACCATTTTACAGATAGGAAGATAAGGTATAGTGAGATGAAGAATGCAGCTTTTAAGTGAAGAAACCAGAATTTTGACATCAGGTGGTCTCACTAACTCTTACGGTGTGTTGCTTCCTTGTTTTCTATGTAAAAATGTGGACACCATCCACATTTGTCTTCCTCTTTCAAAAATGTAAATGCTCACTGTGTTCCAGTGATAGACTCATAGACTGTGTGCTGTCTAGAGGCTTGCTGTAAAGCAAAGAGAAACCCCACTTTTCTGATGGTGAATTGTGGGTAGAATAGTGAAGTCCCATCACTGTTCTGAAGCTGGATTGACTTGGCCAAATCACCATCTTTCTCTGAGTTATCTCTTACAGAAAATAAAGAGGCTTACTATGGAGAACAGTATGGAGGTTCCTTATAAAACGAAAAATAGAGTTACTATATCATCCATCAATCCCATTCCTGAGCATATATTCAGAGAAAACCATAATTTGAAAAGATACAGTCACCCCAGTGTTCACATAAGCACTATTTACAAGAACCAAGACATGAAAGTAACCTAAACGTCCACTGACAGGTAAATGGATAAAGAAGATGTGGTATACATGCATAGTGGAATATTACTCCATCATAAAAAAGAATGAAGTCATGCCATTAGCAGCAACACGGATGGACATAGATATTATCATACAAAGTGAAGTAAGTCAGAGAAAGACAAATATATCACTGATATGTGGATAAACAAATAAAGACACAAATTAACTTATTTGTAAAACAGAAATAGACCCACAGACATAGAAAACAAACTTACGGTTACTAAAGGGGAAAGGGGACGGGGTGGGATAAGTTAGGAGTTTGGAATTAACATATACACACTACTGTATATATAAAATAGATGAGCAACAAGGACCTACTGTATAGCACAGGGAACTGTACTCGATATTTTGTAACAACTTATAAGAGAAAAGAATCTGACAAATTATATATATATGCATATATATACACGCACATGTATATATGAAATAGCTGAGCTATTTCAAATCCTCAAAAATGATGCTATAAAAGTGGTATACTCAATATGCCAGCAAAGTTGGAAAACTCAGCAGTGGCCACAGGGCTTGAAAAGGTCAGTTTTCATTCCAATCCCAAAGAAAGGCAATGCCAAAGAATGTTCAATCTACTGCACAATTGCACTCATTTCACACGCTAGTAAGGTAATGCTCAAAATCCTTCAGGCAAGGCTTCAACAGTATGTGAACCGAGAATTTCCAGATGCACCAGCTGGATTTAGAAAAGGCAGAGGAACCAGGGATCAAATTGTCAACATCTGGTGGATCATAGAAAAAGCAAAGGAATTCCAGAAAAATATCTACTTCTGCTTCATTGACTATGCTAGAGCCCTTAACTGTGTGGATCACAACAAGCTGTGGGAAATTCTTAAAGAGATAGGAATATCAGACCACCTTATCTGCCTCCTGAGAAGCCTGTATGCAGGTCAGGAAGCAACAGTTAGAACTAGACATGAAACAACAAACTGGTTCAAAATTGGGAAATAAGTACGTCAAGGCTGTATATTGTCACTCTGCTTATTTAACTTCTACTATGCAGAGTACATCATGCAAAATGCCAGGAAGGATGAAGTTCGAGCTGGAAATAGATTGCTGGGAGAATTAACAGTAACCTCAGATGTGCAGATGACACCACCTTAATGGCAGAAAGTGAAGAGCCTCTTGATGAAAGTGAAAGAGGAGAGTCAGAGAGCTGGCTTAAAACTCAGTCCAGGTTCGATGCATGAAACTAGATGGTCGGGGCTGGTGCACTGGGACGACCCAGAGGGATGGTACGGGGAGGGAGGAGGGAGGAGGTTCAGGATGGGGAACACGGAGGACTGTGGAGGACTCATGCTGATGTATGGCAAAACGAATGCAATATTGTAAAGTAATGAACCTCCAATTAAAATAAATTTATATTAAAAAAATAAACCTCAACATTCAAAAAACTAAGATCATGGCATCTGGCCCCCACACTTCATGGCAAAAATAAATGGGGNACGGGGAGGGAGGAGGGAGGAGGTTCAGGATGGGGAACACGGAGGACTGTGGAGGACTCATGCTGATGTATGGCAAAACGAATGCAATATTGTAAAGTAATGAACCTCCAATTAAAATAAATTTATATTAAAAAAATAAACCTCAACATTCAAAAAACTAAGATCATGGCATCTGGCCCCCACACTTCATGGCAAAAATAAATGGGGAATAAATGGAAACAGTGACAGACTTTATTTTCTTGGGCTGCAAAATCACTGTGGATGGTGACTGTGGCCATGAAATTAAAAGACCTTTGTGCCTTGGAAGAAAAACTATGACAAACCTAGACATCACTTTGCCAATAAAAGTCCCTGTAGTCAAAGCTATGGTTTTTCCAGTAGTCATGCATGGATGTGAGAGCTGGACCATAAAAAAGGCTGAGCACCAAAGAATTGATGCTTTCAAACTGTGGTGTTGAAGAAGATTCTTGAGAGTCCCTTGGACAGTAAGCAGATCAAAGCAGCTAATTGTAAAGGAAATCAAACCTGAATATTCACTGAAGGACTGATGCTGAAGCTCCAATACTTTGGCCACCTGATGGGAACAGCTGACTCGTTGGAAAAGACACTGATTCTGGGAAACATTGAGGGCATGAAGAGCAAGGGGCAACAGAGGATGAGATGGTTGGTTGGCACCATCAGCTCAACAGACATGAGGCTGAGCAAGCCCCAGGAGATACTGAAGGACAGGGAAGCCTGGTGGGCTGCAGTCCATGGGGTCACAGAGTGGTGGACTCTTAGGGACACGACTGAGTGACTAATCAACAGCAAATTTACATATGGCTTTCCTCGGTGGTTCAGACAGTAAAGAATCTGGCTGCAATGCAGGAAACCTGGGTTCGATCCNTATGGATGTGAGAGCTGGACCATAAAAAAGGCTGAGCACCAAAGAATTGATGCTTTCAAACTGTGGTGTTGAAGAAGATTCTTGAGAGTCCCTTGGACAGTAAGCAGATCAAAGCAGCTAATTGTAAAGGAAATCAAACCTGAATATTCACTGAAGGACTGATGCTGAAGCTCTAATACTTTGGCCACCTGATGGGAACAGCTGACTCGTTGGAAAAGACACTGATTCTGGGAAACATTGAGGGCATGAAGAGCAAGGGGCAACAGAGGATGAGATGGTTGGTTGGCACCATCAGTTCAATAGACATGAGTCTGAGCAAGCCCCAGGAGATACTGAAGGACAGGGAAGCCTGGTGTGCTGCAGTCCATGGGGTCACAGAGTGGTGGACTCTTAGGGACATGACTGAGTGACTAATCAACAGCAAATTTATATATGGCTTTCCTCGGTGGTTCAGACAGTAAAGAATCTGGCTGCAATGCAGGAAACCTGGGTTCGATCCNTGCATTCTCCTCTCTTGTTGGAATGATGTGCCAGCCTCAACAGACCCTAACCATGGTGTTTTTACCCTTGTAACACACTCCAAGTAGCACATCAGAGAGTTTCAACAGTGCCCATCATTCCCCATGTGCACCTGGGGAAGATGTCACACCCCAACTACCACTGTCCCCTCCAGGCTCTGGATGTGACTTTCAGTGTCACCCACCCCACCCCCAAAGAGGCATGGAACTGGCAGGGTACACTTGATGCATTCCCCCACTACTAAACTTAAGAGAAGCTTAGGGATAGCCTCCCTGCACAGAATCAGGTTAACGGTGTTAACGATGATGTGTGCAAAGGTAAGTGCTAATCATGATGACTATAGGTTGGCTAAAAAGTTCACTGGGGCTTTTCATCAGAGGTTACAGAAAAACCCAAACGAACTTTCTGGCCAACCCAATAATTACTAAATGGCCTTGTATTCATAGGAGACCTTTAAGAGGAGAGACTGTGAGAGGTAAAGGGACTTGATGGAGGCCATTCCACANAAAAAGTTCACTGGGGCTTTTCATCAGAGGTTACAGAAAAACCCAAACGAACTTTCTGGCCAACCCAATAATTACTAAATGGCCTTGTATTCATAGGAGACCTTTAAGAGGAGAGACTGTGAGAGGTAAAGGGACTTGATGGAGGCCATTCCACAAGAAAGCAGAAGTCAAACTCACATATTCGACTCTAAAACCTGTCACTCAGCTCTCCTCACCCTCCCTCATCTCTGTCCATGGAATAGACAATCAGTTAATAAGCAGTTTCTATGCACAAGGACCGTACTGGACGACGGGACAAGATAGACCCGATACTTGCCTTCAGGGAGCAACAAAAAATATAGAACTTGAAGATTCTGTAATGAGCTTAAAAGAATAATGTTCTCTCCCTCCCTCTTTCTCTCACACACACACTCACACAGAGCTTCACTGCCATAGGCTCCATGCCCTCAGGGCCCCCAGTTTGCAAGTTTTTGCTGTGTGATAAGCAGCCCTTCACTCATCAAGGGCGGACTCATCTGTCAGTGGCAGGGGCTTCAGACGTGCCTGCCAGGCGTCCTTGGCACTTTCCCTGGGGAGACAAGCTAACTGAGAGACGCACCCAGAGCCTCGTGTGATAAAGCCTGGGTCACTGTGTGCACACCCGGATGGCCCCTCTGGCCCAGAACTTCCCTTGAGGTCATGGGGTTCTCCAGAAAAGAGAGAAGAGGCAAGGCAGACCAGAATCTCTAAGCGAAAAGCTGCACGGTTCAAAGCCTTTGAAATGTGATTTCCATGCAGATTAACCTTCCTCAAAACCACTTCCATTACACCCCAGCAGCTCCTTGTGGCCTGAGAACAAACCTGTCTTCCTTCCTCCCCCAGGCACCGAGCCCCGATCAGCTGCTCTGCAGTGGAGGAGTAACGAGCAGAGATCACAGAGCCAGAATGCCCGGCTTCTCAGGTTGGCTCCACCTCTCTTGGCTCAGCTTCCTCAACTTTAAAAGAAAAAAAAACAAAAACCCAATAATAATAGTGCCTCCTCATAGGCTGTGGGCATTAAATGCGATAACATTTGTAAAACCCCTAAAAAGTCCCTGGTCCCTGGTGAGTGCTGTGTGTGTTCACTATTGTTTCTTCCAAGGCATCAACATAGGTTTTTGAAGCCCAAAAGAGTCCAGAGCCACCGCTGCATTCAATGAGCCACCACCTCATTCAGTGTGGGCATGTTGCTTACAGGTAAGAAGCCTAGGAAGACAAAATCTCTGCCAAAAATGTGTCCTCATTGGCCCTCCAGGCTCTCTACAGGTGACTCCAGTGGCCTAATTGATCCTCTTCCCCCAACAGTCTCTAGTTAATGACCGCAGAGGTAGACAGTCTTTTTGCCTTCATCTGTAGTTGGTGATGGACAGGGAGGCCTGGTGTGCTGCGATTCATGGGGTCGCAGAGTCGGACACGACTGAGCAACCGAACTGAACTGTGGCCTCTGTTGCTTGACCTGTGATGGTCTGGCCATAGGTTTCACCATACACCCACTCCTGTCTTCCTTTTTTCTCTGTCAGTCTATATCTAGCACATCTTTGAGACTCATGTTCTCCAAAAAGTCTGTCAACACTAGCCTCTGTGTTGATTACTTGCTTCCTTTGCCTTCCTACAGTCTTTGGTCTCTGATAAATTTGCACCTGATCACATCATGGAACTAGAGGCAAGGAGTAAGATCCTAAAGATTGCCTGGCGCCAGTGTTCTCAGCAGCCTGGAGTGTGTGTGTGGTACGTGTGCTGGAGGAAAGAGGAGTGGCATGGAGATACGGAAGGAGGAGAAGAGAGGAATCGGAGAAGGCAATGGCACCCCACTCCAGTCCTCTTGTCTGGAAAATACCATGGACGGAAGAGCCTGGTGGGCTGCAGTCCATGGGGTCACTAAGAGTCGGACATGACTGAGCAACTTCACTTTCACTTTTCACTTTCATGCATTGGAGAAGGAAATGGCAACCCACTCCAGTGTTCTTGCCTGGAGAATCCCAGGGACAGGGGAGCCTGGTGGGCTACCGTCTGTGGGGTCACACAGAGTCGGACACAACTGAAGCGACTTAGCAGCAGCAGCAGAAGAGAGGAATAACTGGTATCTTGGGTTGGGATGTATTTCTATACTTTATAATATTTGGAAAACCTCCAAGAAGATTTTGATGTAACTCTCCAATGCAAGCCACTGATGGAACCCCCTTCACATTGTTTGATTTAAAAAAATGTAGGGCCACAGAAGTTCAGTGAGTTATAGTGCATTATTCAAGATTTCGGGCAAAAACAGGACATGAACCTGGGCTTCTTAGTGCTAAGCCTAGGGCACATTTTGTCTTTATCTCACTCATGTCAGAAGTTAATTGAAATTTTCAGAAGCTGAAATCCATGAATTCCAGAGCTACCATCATCACTGACAATTATGTTTTGATACCAGTTATTATGTGCCAGACATTGATCTGAAAACTTTCCATTCATTGGCTCACTTAATTCTTAAAATACTTTNCTCATGTCAGAAGTTAATTGAAATTTTCAGAAGCTGAAATCCATGAATTCCAGAGCTACCATCATCACTGACAATTATGTTTTGATACCAGTTATTATGTGCCAGACATTGATCTGAAAACTTTCCATTCATTGGCTCACTTAATTCTTAAAATACTTTATGAGGCTGATGTTGCTGTTATGCCCATTTTTACAGAGGAACAAACTCAAGAACAGAGAAGTCAGTGACGGTATCCCAAAAAAGTCCTTTGGACAGTGTATAAACCACCTATTGACCTAAGATCCATAGATGTTAATCTGATAAGGGAACTGTGGTCACAGAAGGTTATACTAAATTCCTCTTGGTCACCTTCAGTTTAAAAATCTCTACGGATTGATGATAAGCCTAAAAATCTTAAGAGAACAAAGCAACATTCACCTAAAATCCATTTCTTGGCTTGGAAAAGGATTCTTAAACCTTCTGCTTTGGGGGAAGTTTTGTGGCTCCTGTTCAGATGGTCTGTCAGCATGGGCCTTATAAGAAGGCAGCTACATATCCCTGCGCTCTCTTAAAAAACCATAAGGTCAGATGTGTTTCCCCAACCTGGGCTCTGATAGACAACACACAACTGCTGGTATCCTGCATGCCCTGAGTTACAGTGCTCTTTCCTTAGACCACCCCAAACCCAACTGTTGTTGATGTTCAGTTGCTAAATCCTGTCCAACTCTTTGCAATCCCATGGATTACAGCACACCAGGCTTCCCTATCCTTCACTATCTCCTGGAATTTGCTCAAACTTATGTCCATTGAGTTGGTGATGCCATCCAACCACCTCATCCTCTGTTGCTCCCTTCTCCTCTTGCCCTTAGTCTTTGCCAATGAAAGCATCTGGGTCTTTTCCAATGAGTCAGCTCTTTTCATCAGGTGGCCAAAGTATTGGAGTTTCAGCTTTAGTCCTTTCAATGAATATTCAGGACTGATTACCCTTAGGATCATCTAGTTTGATCTCCTTACTGTCCAACAAACTCTCAAGAGTCTTCTGCAGCACCACAGTTTGAAAGCATCAGTTCTTCAGCACTCAGCCTTTTTATGGTCCAACTCTCACATCTGTATATGACTACTGGAAAAACCATAACTTTGACTAGATGGATCTTTGTCAGCAAAGTGATGTCTCTGCTTTTTAATATTCTGTTATTTCTGGATCCTGCATCCCTTGCTCTCAGTTTCCCATTTCCCATCATAGGAGACAGATCTCCAAGAATTACCTGACCCTTTGTCTAATTTGGGCTTCCCTGGTGGCTCAGAGGTTAAAGTGTCTGCCTGCAATGCAGGAGACCCTGGTTCAATCCCTGAGTCAGGAAGATCCTCTGGAGAAGGAAATGGCAACCCGTTCCAGTATTCTTGCCTGGAGAATCCCATGGAGGAAGGAGCCTGGTAGGCTATAGTCCACAGGATCGCAAAGAGTCGGACATGACTGAGCTACTTCACTTTCACTTTGTCTAATTTGGAATTGTCCCACCAGCTCTTGATATAGCCCTCATATTCTGTTATGAAGACTGCCTGAATCATGCCATTTGGTGCCTGCTCCTGGCTATGGCCAGCCACTCTCCCTGGTCCAGCTACTGAAGCCGACTTAGTCATCCCCACCACATCCCTGGCAGACAGCTGGTTCCACCCTACAGAAAGGAAGACTCTTCTGTTCCTGCTTCCTTCCCTATGGTCTGGCTTCCATTATTGAAGCCCCAGCTCACTTCCCAGAGGAGCCAGCCTCTGTCTACATAGGCGAGTTTAAGTGTCTCTCTCAGGACTGAGAAGCTGAAAGATGTCGAGGCCAATGACACGGAGATTGGCCACCGCTCTGCAGGCTACTGCACTGAGGTGGGCTGACGAGGAACTCCATCGTGATCCGCAGCCCTCACAGTGACTCTCGCTCTTGGCTTTCTGCCACACCTCTCACGGAATCTGAACTTCTAGCCCCAGCTCTGCCCTACTGGGGCCTTGGCACAGACCAGAATGCAAAGTGATAATGCCCTGAGCTCTGCCAAACAATACAGAGCTCTGGAGATGTTACAGATGCAGCTGTGACCCGCAAACAACATTGTTTCCGGGACTGTGTTTGTAAATACATGAGTTGCCCGACAGCTTGTGGAATTAAATATAGATGCTATATCACAAACTCTAGCTAAAATAAACTATATGCTGCTCAAGGAATGTCAATAAGTACACTGAGAAAGAGTCATGATCCCTTTCTGTAACAGGGTCCAAGAAATCCATCTCTAAGTGGTTTTTCAGTTGTTTGTTTTTTGATGAAGGCAAATTTTTTCTCCCTCGGGCCTTGGACTGGTACTGCAGGCAGCNGCTGACGAGGAACTCCATCGTGATCCGCAGCCCTCACAGTGACTCTCGCTCTTGGCTTTCTGCCACACCTGTCATGGAATCTGAACTTCTAGCCCCAGCTCTGCCCTACTGGGGCCTTGGCACAGACCAGAATGTAAAGTGATAATGCCCTGAGCTCTGCCAAACAATACAGAGCTCCGGAGATGTTACAGATGCAGCTGTGACCAGCAAACAACATTGTTTCCGGGACTGTGTTTGTAAATACATGAGTTGCCCGACAGCTTGTGGAATTAAATATAGATGCTATATCACAAACTCTAGCTAAAATAAACTATATGCTGCTCAAGGAATGTCAATAAGTACACTGAGAAAGAGTCATGATCCCTTTCTGTAACAGGGTCCAAGAAATCCATCTCTAAGTGGTTTTTCAGTTGTTTGTTTTTTGATGAAGGCAAATNGTCTGACTCTTTGCGATCCATGGACTAAAGCCCACCAGGCTCCTCCATCCATGGAATTCTCCACGCAAGAATACTGGAATGGGTTGCTATCTCCTTCTCCAGGGGATCTTCCTGACCCAGGGATTGAAGCCGGGGTCTTCTGCATTACAGGCAGATTCTTTACCATCTGAGCCACCAGGATCTATTTAATTCTCAGCCCTGAAAGCCAGCTTTCTTTAGGGAGTGGCAAAAAGGAACCAACAGGAAAAACAAACAAAAAACTAAATGATACAGGTAGAGAAAAATCCCAGGAAGATGGCTACCACATTGGCAACTGATATTCTAATTTTAGTATATGTGCTGCTAAAGTGAGAACTGGAATTCTAGACTTGACAAAAGGCCCTTTGTTTCACAGAGGAACACCAGAGTCCAGTTGGTTACAAGGAGTCAGCTTATGTGGCCTGTTGTGGGGAGATCTGAGATTAGAATCAAGACAGGCCTTTACCACTCAGCTCAGGGACCCATCACTGCACCCCACCCTTCTGACTAACTTATGGTTCCAACAAACCCCCGAGGGACCCCATTATCCACACAGGACTTCCACATGCTGGTCTTTACCTATTTGGATCCTAGAACAACCCTTATCTCAGCAGCCTCACTCTTCCCTGCCAAAGCCTCTTCCTACCCTGTATTTCTCCCCTCCTTTGTCTCAGGTGCTGAGTTTTCTCAGACCCTACCTTCTGTCTACCTGCGATTTGGGTTTTTCCAGGCTGTTAGCCACTCCAGGCTCTAGGTAACATCTTTCTTCTTCTACAGGATTGTTTTCAGCAGGATGTAAAGGCCATTAGTAAATCAATATGCCTTTATTTAGAAAAGGGGGAGGGAAGGACCTGGAGTTTTTAATTCAGATCTAGCAACTCCTGGGGCATTATCAAGAGTATTCTAAAATTAGGCCTTTGAAAAGCATGAGGCTGCTACCGTTGAACTTTATAGCTTCCTGCCCATAAACAGGAGCAGCTTGCTATGGGTGGGATCATTAGCTGAAAGCTCCCTCTCCCCGCGGTAGTTATGTCTTCCTCTAACTCGAACACCATATGTGCCATCTATTGCGGTGGGGCTCTTTGTTTCTTTTATTCTTGCCTCCTCTCTCTTCTCTCCACGCATCCCTTTCCTGGGCTCTGCATCTGTCCTGTTTCTTCTTTCCAGGAATTCTGCATTTCCATCCATCTAACACTCCAAATACTTCCGTCAGTGCATCAGGTTTCATTTTTCACTGTTGCCACACTGAGCATACAGAAACAGATCTCTTTCCGATATATTTACAAAGGTAATCCTCCAAAAGTCAGCACATGCCCTAGGACCCCTCTTGCTTCCTATAAACCTTTTGGGGACTCCTGTCATTGTTCTGTCCTTCCTCCTGTTCCCATCCCAATCTCTCCATGCAGAAAACAAAGACACAGTCCTGCTGGTAGGTGTGCGGAGTGATGGCATGAGCACACACTTTAAGGCCAATGCCATGATGTCTAAAAGAGCACATTTAAGATTTAACCATGTAACACCGGAATTCCGCATTTCCTTTCATCTAGCAAGTCTACATCTAGACAGTTATTTCAAAAATATGCAGAAAGATTCAGCTACCAAGATATTTATTGGTTGGCGATTGAAAGAGAGAAAGAGCCATTTATGTTTCCAAAGTATCTTAATGATCTATTACCGTGTAGCAAATGATCAGAAAAACTTGGTGGCTGAAAACAGTTTTTGAAAAGTTTACTATCTCACGCAATGTTTGTGGGTCAGGAATTTGGGTGGTTCTGGCTCTGGGTCTCTTGTGAGGTTGTAGTCATGCTATCAGCTAAGGCTCCAGGCATCTGAAGGTTTGAATGGGGATAGAGGCTCCATGTCTAAGTAGCGTCATTTTCAAGGCTGGCAGCTTGGTTGATGCTGGCTGAGGTTGGAGGCCTCTGTTCCTTCTCATACAAACCTCTGCACAGGGAGATTGAGGATCCTCACAACGTGAGAGCCAGCTCTCCTCAGAGGGAGTGACCCTAAAGAAAGCAAGGCAAAAGCTGTAATGCCTTTGATGAGCTAGCCTGGCAAGTCACACCCCGTCATTTCTGCTGTGTTTATTGCTCATGGAGACCAAGCCTGATGCCCTGTGGGAGGGGCTACACAAAGAAAGGGTGGACACCAGAAATGAGAAACACTGAAGGCCACCTTAAAAGCTGGCTACCACATATGGGGAAGACTTCCACAAGAAGAGAGTCCCCCAGGGATTGTTTGTACTGTGATTTTGAGAGAAGAACAGAGCTGCTCTGGCGTGTTAGTTCTAGACTTTCTGTTTGCCTCCGGGGGATGTGCATTATGCCTGCTCCATCCCAGGCGGCACTAGTGGTAAAGGATCTGCCTGCCAGCGCCACAGACACCAGAGGCATAGGTTCGATCCCTGGGTCGGGAGGATCCCCTGGAGTAGGAAATGGCAACCCACTCCAGGATTCGTGCCTGGAAAATTCCAAGGACAGAGGAACCTCACAGGCTACAGTCCATGGGGCTGCAAAGAGTGGGACATGACTGAGTGANGTGGTAAAGGATCTGCCTGCCAGCGCCACAGACACCAGAGGCATAGGTTCGATCCCTGGGTCGGGAGGATCCCCTGGAGTAGGAAATGGCAACCCACTCCAGGATTCGTGCCTGGAAAATTCCAAGGACAGAGGAACCTCACAGGCTACAGTCCATGGGGCTGCAAAGAGTGGGACATGACTGAGTGACTGAGTACATCTCCCAGTAAGTTAGCAAGAGCAGGCGCTGCTTCTGTGGCATGGTGGTCAGTTTGGAGAAGTTGTGACGGGAAGGCTTGTGTCATCTATTTCTGATTTGGTTCCAGATCTAGGCCCCATTCTCTATGCATCTCTTTCAGAAATAAAGCTGCTCTTTACCTGTGTCTTACTCCTAAATTAGACCCCAAATCTTCAGTGCTTTTGTGACCCCTTATATTCATAATTTTGTCTTTTATTTTATACTGTCATCTTTATAATAGTGGAAAACTCAGCCTAAAGTTAGAACAATAGATATGCTTGAACAAATTATGGCATATCCATACAATTCAGTAAAATGTGACCATTTAAAGTATACTCTGTAGGAATATTTAAGGATATGGAAAATTGCACAAGATATATTAAGTGACAAACATAGGTTATAAGTCAGTATGCAGACTATTCTTTTTAAAAAATAATGTGTACTTGTTTAAAGGAGAACTCTAAAGAGATAGATATATACCAAACATAGTTATTGGTTGGTAAGGTTCAGTTCAGTTCAGTTCAGTCGTGTCCAACTCTTTGTGACCCCGTGGACTGCAGCACATCAGGTTTCCCTGTCTATTACCAACTCCTGGAGCTTACTCAAACTCATGTCCATTTAGTCGGTGATGCCATCCAACCATCTCATCTTCTGTTGTCCCCTTCTCCTCTTGCCTTCAATCTTTCCCAGCATCAAGATCTTTTCAAATGAATCAGTTCTTCACATCAGGTGGCCTAAGTATTGGAGCTTCAGCACCAGTCCTTCCAATGAATATTCAGGACTGATTTCCTTTAGGATTGAGTGGTTTGATCTTGCAGTTCAAGGGACTCTCAAGAGTCTTCTCCAACACCACAGTTCAAAAGCATCAATTCTTCGGCAATCAAATTTCTTTATAGTCCAACTTTCACATCCATACGTGACTACTGGAAAAACCATAGCTTTGACTAGATGGACCTTTGCTGGCAAACTGGTAGATATATGGGTAAGTAGAATTTTCTTTATTTGAGCTCATTTGTTTTTCCTAAATTTCCTACATTTTGGAGGAAAAGTTTGCAGATGCTTAGTTTGGGTATTCAATTAAAAGTAATTAAAGCTTTCTAACTAACATCTTTTATTTTGGAGAGAGTCAGATATCTGAGTGTTCCCCAGCCCAGTTCTGTAAGTTCATTTGACATCATTGACCTTTGCCTCTTTTGTAAACATTCTCTTCTCTTGACTTCCTTGACTACACTCTGCTTTTTCTGCTTGCTTTCTCTGTGACCACTCCTTGTAGACTCATACTGCTACACCAAGTTCTTAAACTTGGAGTTTCTCAAAGTTCAACTCCAGGCCTTTATCCCTCTTACTAGTCACTCTACCACTAGGGGACCACACCCTCACTCATGGCTACACAACATAGATCGTGAATTTCATACCTCAGAAAGTGAAGAGGAACTAAAACGCCTCTTGATGAAAGTGAAAGTGGAGAGTGAAAAAGCTGGCTTAAAGCTCAACATTCAGAAAATGAAGATCATGGCATCTGGTCCCATCACTTCATGGGAAATAGATAGGGAAACAGTGGAAACAGTGTCAGACTTTATTTGGGGAGGCTTCAAAATCACTATAGATGGTGACTGCAGCCATGAAATTAAAAGATGCTTACTCCTTGGAAGAAAAGTTATGAGCAACCTAGATAGCATATTCAAAAGCAGAGACATTACTTTGCCAACTAAGGTCCGTCTAGTCAAGGCTATGGTTTTTCCTATGGTCATGTATGGATGTGAGAGTTGGACTGTAAAGAAAGCTGAGCGCTGAAGAATTGATGCTTTTGCCCTGTGGTGTTGGAGAAGACTCTTGAGAGTTCCTTGGACTGCAAGGGGGTCCAACCAGTCCCTTCTGAAGGAGATCAGCCCTGGGATTTCTTTGGAGGGAATGATGCTAAAGCTGAAACTCCAGTACTTTGGCCACCTTATGTGAAGAGTTGACTCATTGGAAAAAACTCTGATGCTGGGAGGGATTGGGGGCAGGAAGAGAAGGGGATGACAGAGGATGAAATGGTTGGATGGAATCACTGACTCCATGGACATGAGTCTGAGTGAACTCCGGGAGTTGGTGATGGACAGGGAGGCCTGGCGTGCTGCAATTCATGGGGTCGCAAAGAGTCAGACATGACTGAGCAACTGAACTGAACTGAGCCCAGGCCTCCTCCTTGAGCTCAAATGATTTGTATAGAACCTGAGTACTTTAACTGGATGTCTCAAAACTTCCTTAAACTCAGCATACTGAAAATCAGCCTCATGATCTTAAGTGCTTTCCTATCAGAGTAAACGGTAAAATAATAAATCTACTCCTGTGGTTTTCAATCCTGGGTACATATTGCAATCATCAGGAAAGTCTTTTTTAGATACCAATGCTACATTACTATATATAAACAAATAGATGAACAAGGTTCTACTGTATAACACAGGGAATTACATTCAATATCTAATAACAATCTATAATGGTAAAGAATCTAAAAGAGAATACACACACACACACACACACACACCATGAATCACTTTGTTGTTTATGAGAAACACAACATTGTAAACCAACTATACTTCAATAAAACACAAGAAAAAGGTACCAACGCCTGGACCCTCAGAGATTCTGGTTTTAAAAGCCTGGGGGGGGAGGGGCGTGGTCAGACTCTAAAGCACTTTTTCTTTAAAGCCTCTGAATGAATGTTAATGAGTGAATAGTGTTAGGACACTAATCTACATATTCAATCAAAATCTGGCAGTCATTTTTGACATCTTCCTCTTCCTTGCCCCTTAAGCACAGGCCAGCACCAAGTTCCATCAATTTGCCCTCCAAAATAATGTTCAAAGTTAAATGTAAGTCTTTGTCCTCATAGCCACCACCCTAATCTAAACAATCATTTCTCATCTAGACTTTCAATGCACTCTGCATAATGCATCCGTTCAGTTTAGTTGCTTAGTCGTGTCCAACTCTTTGCGACCCCATAGACTGCAGCATGCCAGGCTTCCCTGTCCATCACCAGCTCCTGGAGTTTACCCAAACTCATCTCCGCCGAGTCGGTGATGCCATCCAACCATCTCATCTTGTTGTCTGCTTCTCCTCCCACCTTCAATCTTTCCCANAATGCACTCTGCATAATGCATCCGTTCAGTTTAGTTGCTTAGTCGTGTCCAACTCTTTGCGACCCCATGGACTGCAGCATGCCAGGCTTCCCTATCCATCACCAGCTCCTGGAGTTTACCCAAACTCATCTCCACCGAGTCGGTGATGCCATCCAACCATCTCATCTTGTTGTCTGCTTCTCCTCCCACCTTCAATCTTTCCCATCATCAGGGGCTTTGCAAATGAGTCAGTTCTTCGCATCAGGTGACCAAAGTATTAGAATTTCAGCTTTAGCATCAGTCCTGCCAATGAATATTCGGGACTGATCTCCTTCAGAATGGACTGGTTGGATCTTCTTGCAGTCCAAGGGACTCTCAAGGCTCTTCTCCAACACTACAGTTCAAAAGCATCAATTCTTTGGTGCTCAGCTTTCTTTATAGTCCAACTCTCATATCTCTACAAGACTACTGAAAAAACCATAGCTTTGACTAGACAGACCTTTGTTGGCAAAGTAATGTCTCTGCTTTTTAATATGCTGTATAGGTTGGTCNTTTTTTTTATCTCTGCTGGTCTCAGGCTATACAAAGTTTGCCCTTAAAAAGTCATGAAAGGGACTTCCCTAGTGGTGCAGTGGTTAGGACTCCATGCTTCCAATGCAGGGGCATGGATTGGATCCTTGGTCAGGGTACTAAGATCCCACATGCCACCTAGCATGGCCAAAAAATCACTGCAGATGGTGACTGCATCCATGAAACTAAAAGATGCTTGCTCCTTGGAATAAAAGCTGTGACCAACCTAGACAGTGTATTCACAAGCAGAAACATCACTTTGCCAACAAAGGTCCATCTAGTCAAGGCTATGGTTTTTCTAGTAGTCATGTATGGATGTGAGGGTTAAACCATAAGGAAGGCTGAACACCAAAGAATTGATGCTTTCGAACTGTGGTGCTGGAGAAGACTCTTGAGAATCCCTTGAACAGCAAGCAGATCAAACCAGCCAGTTCTAAAGGAAATCAACCCTCAATCATTGGACTGATGCTGAAGCTCCAATACTTTGGCCCACCTGATGCAAAGAGCCAACTCAATGTCAAAGACCCTGATGCTGGGAAAGATGGAGGGCAGGAGGAGAAGGGAGCATCAGAGGATGAGATGGTTGGATGGCATCATCAATTCAATAGACATGAGTTTGAGTAAACTCAAGGAGATAGTAAAGGACAGAGAAGCCTGGTATGCTGCAGTCCATGGGGTCACAAAGAGACACAACTGAGTGACTGAACAACAACAACAACAAATTGAGTGATAGGGTATTTGAACAAAGATTCAAAGCAAGTGAGGGCATTTGAGGATAAAAGCATGCCAGGCCCAGGTAACAGTGAGAGCAGCGGGAGCTCTCTCTGCCAGCTAGGGGAACAGCAAAGAGGCTGGAGTGGCGATAGCACCACTCCAGAGAGAGGGGATGAGAGAGCAAGAGAACGCAAGGGCAGAGAAGTAACAGTCAACTAGATTGTGTAAGACTCTGTAAGGACTCGAGCTGAAATTTGAGCATAACATTCTGTTTACCAGTCTTGTTCCAGCTGCTCTATTGAGAGTAGCTTCTAGGATGCCCTGGGTGGAGCAGAGACCTGTTCAGAGGTCAGGACAATGGACCAGGCAAAAGATGATTACAGCTGCGGATCTGGTGAAAAACGGTCAGATCTTCTCTGTATCTCACACGTGGGGCCATTGTTATGTACTGATTCATTGATTGGTTTGAAAGATTAAGGAAAAAAACAGGAATCTGGCCATGTTCTAGGATTCAATGCATTAAAAAAATAATAAAGTATCCTTAAATCTCTTTCTTACTCTGCTTTCATGCAACAAGATCAACAAAACAATCTTGGGACATGCCTGCATCCCAAATTTCTCAATCTCAACAAAAATTTAAGAATCAGAATGCTAAGAAGCACTTACCCTGAAAATGCTTCATTTTTGTATCTCCCCAAAGAAAGATGAGGGAAAGGGCTTCAGCTGAAGTGTGATGGAGAATTGATGAATACAAGGAAACCAGATCAGATGCTGTGAGCAATGATCTATGGGACTGAATCCTTAAAAGCCCTCATTCCAGTCTAAATGTCCTCATTTTGGGACATATAGGCAAGGGGTGGTGGCCCTCCAATCTCCTCTCATCTCTGTTGACTTGGGCTTTGGAGGAGCTGATGGTCAAAATGGTCCAACATTCCTTCTCTCTCCTGGCCTCATGCTGTGCAAATTTGCCCTATAAAGGGCAAACAGAAAAGTGCTCCCATGCCCGTGGCCAAAGTCGGGTGCAGAAACCACCACCCTGCTATTAACGGGCCATTGATTTTCCTTATGCTTCTCCCTTCTGTCTCTGAGAGAACGATCATGCTGCCAAGACTAAAAGTTTATGACGTCAACAATATAGTAAGCATGAAAAATCTTTATACATGCTTACTTATAACCCCTGTCCCTATCTTACAATAAGAAAAATATCTAAGGGTGTTTTTTTTGTTTGTTTCCTAAAATATTACCTTAGGACCAAAACTAGGATACCACGTTCATGTGAATCTAGGTGTGTATGAGGCGTGTTTGTAGACCTATGAGTGAGCATTTCTTTTAGGATTAAGAAATGGGCTAGCAGATGAAAAATGACAGAGAGAAGAAAATTAAAAATAACCATGACTCTTTTTTTTGACTCAGAAACTTTCTACCTCACCAATATAAAGGGTGTTTCACAGGGCCCATCTGACTCTCCCAGTACTGTGCTGATGCTGCTCCCCTTGTGAACACGTTCTTTCAAACCTCAGCTCTTAAGTGGCTGCATGAGCACATGTGACCTGGCAAAAAGGCTGGGGGGACCCCAGGGAGGACGAGTCTGCTTCCCTGGGGTCATGGACTCTTTTGGCGTCCCTTCTCTGGAACTCCTTCTGGGCTCCCATGCTTTCCTCGCCAGCCTTTATACAGGGTAGGTCCCCGCCTGTCATTCTTAGAGGAGTTTTCTCCTCGGTTCCAAGGCTGTTCAACTCCCTCAGTTACCCCTTCAGCCATGTCAGCCCAATTTACATCTCGAGCCAAGCTCTCACACCTGAGCTCTAGAATCGCATGGATGTCTCTGCATGTGATCATTATTGGGTTTGTTAAAAAATTAATTAGGGACTGCGTGCTCATTGCAACAGGTATAATGCAGAGATATAAGGAAATAGTCATTATTTCTTCCTTCCCTCTCCAGTTTCTCTAGTCTGAACAAGAAGTATGAACAACTTACTGTGTGCATCTTTAAGCAACTTTCTCCCATCCACATGCATATAAATCAGTATGTAGGTCTGTTTATATGTTACACACATATATGTTTCTATATACATTTCCTATAGGCATTTTAGTCTTAGTTCATCTTATATTTAAACTTTAGACTCAAATTTCTATGACTTTATGCTTGGTTTGCTTTGAACCTGGAATGATGCAGGATTTTCCTAATGCGTCAATCTACCCCTCAAATCACCATATACCTATCCATACACTTCTCTCCTGATAGTTAGTGTCCTAAAATGCAAATCTGATCTGCTTAAACTCAGTAGTTCGTCACTGCTCCTATGAAAAAGTGGAAACACATTTCTCTTACATACAAGGGCCTTCAGTACCTGACCTCAGTCCCTCAAGCCTTAGTTTTCATCGCACGTCATTCTCCATCCTGGGCCCCTTGTCCAGCACCTAATCTCTCCTCCCATTCGTGTATGCTTTGGGAAATTTCAGGCTTCTCTTGTTTTTGCTCTTTCCCATACAATGTTCCCTCTTCCTGGGTGGAAGTATGTATTAGTGTGGGGTGCTATGATAGAATATCATAAGCTGAGTGGTTTAAAGAACAGAAATTTAAAATCTAAGATCAGAGTATCAGCATGGCTGGGTTCTGTTGAGAGGCCCCTTCCTGGCTGGCAGATGCCATCTTCTTTCTGTGTCCTCACACAGGGCAGAGAGAGAGGCTGGGGAGGGAGGGAAGGGAGAGAGGGAGGGAAGGAAGGAAAAGGGAGGTTTTTGTCTCTTCTTCTATGGCCACAGTCCTATGATATTAGAGCTCCACCCTATGACTGCATTCACTCTTAACTTCCTCCTAAAGATGCTCTCTCCTGAAGATGCGAAGAACCGACTCATTGGAAAAGACCCTGATGCTGGGAAAG
The DNA here is from genome assembly GCA_006410615.1 of Neotragus moschatus. NCBI lineage: Eukaryota > Metazoa > Chordata > Mammalia > Artiodactyla > Bovidae > Neotragus > Neotragus moschatus. The sequence goes on along the minus strand of SJYA01002284.1, from coordinate 1,910,275 downwards.
ATTGAAGGCAGGAGGAAAAGGGGGCGACAGAGGATGAGATGGTTGGATGGCATCACCGACGCGATGGACATGAGTTTGAGCAAGCTCTGGGAGTTGCTGACAGACAGGGAAGCCTGATGAGCTGCAGTCCAAAGAGTCAGACATGATGGAGCAACTGAACTGAACTGAAAGATGCTCTCTCCATGTATAGTCACATTAGGGGTTAAGATCTCAATGTATGAATTTGAGGAGGACACAACTCAGTCCACNCGCGATGGACATGAGTTTGAGCAAGCTCTGGGAGTTACTGACAGACAGGGAAGCCTGGTGAGCTGCAGTCCAAAGAGTCAGACATGATGGAGCAACTGAACTGAACTGAAAGATGCTCTCTCCATGTATAGTCACATTAGGGGTTAAGATCTCAATGTATGAATTTGAGGAGGACACAACTCAGTCCACAGTAGGACTGAGGATTTTGCTTTCAGCACAGAAATTAAGAGTAGGGACCCTGTGCCAGACCACCTGGCTTTGAATCCTCCTGCCATTTGGTCTCTGAGTGACTCTAAGCAGGTTACTTAATCTGTATCTTAGTTTCCCTATGGCCACAGTTCTCCAGAATGTAAGTGCATCAGAATCAGCTGGAGGGCTTATTAAAACACAAGTTACTGAAGCACACCCAGAGAACAGACCGGTGAATAGGTCTGGGTGGAAGGGGACTGAGAGCTTGCGTTTCTTTCGAGGTCCATAGAGATACTCCGCTGCTGCTGTTGGAGGCACTACATCCAGAAAAACCACTTCCCTATAATAAAATGGGGTGAATATTACCACCTACCTCCTAAGTTTGTCATCGGAATGATTGTGTGTGTGAAAGTCACTCAGTCATGTCCAACTCTTTGCAACCCCATGGACTATAGCCTGCCAGGCTCCTCTGTTCATGGAATTTTCCAGGACAGAATACTGGAGTGGGTAGCCATTTCCTTCTCCAATGGGTATCTTCCTGACACAGGGATTGAACCCAGGTCTCCTGCATTGCAGGCAGATTACTAAGGGAGGTGGCAGGTGGATGTGCCAAGGGGTACTCAGAGGGATCCCCAGCTCTCAGGGAGACAGCTCTGGGAGCCCAGGTCTATGCTCGAGGCCTTGAACATGGGCCTGTTTGGGCAGGAGGCGTGTCCTCTTCCCAGGAGACCCTCCCTCCTTTTGCAATATTCTCCAGGTCTACGCATGAGAGCCAGTCAGGCTGGGTCCCCCACAGAGCAGGGATCGAGTGCCCGCACACATGCGGCCTTGGAGATGTGTGCAGAACTGGCATTCTGAGGCACCAGAGAAGCCCAAACCTAAGTCGTTCAGAGCAGTGACTGGTTATGCTAATTGCCCAATGAATGCTAGTTATCATAATGATTCTGTCTGGCAAAATTATACATGTTTCTCATTCCTCAGTTTCTGCTTCACACTTGCGGAAAAGCTTTCCTAATATTCCCTGGTAGAATGTGTAGTCTTACACCTGTAGCCTCCTGACCTCATTATAGAACTTATCACATGGAATCGTAACTATTTACAACTTACATGGAAGCCTATGTCGTCCATGGACTGAACTGCTTAAGGATGGGAATTTTGTATTATTTACCTTTGATTTCCCAGAATATGCGTGGCACAGAGCAGCTGCCCAGTGAATATATTTTTACTGAAGAAACTGATGCAGAGTCCCGTGTATCTGTGATCATCTATGCAGGGTTGCCCAGACTCAGTAAGAACAGCTATCTGGTTATCGTTTAGGTTTTCCCCTCAATTCTAACACAGGAGACTTCCTCTTTAGGCAGAGGTTCTCAATTATGGCAACATATTAGAAGCACCTTTTATACCATGGTGCTACTTGAGCCCCTCCCCAGAAGAAGCAGTGCAGAATCTCTGGGTGGAGGGCCTGAGCACTGGTAAAGCTTCCGAGTTCAACAGGTGATTCTAATGAATAGCCAGAGTTGGAAACAAACAAGCTGGGAGAATGCAATCTACTAAAATGTGCATTTCATTCACCATTATCAGTCTTCTACTCCTGACCATAAATTTCTTTCTCTTATCCCAATATAAATTGCCAGCTTTGAACAGTTTTGAAAAGGGGTAAATAGAGAAATTAGCATTTGTAGAGCACTTTACAGTTTTCAAAGCACTTTTATACTCAGTGTGTCATCAAAATCTTAAAATAACCCAGTGAGGAAGGTATCATTATTCTTTACAAATGCTTTGAGGCAACAGCCTAGAGAGGGGGGTACAGACCAAATCCTTTTAAAAGAAGCAACAAATCAGCAAAATGCCATCTGCCAGGGTTGGGTTTTTTTTTTTGCTCCTGGCCGATCTGCTATTAACAATGCTACCTATAAGCCATCTTTGCTACTCATCTAGGATTTGGATTCCAAACATTTTTCTCCACTTGGCATTGGAGACACTTCATTCCATGGCTGGCCAGTGATGTCTGCTCTGTCCCTTGACAACCCCAAGCTGGCATGTCTTTCTCCTAGGTGCTTTTCATGGATTAACCTCATCCCCTGCTCAATCCTTGGTATCGGTTTGACTTCACTCTGCCCACAGTCAGCAACTCACAATTTCCCCAATAGTATGATTAAAGAAATTTCAATTGAGAGCAGTTAAATGACTTGCTTAGATAAAGTCAGTGAGGGAAGGACCAGGATTCAAACCCAGATCAAGTAGGAAACAACTTAGGGGGACTCAGTGCTTTGAGGGAAGGAGTGGGCACAGAAGAGGAGAGGATGTGGCAAGGGAAGAGAAGGCATTGGACACCTGCTTTATCCTATGCAAGTCTGCCCAGGGCCACATCTGAGTATGTGGGGCCTAAGACTAAACTATAAATGAATAACAATACTAGTTTTAAATAGGTGACAGAGGTCAAAAGGTTAAAAGAAAAGATGGCAATTAGTTGTCACCCAACATAATTAAGCTTCCTTCATAGCTCAGTTGGTAAAGAATCCACCTGCGATGCAGGAGACCTCGGTTCAATCCCTGGGTCGGGAAGATCCCCTGGAGAAGAAAATGGTAACACACTCCAGTATTCTTGCCTGGAGAATCCCATGGGTGGAGGAGCCTGACGGGCTACAGTCCATAGGGTCATAAAGAGTCAGACACAACTGAGTGACTGAGCACATAGCATAATTAAGGATTCATTATTAAGCAGTAAATCTAACTATTGGATGCTTATTTTGATATAGTTGCTAAGTGCTTAAATAAGAAAATACTATCAGCATAGAAATAAATATGGCACAGAGATGGGGCAAATACAGAAAGAAAAAAGTCATTGTGGTACATCGGCAACACTTTTCTTCCCCTAGGAATCAAGAATAGGGTGAAAACAGGGAAAGTAGCAATAAAGTGATCCATTGATTGATAGATAATAAATAAAGAAGTACTACAAATGTGTAGTAAAGCTGTTTTTTAAGGTGATACTTGCAGGATACTTTGGAAGATTGTAAGTTTGGAGAATAAATGTGATAATTCTCTACTGTATTAGGGAAGTGTTTAAATATATGTAATAAAAAATAATGACAGAGTCAGACTGAGTATCCTACACTGCAGTCAAGAGCCTCGAGTGACCCATGAACTAAGTCAGTGGGTTATGTTAGGGCTTAAAAGAAGCAAAAAAGAAAAATATTGGAGAGCACCCGTCCTTGTAAAGGTGAGTGTTTCATGACCTGTTGGAATCAGTGTACGCGTGTGCACTGTCAGCAGCTGAAGTTCATACACCAGAGTCAAAAAAGCATGAAAACCAATGATGTACATAAATATTTAAAGATATGAAACAGTTTAAAAAATAAGATAAAACGGTAACAATAATTTGCTAAACATACTAGAATTTAACCGTCTAAATTGAGTATTTAGCTCATCAAACGGAGAAGGCAATGGCGCCCCACTCCAGTACTCTTGCCTGGAAAATCCCATGGGCGGAGGAGCCTGGTAGGCTGCAGTCCATGGGGTCGCTAAGAGTTGGACACGACTGAGTGACTTCACTTTTACTTTTCACTTTCATGCATTGGAGAAGGAAATGACAACCCACTCCAGTGTTCTTGCCTGGAGAATCCCAGGGACGGGGGAGCCTGGTGGGCTGCCGTCTATGGGGTCGCACAGAGTCGGACACGACTGAAGTGACTTAGCAGCAGCAGCAGAGATGACTGAGCAACTTCACTTTCACTTTTCACTTTCATGCATTGGAGAAGGAAATGGCAACTCACTCCAATGTTCTTGCCTGGAGAATCCCAGGGATGGGAGAGCCTGGTAGGCTGCTGTCTGTGGGGTCGCACAGAGTCAGACACGACTGAAATGACTTAGCAGCAGCTGCGGCAGCTCATCAAAGAAATCCCTTAAGTACACTGCTTTATTCCAGGGATGTGGCAATGACCCAAAACATTTTTGGAAGTGCTTCCAAAACCTGAAGCACATCCTTGTAAATATAATTAATGGCAGCAAATATTTGTCCTTTGAGGAAATATTTTATATTTAAATAAAAAGTCACTTAGAATCAAATATGATGAATAAAAAAGATGACAATGAAGATGAATGGGATATGTTCAGAAAAGCCCTGGGCTGTAAACTCAATAACAGTGAGAATATCATTTCTAAATTTTATACCTTCAGATTCTGCCATATTGCTTGACATATGAAAACGGACCAAAAAGTGTTTGATGAAACAGTGAACAAACGAACCAACAAGTAGAAAATATTTTGGTATTGATATTTTTAAAAGGATATCCAAGATGTTCTGATTTAGTGGAGCTATCACTGGAGAGAGTGATGAACCTCTTAAGGGAATCAGGGGCTGTTTGAGGGCAAATCAGATTGAGGAATACAATTCCTGACGCATAAACACATGCTGTATTCACATCCAGGCGTGCTCACACATACACGTAACTTACCTCTTCTATCCATATGCAAATATGGACAAGACATCCCTATATGTATGGAAAGAAAGTTAAATCTTCTTAGTCATGGGTAGCTGCTCAGGAGAGAGGGAAAAATGAAGGCTTATTAAAATCAAAAGGGGATAGAAGCAGATTTGATACACTAAGTGGTTAGACGCAATATTTTGCCTGCAAATTGAGAATGTACCTTATCCCTATTGCCTAATATCAGGCAAATGGATTATTTCTCAACTTCTTCGTGATCCAATCCTGGAGAGCCTGGTGAGGTGCAGTTGGACATAGCACAGTGTCCTCAGTCTTGACCTAGACTCTCAGAAACATATTAGGGGAAAGAGCCCCACTATCTATCCTCTTTGAATTGTGGATGACAACACGAGAGGCAAAATAAAATATCCTGTTTACGGAAAGAAGCAGGACTAAGTCATATGATAGAGAGATTTTTAGGGCATCAAGAAGAGTAGACAATTTGTTTTCTACAAGTTACCACAAAAACGCTATTGGAGAGAACAGAAAAACAAAAACAACCCTCCCATGTGTCTTCTGTTGAATAACAACAGGCTATTCCTTTCTGCATGGTCTATACAATTAAGGTACACCACTAAATATCTCATAAGCATCAGTATATTCTTTACATGTCAATCTCTGTCTCGGCCGAACCCCAGCATTTCTATTGCAATAGTAGTATGGAAAATCTAGGGTCATATCCTGGGAAGGGTGGGATCTGGGTTCTAGTTGCAATTTGTATCCATAATTAGCTCTGTGACCTTAAACAAGCTACTTCCCTGAGCTTTTGTAGCCTTCTGAATAAAATAGGGTGATTGGAGTGGATAGTAGCTGATTCTCCTTCCAGGATTGGCAGGCTAACACTTGTTAAACACAGTTTCACCATGTGATAGGAAAGACATGCATGCAGTTCATTCTGTAACTGCCTCAAGAATGTCTGCTGAAAAGACCTTGCCTTTGTAGGGGGCGCGTGATGGACCTGGCCAGGTTCTCACTGTTATAGTCTGCCTGAGGGATGCTTTAGTGGCCTGGCTCAAGTTCAAGAAAGCACATACTTTCATCTCCTTTCTCATGCAAAGAGAGGCTGATAAAGCTTTTGTTAAATTGCCCAACAAAGAGGAAACTGCGAATTTCGTGCAATTATATGGTTCCTGAAGGTTCTTCTAATTGAATTACCATAGGCGCCTGTTGGGCATTCCTGGTCACGTCCCCTGTAATTCCATTAGTATTCTTTCTGTGGATCCTATAAATGCCATTAACAAAAGGCAGATATTTGCTTTCAATAAGATAACACAGATGATTTTGTCTAATTCTCTCTCTAATCCCTCCCCCTCACAGCCCGTGTAATCACTTGCAATTGTTCAAATCCAGCCATTTGTTATTGTTGATCAAAACTCCTTTGGAAACATGACAGTTATCGAGGAGGTTTGGCTCCTTCGCTTCACCCATCACATGCTCTTGTCTTCCAGGCGGGTGAAATGAACAGCTTGTACTGAGATCCATACTTTGAAACCTATGGGGAGGAAGGAAAAGGGTGGCCAGAACCTGCCCCAGTCCTCACTGTACTGCATCTGAACACAAGACTGATCTTGTGAAGAGATTATACTTCACAGACTAGGTGAGTTTCTTCTGAGATTTTTCTATCCCACATGGGCAGTGGTTGGCTATTGCTGGGAAGTTACATTCTCTGGAATGGGCTCACCATACAGCCCTTGCAGGCTGGCTCTTACCATTTCATCAAATCTTCATTATTCTTGGGCTATGTGGTCTTGGATATCCCTAAATCTGATTGGCTTTTAAGCTATTCAAAGTCTTTACCTGCTTACCTGATAGTTTCAGTTATCTGATTGCTTATTCATTTCTGATTATTGGCTGAGCAGGGTAAAACCTGATCTCTTTTGATCCTGATCTGGTATCTTCATGGCTCCAGTGAGATATCTGTAGGAAGGCTTGGGCAAAATAAGTATTTCTGTGAATTGCATTTATTCATGTCTGACCCACCACTATAAATAATCCAAAGTGGAGCATAAGGTCCAGCCACTGGTCAGTGGTAGTAATAAAAGCTGAAACTCAGGTGGACCAGGGACATGAGTGATGTTCTTAATAAGAGCAGAGCTTGGATAGCCTCATTTCCTCTCCACAAAGCAACACATAAGCACAGACCCAGGCATTGCAGTAAGAGAAAAGAAAATGTGAGACTGAGTTTGGGACCAGACGGCTTTCACAGTGGGCCTCTCTAATCTCATCTCTATTTCTGCAAATCACTTCCCCCTTAGACTAATCCTTTGATAATTACCAGGCCCATCCATTCACAGCAGAAGTGGAGACGCATCAGTATACTGAGAGGCATGGTGATATATGCAGTGGGCTGTCAGTGAAAGAAGCCAAGTCTCTTGTCTCAGCTGCAAAAGGTTTACCCTTTCCATGTTAAAGAAGGTTCAAATCAGAACACTCAACTTTGCAAGACTGGCGAGGAACCTCCATTAAAAATGAGAAGTAATGAGAGGAGACGAAGTTCGCAGAAGACCCCTATTATCTCTGCTCACAGCAGAGCAATTATTGGAATAATTGCTCTACTGTGAACATGAATCCCACACTTAAAGATGTTTCCCCATTATTTTCATTATTCCAACTGATCAATGCCACTTCTAAAACTATTTGAAAGAAATATGGTCTTTCATTATAGTCTTCTATTTTTTAATGTAAGATTAAACCATGATATGCATTAAAGGAAACATAAGAAGCACTACTTATGTTTCATACCATAGAAAATAGACCTGATTTTTGTAAGGGTTATTCACTAACAAATTAAATTTGTTAAACTAGCAAACTAAATTTGTTTGCTTCAAAATATACAGCTAGAGAACTGAAAATTTTTGGTGTTTCCAATTTGGGTTTCCTCTATACAAGGTCCATTCTGAAGGAGATCGGCCCTGGGATTTCTTTGGAAGGAATGATGCTAAAGCGGAAACTCCAGTACTTTGGCCACCTCATGCGAAGAGTTGACTCATTGGAAAAGACTCTGATGCTGGGAGGCATTGGGGGCAGGAGGAGAAGGGGACAACCGAGGATGAGATGGCTGGATGGCATCACTGACTCGATGGGCGTGAATCTGAGTGAACTCCGGGAGTTGATGATGGACAAAGAGGCCTGGTGTGCTGCGATTCATGGGGTCGCAAGGAGTTGGATACGACTGAGCGACTGAACTGAACTAAACTATACACATTAAAGGTGAAAGACACAGGAATCAAGGGGCCACCAGGCCATTAAGTCCTATGTCCCTAAGGACCACTGTAGTTTGTCCCTCTCCTCAGAGTTTTAGCCAGTTTAGTTTGAAATATCTTAACCAATGTATCACTCAGAGGAAAAGTTCTGGATAACAAGAGTGTGCCATTAGAACATTTTCCCGATGACTGAAGCCCTGGCTATTCTTTAAAATGTAGCCCCAGAAATGTTCTAAGTGCAAATGTTTGGCTAGAACATATTTTGATAGAGCTTCTTAGTAATGAGGTCCTTGGTTAGTAAATTAGCACTCTGTGGCTAAAAAGTCAATAGAGACATAGTTTCCTGGAGGGATAACACTCTCTGGATATTGACAGTCAGGGTCCTCTGCAATATGAAAGTGTTCAAAATTTCTCTCAACTGTTGAGAGAAATACTTGACTTATCAGCTTGGGATGCCATAAAAATAAGAGCAGGGGCATCCCAGGTGGCACAGTAGTAAAGAATCCACCTGTCAATACAGGCGATGAAGAAGACATAGGTTCAATCCCTGGGTCAGGAAGACCCCCGGAGGAGGAAATGGTAACCCACTCCAGTATTCTTGTCTGGGAAATCCCATGGAGAGAGGAGCCTGGAGGTCTATAGCCCACGGAGTTGCAAAGAACCAGACACACCTGAGCACAGCATCACAGCACAGAAATCAGAGCTAACATTTATTGGCCAGGCGACTGTGCTAAGTAAACTCTGAATTATCTCATTAACTCCTCACCATAAGCCCTATGAGGGAGACACATATACATTTTCTATATGAGGCTGCTTAGATGTGTTAAGTGACTCATCCATGCTCACAGGACTAGTAGAGCCCAGAACTGAAACCAAAACTATCTGGCCCTGGAGTCCATTCTCCTAACCCTGTGTGTATCTCTTCACCTGGGTCTAAGCAGACAGACTGGTACACAGGGCTCACTTCCGATCCCGTGAAACTGCCATCATTAGTGAAGAGGGAGCCATCAGATGGGTCCAGTTTGCCTATAGCTGCTTCACAGGGGATCCACATGCTTTTCTTGACTGACTCCCACCAGGGGAAGAAAGAGAGGAGAGAACAGGAGCCTGCCAACCTCGACAGATGGTGTGTAGGCTGTTTTGGAGATGAGAAGAGAGAGATTTTTGCTGGCTGACAAAGAACAAGGGAAAGAGATTGGAGGGAAGTGTGACATAAGCAGAAAGAGCTAAACTTGAAATATACATGGAAGAGAAGAAGATTGAGGGATGGGGACTGATCTAGGAGACAGATGGGTAAATAGACTTGGAAGAACATTTTTTAAAATGCCACATAACTCCAATCTAGTGAGGAAAAGTGAGGGAGAACACACAATCAGAAACGGGAGAAGCAAGCTTCTCTCCATAGTGTTTCTGCAGTTTCCCAGCGGAAAGATTCAAAAGACTCCCCCTACAAGGAATTAAGGATCCAAATTTACGTCCAGAGAAAAAATTGCCCTAGTCATTCTGGTTTGGAGTTAGCCTCATGGAAAAACAGAACCTTGAAACATCCTGAAGAAGCTTTATATATCAATTTCCATCCATTGTCAACTGAGTTCCAGAAAGAGGACAATAAGGTAAAATGGAATTTCTGTTCAGCTGAACCTCATGGATATATATCATCTAGTACTAAGCTGCAAGGATCCTCCCAAATGTGGTGTGATCAGTGTCCCACATACTTGCCTTTCCTTTTCCCTCCCAAGCTAGCTTAAATTATTTATGCACATGACTTAACATTAAGATGGTTTATTCATGAGGTCGTATTGGGAGACAGGAGATAGACCACCTGCTTTTGTGAGGGTCTCTCTGGAGAGTGGCAGCCGTACAATGTGCTACTCCATCCGGCTCTATGAGGACAAAATATCTCAATGTAGAGGCCTCTGTTTAAAATAATGATCAATGTTGCATAGGTCCCAAGTTGAGAAGCATTTATATTGATATAGCTGCTTAGAAAGAGAAAAAAAAAAAAAAGGTTCCTCAGCACCAGACAGAGTAGGTCTGTGTTAAGGGGGACAGATCAGTACCTCTGACTGGTTGGATCTGCAACAAGCCAGAAGGTAATTTACCATCCTGAAGGTAATTTACCATCCTGAAGGTAATTTACCTTTGTCGGCCATGGTTCTTCTCTGGAAGAGATCAGGGACAACCAAATGAATCATTCTGCCATCTCTCTATACCATTTACTGTGGCCAGGGGCTTGGCCAGAGGTGAGGCTGGCTTGGGCCCTATTCTGGGAGGTTTGGTTGCTAAAGAACCTGATTACTGAATAGACTTTGTTGACAAATAGTCTCACCAGTCAGATAACTCTGGAAGAAAAATCTTGCTGACTGCATCATAAGAAAATCTTTTCTTTTTCAGGTATCTTTTTTTCAGCTTTCTTAATAGCATCCTTCGGTCATTTGTTTGCCTTTTTGGAATTAAATCTAACTGGAACTACTGCTTTCAATTAAGATCACATAATGTATAACTGCAGTTCTCAATGTGCAGCAAGACTTTAAAATGTTTTGTCATAGTTAAAACTGCATTAAAGACATCAGTTGTGTTTCTCTCTCCTCCTATACCCTGACCTTTTCAACCTCCCTGAGAATTCTCTCGCGCTACAGATTTCCCTACAATTAACCTGTGCTTTTGTCCTGAGTTAGCTTAATTGAAAACATCAAGCCAATAAAACTTAGAAAAGACAAGTGTTTTATAAAGATACACAGGAAAGAGAAGGGTTTTATGTAAACCTATACACTTTAATTTCTGCTCTTAAAAAAAAATGTATTCTCAGGAAGATAGGTGTGGGTTTATTTTCTACAAACAACCTACGCATAGTACTGAGTAGGCAGCTCTGAACTAGCACAGATGTAAAGTATAATGCACGCTCTAAGCAATCAAGGAGACTACCCGAGGATAAGACATGCGTATCTCAGATGCTAAGTGGCAATAAGAGAGTTAAATAGGTATCAAAGAGTTATTAGACAAAATATATTCATTTCCCATTGTGTGGAAAATTTTCCAGATATTCACAAGGCTCACTTCCTCACCTTCTTGCAGTCTTTCCTCAATATCACATCTTCATTGAGCCCCACCCTGACTATCCCACTTAATTTTGGAATGCTCCTTTGGGGTTCCAACCTTCCCTACTATAGTTTTCCCATAGTGCTTTCTATCTTCTAACAAACAAACAAACAAAAAGCTCATTAATTTATTAGGATTTGGGTTCTTTTCTGTCTCTCTCACAAAAATATAAGTTCCATAAGGGGCGGGAATTTTAATTTTGTCCACTTTGTTCACTGTTATATCTTTAGCTCCTGGAAAGTGAACGGCACTTTGGAGAAACAATACATATGTGTTATTTGTACTATATGACCTTGAAGTTGAGTTAAATAGAATGAATATAAAACTAAAGATTCATACACCATGATCTAGTGGGATTTATCCCAGGGATGCAAGGATTTTTCAATATCCACAAGTAAATCAGTATGCTGCTGCTGCTGCTGCTGCTAAGTCGCTTCAGTAGTGTCTGACTCTGTGCGACCCCAGAGACGGTAGCCCATGAGGCTCCCCCGTCCCTGGGATTCTCCAGGCAAGAACACTGGAGTGGGTTGCTATTTCCTTCTCCAAAGCATGAAAGTGAAGTCGCTCAGTCGTGTCCGACTTTTAGCGACCCCATGGACTGCAGCCTACCAGGCTCCTCCGCCCATGGGATTTTCCAGGCAAGAGTACTCGAGTGGGGCGCCATTGCCTTCTCCGAAATCAGTATGATATATCTCATTAACAAATTGATGAATAAAAACCATATGGTTATCTCAATAGCTGCATAAAAAGCTTTTGATAAAATTATCCATTTATCAAAAANTATGCTGCTGCTGCTGCTGCTGCTAAGTCGCTTCAGTAGTGTCTGACTCTGTGCGACCCCAGAGACGGTAGCCCATGAGGCTCCCCCGTCCCTGGGATTCTCCAGGCAAGAACACTGGAGTGGGTTGCTATTTCCTTCTCCAAAGCATGAAAGTGAAAAATGAAAGTGAAGTCGCTCAGTCGTGTCCGACTTTTAGCGACCCCATGGACTGCAGCCTACCAGGCTCCTCCGCCCATGGGATTTTCCAGGCAAGAGTACTCGAGTGGGGCGCCATTGCCTTCTCCGAAATCAGTATGATATATCTCATTAACAAATTGATGAATAAAAACCATATGGTTATCTCAATAGCTGCATAAAAAGCTTTTGATAAAATTATCCATTTATCAAAAATGGAAAGTAGGCATAGAGGGAACATACCTCAACATAACAGAAGTCCTATATGACAAATCCACATCTAACATCACACTCAGCAGTAAAAAACTGAAAGCATTTTCTCTAAGGCCAGGAACAAAACAAGGATGTCCACTCTCACCACTTTTATTCAACATAGTTTTGGGAGTCCTAACCATGATAATCAGAGAAGAAAAATCAATTTTAAAATCCAAGTTGGAAAAGAAGTATAATTGTCACTGTTACCTGATGACATGATACTATACATAGAAAAATCCTAAAGATGCTACCAGAACATTACTAGAGCTTATCAATAAATGCAATAAAGCTGCAGGATACAAAATTAATATACAAAAGCATCTGCGGCATTTCTATACGCTAAGAACAAAAGCCCATGAACCACAACCAGGGATGCCTGGGTGCTGCAACTAGTGAGCCCACATACTACAACTAGGGAAGCCCGAGCAATACAATGAAGATCTGATACAGCCAGAAAGAAAGAAAAAAAAGGGGGGGACCTAATTACATTTTAAAAGCTCTTACACAGCAAAGAAAACCATAAACAAAATGAAAAGACAATCCACATAATGGGAGAAAATACTTGTAAACAATGCGACCCACAAGAGATTAATTTCCAAAATATACAAAACTCATGCAGCTCAATATTCAAAAGCAACACAGTCAAAAGTGGGTAGAATTACCCTTTGATAAAAAAAATACATTTATTTTTTAAAATGTGGGCAGATCTAAATAGACATTTCTTTAAAGAAGATATACAAATGGCCGAAAAGTACATGCAAAGATGCTCAACATCACTACTTATCAGAGAAATGCAAATCAAACCTACGATGATCTCACACCAGTCAGAATGGTAATCACTGAAAAGTCTACAAACCTCGCCAATAAATGATGAAGAGGAGGTGGAGGAAAGGGAAACCTTCTATACTGTTGGTGGGAAGGTAAATTGGTACAGCCACCATGGAGAATAGGATGGATGTTCCTTAAAAAACTAAAAATAGAATTACCATATGGTCCGTCAATCTCAATCCTGGGCAGATATCCAGAGAAAACCATACTTCAAAAAGATACATGCACCCCAAAGTTCAAAGCAGCACTATTTACAATAGCTAAGACATGGAAGCCAGCTAAATACCCACTGATGGATGAAAGGATAAAGAAAATGCGGTACATATATATAAAGAAATATTATTCAGCCATAAAAAGAATGAAAGTGACATTACGGATGGACCTAGAGATGTCATACTAAGTGAAGTCAGAGGAAGACGAAAACATGTGATATCACTTATAGGTGGAATCTAAAAATCACGACAGAAATGAACTTACCTACAAAATAGAAAGACTCCCAGATTTTGAAAGCAAACTTATGGTTACCAAAGGGGAAATGCTGGTGGGGGAATCAATTAGGAGTTTGGGATTAACATATGTACACTACTATATACAGAATAGATAAGCAACAAAGACCTACTAGATAGCACAAGGAACTCCATACATATTCCTTATAACCTAAATGGGAAAAGAATCTGAAAAAGAATAGATATGAGTGTAGATGAATCACTTTGCTGTACATTTGAAACTAATAAAACATTGTAAATCAACTATAATTCGATATAAAATTTAAAAAATAAATAAAAAGAAAGGAAGAATGATTAGTTAATAGTACCTGCTGTAAGAAACTGAGAACAACACTAACAGTGAAGATAAACACTAATATCATCACCAGTGATAGCTGTTATTTATAGAGCACCTATTTGGGGCCTGTCACTGTGCTACGCTCATGATTTCATTTAATTTCCACAATAATCCTTTTAAATAGATATTTACTCCCTTATATTGATAAGAAAACAAAGGCTCAGAAAATTTAAATCAGCAGCCCCAGATAACATAGCAGGAAAGTGGCTATTGTGTTGGAGTTTCAGTACAAGACTCTTTCACCTCCGAATCCATGACTTTTCTATTGTTTTAATTATAGAACTTTTCCAAACATATTAAAATTAGAATCATGTTATGAAACCCTCTGTATTCACTGCTTATCTTCAACCAACAGCCATAAATCCACAGCCAACCTGGTTGTCAGAAGTCATGATCTTAACCACTTACTATATGAAGAAACAAGTGAAATAGAAGTTTGACTCCTTATGAGCAGAGTCTACATGTGGGAGGGGGCAGGAAAGCCTCCAGAAGGTCCACATTGGTTAAACCCCCCTCCTTTCCTTTCTCAACTCCTTCTCACCAGCTCATCATCCAGGCTTCATGTGAAGCCCCAGGGGATGGACTGTCCTGTCTCTTCTCTGTTCCTAACCTTGTGCTCAAGATTCACAAGGCCCGATCCAAAGGAAAATTGAGTGAGCACTCATTTGGGTGAGTATATATGCTTAGGTCGGCAAGAAAGAACTTTCCACTAAGCCTCATTACACAGGGTTCAGAGTCCAGAGGAACAAGTTCAGGAAAGGAGACCCTTGAAGCACCCAAGGGCTAAGACCAGGTATCCCTTTGGGGTGCTGGTGGCTGATGGTGAGCCTGGAGGCACCATCAGCATTTTGGGGCTAAGAGGCGGGTACACAATACTATGGCTGGAGACAGCAGACTTAGAAAGTCACAGAACTTGGGTATAAAAGGGGTGTTTGGAAGGCTTACTTCCTAAAGATGCTGATGTAATTTTGAGCAGAGGATAAGATGGTTGGATGGCACCACCGACTTGATGGACAGGAGTTAGAGCGAGCTCTGGGAGTTGGTGAAGGACAGGGAAGCCTAGCATGCTGCAGTCCATGGGGCCACANTTCAGGTGGTCATTATAATAAATTCTCTGATGAATAGGGGCAATGATCACAGGCCCTCATATATGTGAATCCTCAGGGACTGAGGCATCATGCCTCCTGGACAGGCTATGTCTGCTGTAGCTGTTGTTCCTCCCAGAAATAAATTTCCAGAGCCTCATTACTGGAGGAGAGGCTGTCTGATAGAGTGGATAACAGGGTAGGCTCTAGAGGCAGATTGCCTGGGTTCAAATCCCACTCCACCACTTTCAAACTCTGGGATCGTGAGCAAATTATTAGCCTCTCAGTATGTCAGTTTCATCCTCCATGAATGGGGATAATAAAAATATCTGATTCATGGCTTGTTCTGAGAAGTAAATGAGTTAGTCCATATTAAAAACAAAATGTAGAGTCATGCCTGGGAAACAGTAAATGCTTAACAAATAATGGCTATTATACCAAACACGTCTCCAGACTATGACATATCCCCTACGTTTAGTGATTCCCTCAACTCCACACTAAACTTTGTTCATTCTCTCCTTGAGGAATTTAATTTGTAGTTGAGCTGGGCTGCAATATCACCCTTGCCCAGAAGGTATCAGTCACTCCCACATGGCAATGTTCTCCATACCAAATTCATCACGATAAACTTTTAACAATTAAACTTAAGGTCCAGACATACTGGAAATATTTGGTTAAACAAAACTGAAACTATTTCTTTATTGCAGAACTTTCCAGAACATCTGACATGTTACATATATTGTAAACCTATAATCGTGAAGGTGGGGATGGGTGTAAGAGGGGAAGAATACTGGGTTCCCCAACTTTTCCAAGCCCAGAACATTTTCTTCTACTTGACACTCATTCACTGCTTAAGGGATATTAATGTTCTACCAAACTGAGTTGGATAACACTTCGTCTATGTGTGCTAAGTCTCTTCGGTCCTGTCCAGCTATTTGTGACCCCATGAACTGTAGCCCACTAGGCTCCTCTGTCCATGGGATTCTCCAGGCAAGAGTACTGGAGTGGGTTGCCATGCCCTCCCTTGCCTGAAAATGTAGTTTTTATATCATCTGCTTGTTAAAAATGCAGTTTTCTGAATTTCACACAAGCCCTACAGAATCAGACTCTGAAGGAAGGGCTGAAGATTCTGCATTTTAACAAGCTCCCCAGGTGCACATTAAATTTTGAGAATGACGACCTTAAAGAAAACACAGCCCTAATTTTGGAATTCTATACATCTAAAATCTTGAATACTAAATTTTCCTTAATAGGAAGAATACTCATTAACTTCCCAGAACCCCCTATTTTAATAAAAAGTAGGTACGGTGGGATAACTAGTGAGGTTTGTCTGTTGGTTTAATTGCATAAACAGTAAAGGTTTTCCCTGTGCTTGGTATTGTGCCAAAGAGCTGGAGATACAATGCCCAGACCCTGCCTTCAAGGTGTTTACAGTCTATAATTATGAAGGGAACTGGGGACTCTTAGGGGCCCCCAGGTGGCGTTAGCGGTAAAGAACCCAGCTGCCAATGCAGGAAATGTGAGAGACAAGAATTTGCTCCCTGGGTTGGGAAGATCCCCTGGAGGAGGGCATGCAACCTCCTCTAGTATTCTTGCCTGGAGAATCCTGTGGACAGAGGAGCCTGGCGAGCCATAGTTCATCGGGTTGCACAGAGTCAGACACAACTGAAGCAACTTAGCGTGCACACACGGAGACACTCAGCCTCCTGCCTGGAATCACTGTAGGGCTTTGGCTGCAGTCACTCAGTAGTCAAGCTCACATAGGATACAAGGGAGTCATCTCAGCAATTAAAGTAGGGAGTATGCGCCTGTGCTCAGTCGTATCTGACTCTCTGTGACCCCACGGACTGTAGCCTGCCAGGCTCCCCTGTTCATGAGATTTCCCCGACAAGCATATTGGAGAGAGTCACCATTTCCTACTCCAGGGGATCTTCCCAACCCAGGGATCGAACTCTTGCATCTCCTGCATTGGCAGGCAGATTCTCTACTGCCCCACCACCTAGGAAGCCTCAAGTAGGAAGAAAAAGAACTAATTTCTCTCTTAAATGGCTCAGTCACAAATGAAGATTAGGAGGAGGGTCTGTTTTTGATATCCTGGGGGAAAATGGAGTAGGAAACAGAACAAAGAAAGCAAATGAAGTAAACGATGAGAGTGGGAAGTAGTGGGCAAGGAAACCTAATAGGGAGATGAGTTTGGGGAAGGAAAAAACGGCAACAAAAACTCTGCTGACTCTGTTCGGTTTAAGGTGAGAAATAACAGGAATAGAATGTCAAAGTGCTGAGTCCTGCAGACCTAAACCATAAGCCTTCTCTGAGCTGTTCAGCTTTTTCCCTCTATAGTCACTAATTAAATACTGCCTAAAAATAAAGAAAAAAAAATACAAAGGGTTTTTTTTTTTTTTTGAGTCAAACAGAATGCATATCCTGAAACTATAACGAGGTTGGGTATCTGGCTAACCTACACAGTCATGAATGTGAAGCAGGTCAATAGAGGGCTTATCTCTGTTTAAAACTTTTCATAATCACTCCTAAATTCATGTGTAATTTTTAGAGCATTTTATTTTCCTATGTAGTCTCTTTGCCCTAACTAGCAATAAATGAAAATATATGGAATTTTCCTTTCAGTGTGGTTTATCCAGAACTATAAACCAGAGGATCAGATGATTCTAAAGGACATCCTAAGTAGTATTTGAAATCCAAAAATCATCTACGTGTACAACAGGAGAACTGAGCAGGCAAAGCTCAGGAGTTTCCCCAGATCAGGGCAGCTCAACAATTCAGTGTCCTTTGCACTATTCTCCTCCTTTATCCGGGTGACATCTTTATAATAAGCGGTTCCCTCTCTCGCACACGAAGCTCGCTGTATCAGTAGGTTCCTAAGTCTCTTCCTCCTCCTCTCATCATGACAGTGTCTGTGTCCCCAGCTCAGTCATAGACATCTTTGTGATTAAATATCTGATTCCAGCACCTGAGGCCACAGTGAGTCCATTTTCCTTTTTCCCTCTGTTCTCTGTGGAGCAGGGCTGCCACTAAATATGAATTTAACTGTCTGAAGCTTAAGTCATTGGTTAACCAGTGAGCTATCACCGGCCCTGTGCTCTTCTGTTGTTTGCCTGAGCAAAATCTATCACGACTCTACGTGCATATGGCATGTGTCAACTGTTTTAAAATTAGCCAATTTTCCTAAGCATAAAAATGGATTTTTGTCATATCACACGCACCATATATCACAGAAACAAACCGGTTTTTGTTGTGGCTTTTTTTTCTTTCCAAAATGCATTAAGTCTTTTTAAGTCACTGCCAAATCCATTTCGCTCACTGCATTTTTGAGATACATTTAAAGAAACCAAGCAGAGGGGCAAAAAAAAAAAAAAAAAAACCTCATACAGTGCCGTCACCTGGAGAGAAATCTAGTTCATTATCAAGCCAACCATGCCTAAGAGGCTGGGTTGCTACACCTGCTTTTCAGTAATAAATACTACATATGTATGCTGCCCTGCACTGAAAGTTTGGGATAGGGCAGGAATAATTAAAATGGTAAAAAAAAATATGGTGATTAAGAAAAAGAGCTGTCGCTTATTGAGCACTCTCTGTGTACCCAGACATTAAATGCTAATTCTGTATTATTTCCTTTCATACTCAAAACTATCCTATGAGTACACAATACATCCATTTTACAGATGTGGAAACTGAGGCTTACATAGGTACCTTGGGAAGGTCACATACTTAGCACAGGGCAAGGCTTACCAATGACTTCAACCCAAGTTAGAAGTCCCTGAGCCTATTCTCTTGATGACTAGGTCATCTTATCTGTAAGTGAGAGCATATTCAACTTCTGGAGAGAGAAGACTGAGATACCAGTAAGCATCTAGGCCAATTCTTATGCTGCAGCTTTCTCTTCCTAACAAAGGTTATAGGGGTATTGTCGCGGGCTGAGTTGCCTTAGGTTCCATCAAATAAACCCCCACTTAGCTTGAGGCGTCCTATGTCTTCCCACCAGCAGCACAAGGCACTGTTTTGAAGGACTGTGGATTAGAGCAAGCCTCTGGAAAATTCCCTGTGAGGCCCTGCATAATATTTCCAAACCTTGCTAAAGTCAAGAGTGAGGTAGCAAATGTACTGAATAGGCAGCTGTCAGTGTGGGTCCTTTTAAGGGGCCTCCAGTTCCTCTCAAAAGGGGGAAAAAAAAAAAAAACCACCAAGTCTCCTACTTAGGTTAAAATCTGTGAATTTCTCTTTCAAAATGCTCAAGTGTTAATTGAGAGGGCAGCACATTAAATCGTTATTAGTCATTAATACTTCAGCACAAATTAGTTGATCAGGTTACTGAGAGGTGTGAAGGGCCCTGAGGAAAAGAGCTCATTTTGATGGAGGTGGGGGGAGTTGAATGGGTGGGGCAGAGAGGGAGGGAAGGAGAAGGGCCATAGCACGTCTCACTCACTCACTCACACCCACTCACATCCACACACGCACACCCACACACATACACACACATCCACGCACACCTCTGCCTTCCCTCTGGAGCCTGCCGGGACTGTACTCACAGGTAAGGCTTTTAAGAAGGTTCCAGCCACTCCTCACCATCTTCCGGGCAAGAATCTTGCCTGCACCTCCACGGCCAAAGGGCATGCAACACGGCCATCTGCCTCTAGGGGTCTCCAGTGCCCTGAGCCTTCAGGTGGATGCTGNCACACCTCTGCCTTCCCTCTGGAGCCTGCCGGGACTGTACTCACAGGTAAGGCTTTTAAGAAGGTTCCAGCCACTCCTCACCATCTTCCGGGCAAGAATCTTGCCTGCACCTCCACGGCCAAAGGGCATGCAACACGGCCATCTGCCTCTAGGGGTCTCCAGTGCCCTGAGCCTTCAGGTGGATGCTGACCTTGCTCTGTTATCCCCGCAGGGCTTACATCCCAAAGGACGAAGATCGCGGAAAGGGAAAGCGGCGCGGGCTGGGAGCACCCCCTAGTACTCCCTCACCCGGCGGGAGCAGAGCTCCCCTACCTCCCCAGCTCCTGCCTGTCGGCGCATTTATAACATGCTAAATGGCTGAACACAGAGTGAGGGGGAGGCAGAAACTAACTGCCCCCGCACTCCGTACTGAGTGCTTAAGCGTTCTTATACCTCAAGGGGATTCCAAGGACTTCCCTCCGCAGCCCCACCCCGCACTCTTCCCGGAAGCCCCATCTCGGCTATCCGGCTACTCCAGAGCGGGAATCGCCGCAGGCTCAGCCTGGATTCGGCTGCTGCCCCCAGAGTGAGGGTCAGAGCAGGGTCCCCCCCTTGCTGTTGGGGCTGGANTCATTGAGTTAGAGAAAGCTGTGGTCCACCAACTTGATGGACATGAATTTGAGCAAGTTCTGGGAGCTGGTGATGGACAGGGAAGCCTGGCATGCTTCAGTCCATGGAGTCGCAAAGAGTCGGACACGACTGAGTGAATGAACTGAACTGGGGGTGAAGGGAGGAGCTGTGTGAGACAAAGCAGAGCTCAGGACAACCTGTACTTCTTAATTTTGCCCCTGGGGGATTGGTCGTTCTATTAACCAAAGCAGGGAATTTGGAGAGAGGAATCACTGTGTGTGTGAAACGTATATAATGTGTTCACCTATGAACATTTTAATCTTGGCAATCATCAAAGTGAAAGATGTTTGGTTGGAAAGAATGTTGACATTTGTCATGTGCCCGGAACTGTGTTTGGCTTATGTATTTTCTTATGTATTTTCATCTCACTTAATATTTTGAGCAGATCGAGAGATGGCGCGTTATTTTTTTTATAAATGATAAAACTGAGGTTCAGTTAAGATCCCTACAGTGAACACTGAAGAACAGTAAGTAAACCAGTTTGATTAAGCAAGATTGGATGAAGTGTATATAAACAGAGGGATCAGAAAATAAAGTTTGGGAGCAGATCATGGAAAAATTTGAATTGAGATATTAACCACCCCACAGGGATGTTGTGAAAATTGGTTGAGAGAAAGTTTATAAAGCATTTTGTAAACTATAGAAGGCTGAGTAAATACGAGGAATTCCAGTTGTGGCCAAACCTTATTGCAGCAAATAATAATAAAGAACATAACAGTGAGTGGACTTTAGTGTTCAAATCTGTACTTATTAAATAAAATTCAACAATTATGTCTTCTCCCCATTCTTCTTACTGATAGATCCACAAAAGACTCTCTAACACATAGCAGTGACTTTTCTTTCTCCCCACCAAACCATCAACATATCTTGTTTGAAGGAAGACTCTCAAGGAAAGATGATGATATGGTAGGCATGAGAAGGAAGAAGAGGACTTGTAAGTCAAACAGACCCAGCTGATCCCAACTACTGTGTCCTCACACTTTAGAGTGAGACTCTAAAGATATTTAACTTGGATATTTCTACTGTCAGGCAGAAACACACAAAAAAATTAGGATAAAATTCCTAGGCCTCCTACCTGCTAATTGTTTCCATGTGAACTGGGAGTAGCAATGCTCTGCAAATGCTTGAGACTGGGCTGAGTCACAGTTGATAAGGTCACCATCAAACAAGCCAACTTCAGCTATCTGTACCCTCCTTGACTTTCAGTTTTGGAAATACATGACAGACACTCTGGGCTGCTCACCGTCCTTCCATCCAAGTTCTCTCTCTTTATGTTTCTGGCCCCTCTTGTTCTAAGCCTCTGTTCTTTCTCCACATTAGCTGTCACTGCTCTGCAAAACTAGACCAGCACTGCCCAAAAGAAACAGAATGTGAGCCACATTAGAAAGTAAAGGGAAATGGGTGAAACTAATCATAATATATCTTATTTAACCCAATATATACAGTATAATTTTAATTTGTAATCAATATTAAAAGAAACTGTGGTATTTGACATACTTTTTCTTTAAGCCATGTCTTCAAAATTCAGTGTGCATTTTTACCCTTTTGACACTCATTGCAAGTGCTCAAGAGTTACACGTGGCTGGTGGCCACCATACGAGTACTACAGTGTGGGGCAGAGCTCAGTCCTGGGAGGTATCAGATTGCCCACCCTTCACCTAATCCAGCATGCCAGGTATATTTATGTTTCACGTGAGCTTCAGTGAAAGGAATGATGGAGCATTTGGCTGTTGAGAATTCCATAGTCTAATGACGTTCCTCAATCTTACTTCCATCTGCACGGCAGAGCAATAGTTTCCAGAGACAGCAGCCTGCATCCTAGTCAATAAAATGAGACCCATCTCTCGCAGCCCCCAGGCTGAAGGACAACTGGACTGCCTCTCTTTACCCCCAAAATGGAAGGGGCTTTGGCCCACAGTCACTAACCACATGCCCATGGGCCTGGAGCTCCAGGTTAGCCTCCAAACATGGCAGGCAATAATTGAGAATAAAATAAAGTGCCTCTGTCCCGCCAACCAGCTCAGGGTCACTTAACATAGGAAACAAAGGTGACAACAAGGCCTAAGGGAGAATTTTCAGGAGAAAGCACATATCCCTGAGGACTTGCCCTCAGAGTAAACTCCTGGGGCCAAGCAATCACACACCCACCAGGTTCTTGGGGACCTTCCTTTTGACCTGAGAGCCATGATGAAGCAACTTTTTAGATAAGTCATTCCATTCTCAGTGCCCCACTGGAATTTTGTCCATGTCAGAATGGGGCCACTCAAGCAGCCAGTGACAGGTAGACTGAATGAAGGTCTCAAACCAAGTGAAGGCTGAGGAATAGGGATTCAGAAGTTCTGTGTTTGCCTTGACCCCTTTGCTAGAAAACAAGGCTTATGACGAGCCAGTGTATATGGCCGTCAGGTCGGAGCCATCTCCGGGTGCCAGGCAGCCCTTGGCCCTTCCTTGGCTGGCAGATTGACTCCCCTCCTCTGCTGTTTAGCTGAGCAATCACAGCTCCTCGTGGTACAGCTGCGGGCAATACTGCACCCACCCTCTTGCTTTTGTGGTCTCCTCCTTGGTGACTGCTACAGCATATGTTTTATTAAAAAGGAAAAGGAGGGAAGATGAGAGGTTATGTACATGGGCACGCTCAGGAATCTTAAGACGGAAAGTCTCCTCCTCAATGCTAACGCCTGAGGGCTTTGGCATGTCGCTGGCTCCAAGAAAACCCCAATAGGGATATTTGGGTGGGGAAATAGGAAATGAGGGAAAATCAAGGCTCTCGCTCTCAGGAGAGTCTCAGTCTAAAAAAAAATATGAGAAATTTTTCTCATATTCTCTTGAAATTTGCCTACTCCCCCTGCCCCCAATATCTTTCTCCAAAATTTTTGATATGCTGTTGATAAGCTCTCTGACCTTGAGCACTATTTTTCCCATAATATATGGATTAGACTTGAGGGTGGGTAGAAGGGTTAGGTAATTTTCAGTGTCTAATGAGATGTCCAACATTTCAAATCCCTCTGTCTCATGTGAGGGCAGCTTCCCCTAGGCTACTCTATGCTTCAAGTAATTAATCCAGATGTATGCAGTTACCAGGATCCAAGTGGAGAAGTGGCTTAGAGCAAATCCCATGGAAACATGCAAGCCTTGAAGTTTCCAGCTTCCTCAACTGTGCTGCAGTGAGCCTCTCTGTCAACTGGGATCTTTTTACCATCTCTCCCTCTCCAAACAAATCCCACTCTATCCCCCAAGGCACAACTCAAATTTTCCTTCCTTGGAATACTGAGAGCTCTTGTTATCTGTACAAATCGATGGTAGATGAACTAGGTCAGCCTTGTGAATTTCTTGTATTGAACGGCTGTTTAGAATGTATGTTGTCATTTACCTTTTCCCCAGATGTAAGCCTATTTTCCTAACTAGAATGTAAGATCATTGAGGGCAAAGACAAAGTCTTATAAGACTTTGTATCCCTCGTAGCTCTTAGGTCAGTGCTAGAGGTGAAGTCCTAGGTTACTGCAGCCTCCCATTCCTGTGAACTATGGAACAGCTGAGTCGAATCATGGCTACCACAATTAAACCATTCCCTAGGAGATATCTGGAGAGCCTGGGGGTGATTTAGGAGTGATGAGACCCAGACTCCATTCCATAGTTTCCCTGAATTATTCCACAGCAAACTAGTTCATCTTTCCAAGATCCTCTGCCCTCCTTTTTCCAAGGAGGAGGCTAAACTCATTCTAGCTCTACTTGTTAGGGTAATCAAAGATAAATGAGACCATAAGGCATGTGAAGATTAATTAGATGAATTCCCTAACATACCTCTAGCCCTTTGGAAAAGTATGCCATTGTAAAATGTACACACAAGGTCTTATTATTTAAGCAAAAGAGTTGGATCACCAAAAATAGTCTGCACAGTGGAGAAAACAAAACACTAACCGGGAACCCTCAACACTAAGCATCCCACTCAGCAGAAAGTGCCCACACAGATGTCTCTAATCCCTCCAGATTACTTCTTGTTTGTGAGCTGGGGAGGGATTTTGGAGCACCGTCTCAGGGGGGATGGTTTTTGTGCCAGGCTCCCCAGTGGCCAGCCTGTGTCTTGGGAAAGGGGATCAGCAGGAGTTGATGACGCAGGTATGTTCTTTGGCCTCTGGTCTTGCTCAGTAAACAACCTGTTAGAAGGCCAGAAGGGAAAACCCAGAGGATGATCTTAAGGGCCTAAATGGGGCAAGACATCCCCCATCCCTGAGTCTGGCCCAATGCTAACAGAGCAGGAACCCTCCTCACTCCCCAGCCCATCCCTCCTTTCTTCCTTTCTTGTGGCCACACTGCAGCACACATCACTCCATTCTTGGAGACAAAGCCAGCCCCATTTTTGGGGAGGAGTGAGAAGCAAGAGTCCGAGATGCTACTGTTTTCTCCATGGCTGCAGAACAGCTGTTAAACCTTTTGGTGCCAGCTGCCCTCCAGCAGGGAAAACCATGGTCTGATATTTACTTCTTCCTCAAACATTTCACAGTATCCAGGCTCTCTACCAACTCAAAACATATCCCTCCTCGAAGGAACAAAGCATGTGTTTTTCCCCACAGTAGGCAAGTAGTCAGAAGCTAAAAAGAAGGCACACACACACACACACACACACACGTATAGCAGCAGCTGTGATAGGAAATTTCAGGATCATTGTGACAGCAGTGCTTGGTTATGCCCCCAGTGCTGCAAAGCAACTTATTTTGGATGGAAGGGAACTCCAGAGGGTCCTGCCGTCAACAAATAACATACACATAACTGTGTGAAAC
This sequence comes from Neotragus moschatus, assembly GCA_006410615.1. Lineage (NCBI taxonomy): Eukaryota > Metazoa > Chordata > Mammalia > Artiodactyla > Bovidae > Neotragus > Neotragus moschatus. The sequence continues at coordinate 1,884,946 of SJYA01002284.1, read as the reverse complement.
CAAGAGGGAAAACACACAAACTCCAGAATCACTTTGCTGTTGTCTGATGTCATCAGACTGCCCCCCAGGGGATTTTGTAAAATACTTTAGCTTCTTGGTTAACACTGGCAATTGCACGTACTCTAGGAAGCATGGTCAGAAAGAGAATCTCTTCGCCCTGCACATGTCTGGAGAAGACAGAGACAGAAATACTTGACTTCCAATACACCTTTTATTCTCCTGATGGCTCTATGCTGACGGATCATTGTCCCTGCTGGATGAGGCTCGGATTGCCCAGCTAGAAGCCTGGCCTGTTATAATTGCTCTCCTTTTAACATAAACATTTGCTTCTGCTCAGGGCACCTGACTCCCAGAGCAAGGAAGAGCACAGACACAGTTCTTTATGGATGGGGTTTGTTCAATCATGTTACAGTGCAGTAGCTTGAGTGTTAGTTAATATTTCGCTTAGGTCTATATACCCTGGATAAATATGTACCATGCAGAGGGACTGCTTGGTGAGCAGAAAACTCGGCTGGAAGAGCAGCTTCCAAGTTCATGTTCCTACTAGGCAGGAACACTCCAGGCAGCTGGGGCCTGGGCAGGGAGTTGTACATGCATGCTGCTTCTAGAGGCAGCCTGCTTCCTTCGTATAGCTGTTAACAGGCACACATACACACACACACACCACAGGCAGCATTAGATGTGTACTCAGAAAGATGGCCAGATAATCTCAGCATGCCCCTCCTTCCAGCAGAGCAATTCTCTCCCCAGTGTCCCCAGCAAGCTACCAGTTTCCACTCAATCAGTGGGGTTCCTACTGCCACCCTGGGGAGACTATTTGCAACCCACAGGGTTCACTCTTCAATCTTTATTTCTTCCTGGCTGTATGTGCATGCGAGAAAGAGAGAGGCCTCTACAGACATGCNCCCTCCTTCCAGCAGAGCAATTCTCTCCCCAGTGTCCCCAGCAAGCTACCAGTTTCCACTCAATCAGTGGGGTTCCTACTGCCACCCTGGGGAGACTATTTGCAACCCACAGGGTTCACTCTTCAATCTTTATTTCTTCCTGGCTGTATGTGCATGCGAGAAAGAGAGAGGCCTCTACAGACATGCCAGGGAGCTCTATGGACATGCGAAAAGAGCTCTAGGAATGTGTGCATATCTGTGAACATGTGGATCATGTATGCCGACCCCAGCTCTTGGGGGCTCATCCCAAATATAGGGAACCATGTACAGTCCAATCCAGCATCCGCTGGGCAGGCAGAAGTCCTTGTCGTCTTCTGCAATTATGCAGCCTGACAGGTTTTCTGAAGCTAATGGGAGTTGCACTAACTTTGAGGACTCAAGCAAAAGCAATATAGGTCAGGCAGAGTGCCCAAGTCGTGTGACAGCCACGAAACCAACACCAGGAGGCAATAACAGGACGGTCTCAAGCTAAACCCCAAAGTCCACTGCTCAGCTCCACAAGGCAGAAACTAAGAGGCGAGGGGGATCACTGCCTCTGCCTGCAACTGCCAGGCATCGGGACAAGAGGGCTGTAGGAGAGCAAAAGCATCCCCTTACCAAGAGACACACCAAAAAGCCAACGAAAAAGGGAGGTGGAGAAAAACCACCAGCCCCCGCACTGTTACCTTGAGTCCTGCAAGAGCCCTCCTTGCTCTATCAGCTGCTCCCCAAACCTCCACCGCCTGGGAGGAGACTCCTGAAAGGTTCCAGGGTTTTGTGCAACATCTCCAATGGCAGCTTTCCAAAGTTTCTACTTCATGATGTCTCGTGGCTCCTTCTCATTTGGGGAAAACGTGAATGCCTCCCCCTCAGCGTGTGAAAGGGAGCGGATGTCTCTTTTCAAATCTTGCTCCCCGCTTTGCTGCTGCCGCTGCCACCGCCGCGCTGCCGTCAGACCACTTGCCTGCTGCCTTCTTCCAGCTGAGCAGCCAGGATGCCCGGCATCCACAGCATGTTTGAAGTGGGGCTCAGACGCTGGGTTGGGGCGTTCGCGGGGGGAGAGGGAAGGAAAGTACCAACCTCGACCCGGGGAGTTCTCTATCCCTGCACCGAAGAGAAAGCCAAGCTCTTGCCTTCCTCCCAACTCTGTAGAGACTCACTCGCCCTGTCTCTCTCCCGGAATTACTGCCTTGCCCGTGGGTAGAGACAGTTCCTCCAGCTTCACTGCTCCCTCGGCTGCCTGCAGACCTGCCCGGACGCTCGCCGCGCACGGCAGGTGCACATCCCCGGGCAAATGCTAACGGTGTCCTCCGAGCTCAGTGAAGACGTTGCCCGAGCAGCCGCGAGCAGAGCAGCTTCCGAGGCGGGCGGATTCCATCCCAGGCTGTAGCCCAGCGTGTCCCCGCTCCGACTTGGCGCTTTTCACCTAAGCAGTTTCACCTGCAGACTCACACACCAGATGAGTGTCTTAAGATAACAATGCTCCCCTGCCTGCCTCTCGCTTTCTTTCTTATGCACGTAGGTGGGCAGCCAATGAGACGCAGCGCCACACTCCCCACGGGCGCCCATTGGCTGGGAGGCTTGACTGGGGGCGGGCTCGGGGCCTCACCGGCTGTCTTCTTTGGTTAGCTGGCTGGCTGGGGTACCAGCTCTGTTAACCCTCCCAGCTTTGCAGCAGAGACTTTTTTTTTTTTTGGTATGGATAAGGGAAGCCTTGGATAAATTCATGACTGGGGAGTTGGATAGTCAAAGAAGGCTGAAGAACAGGAAGAAGCTTGGAAGCTAATTTCATTTTCTTCTATTCTGAGTTTCCATAATCATTTGTCCCAGACCATTTTGTTTGCTTAACTAGAACTTGCAGAGATAAGAACCCATTTGAGCCATTTTCCTTCTAATTTGAGGTTTTATTTGGTTGTTTTGTGCATTTTAGCCTCTTGGTCATGGTCCTGAATTACTTAATTAGAAATCACTCCCCAGGTGAGAATATTAATCTTAGTGCATTTTCTCGCTCTCTCACATACATGTACACACATCATAGATCAAGGAGAGAAAGAGAGAGGCAAAAGACAGCAGGAACTCAGCGAGCAGACAGAAAGAGATCTAGAGACTCTGAACAGCTATATCAAGAAACATTATGGCCCCAAACCAGAACTGTGAAAACAAAGGCAACGAAAAGAACTTCAGGCTTCTGGGGCAAAATCAAGAGGAAAAAACGTCCTGCTTCCCCCAGAGTGAATTGTTTTGCCTGTGGTGTTTTCCTTGTGTGTGCCTCTTTTCACTTTAGTGTGGGTCAGGAAGAGGGAATCTCCACTCGGTTTTTAAAGGAACACTAGAGAAGTCAGAGGAAAAGGCAACGGCACCCCACACCAGTACTCTTGCCTGGAAAATCTCAGNCCCCAGAGTGAATTGTTTTGCCTGTGGTGTTTTCCTTGTGTGTGCCTCTTTTCACTTTAGTGTGGGTCAGGAAGAGGGAATCTCCACTCGGTTTTTAAAGGAACACTAGAGAAGTCAGAGGAAAAGGCAACGGCACCCCACACCAGTACTCTTGCCTGGAAAATCTCAGGGACAGAGGAGCCTGGTGGACTGCAGTCCATGGGGTCGCTAAGAGTCGGACACGACTGAGCGACTTCACTTTCCCTTTTCACTTTCATGCATTGGAGAAGGAAACGGCAACCCACTCCAGTGCTCTTGCCTGGAGAATCCCAGGGACGGGGGAGCCTGGTGGGCTGCCGTCTGTGGGGTCGCACAGAGTCGGACACAACTGAAGTGACTTAGCAGCAGCAGGGAAGTCAGAACAGGAACAGCCTTGTTTCTGTGTTTCTGTGAAGCAGGTGCTGTTGCTGAGCCTGCGAATTGAGAGAAGAGAGAGGAAAAGGAAGAATGAAAGCTAGAGAGAGAGATGGGGGTGGGAAGGAAAGAGTAAAGGAAAAAATATTAACTTTGAATCAAAAAATATGAAATATAGTTCTAAATGTCCTAATGAGGGTGCAAAACTGAATTAATATTTCCAGCTAACTAGCATACTGCACTCAATTTTGGCAGAGCATGGGAGTGTAATAGTTGAAGATAGAATCCAATTCAACAGAAGAGCTGGGGGTTGGAGCTGGCAAAGGGATGTGAGGGGTTCAACACTAACTTGTGTGATGGGGGAAATATGGAGAGGAAAATACGAAGTCAGAAAGGGAGAGAAGTGTTTTGATTTGGTTTCATTTAAAAATGGGAAACAACATTAAGGATTATTTTCATAAAGAAGCAGAAAAAAGAAAAGCAGGCAGAGGTTTATCGAATGCTGAAGTAGTATATATACAAGGATTATCTAAAAAGCATCAGGAAGCCAGCTGTTCTGAGTGAATGGGGAAAATGAGAAATATTCCTCCCATACATACTCCTTAGCTCCACTCATCTCTTTCACCTCTGCCCCCTCCTCTGCTTCTTTTATAGCTTTGACCTTCCCTCTCTGGATTGTAGGTATCTTTTTACCTTAAGCTACAAAACATGTCAGAGAGAAGTCCCCAGGATAAAACATGGAAGTGGACCAGTGAAAGTCTAAATCTGTTACTGTCCAACTGCTGAGTTATTTACTCCTGCGCTTCCTAGAGAAAGAGGCCCCCTGAACTTTCCCTGGTGAAAAGACACCAAATATCGAGACTCTTATAAAAAAAAAAAAAATAGTAGAAAGGAGTGAGTAAAGGAAAGGGGAAGTTGAACAAATGACTACCAATCTTGAAGGAAGGAAAGTTAAAATTTCAAAAACCTCTAAAGAAGAAAGAAAGAGGGTATAGAGTTGGGAGACAAGAAAATAACTTGTAGAAAGAAAAAAAATTGCATCTGCTTTCTTCTATAGGGTCCAAAGCCATGTAAAAAACAGCTTAGTGAGGTATACTAGACATTACTAGACCACAAAGAAAGCTGAGCACTGAAGAACTGATGCTTTTGAACTGTGGTGTTGGAGAAGACTCTTGAGAGTCCCTTGGACTGCAAGGATATCAAATCAGACCATCCTAAAGGAAATCAGTCCTGAATATTCATTGGAAGGACTGATGCTGAAGCTGAAGCTCCAATACTTTGGCCACCTGATGTGAAGAACTAACTTATTGGGAAAGACCCTGATGCTGGGAAAGATTGAAGTCAGGAGGAGAAGGGGACGACAGAGGATGAAATGGTTGGATGGCATCACCAACTTGATGGATATGAGTTTGAGCAAGCTCTGGAAGTTGGTGATGGACAAGGAGGCCTGGAATGCTGCAGTCCATGGGATTGCATAGAGTCAGACACGACTGAGCAACTGAACTAGATATTAAAAATTCCACGAGTGTACAGTTTGATATATTTTTGCCTAAACATGCATCCATGTGATCACTACCCACAGCATTTCCAGGAAGCTTGTCCTGACTTTCTCAGTCCAAACTCCTCTCCCTGCAGAGATAATCACTATTCTGAAGTAATGTTACCTGGTCATGGATTTCATAAATATTGTATTTTAGAGGATAATCTCTTCTGTGTCTGGTTTCATTCCCTTATGTCTGCAAAATTCATCCACATTGTTGCACAATATTTTTTATTGCTGTGTAGTATTCCATCACATGACTGTATGCTATTTATTCATTCTCCTATGGATGCATAGTTGAGTTGTTTCCATTTTTGTTTTACATGAGTAAACATGCAATTAATGTTCTTGTACATTCTTTGGTGGACATATCGTTTATCCTGGGTATATGCCAAAGAGTATTAGTCACTTGATTTGCTTTTGGTTACTACATGGGAAAAAAAAAATCTCATGAAAAAAGTTCTGAAGCCTATTTTCTTTCTGAAATAATTGAAGAGTGGCAAAGGCTATCACTCATGAGCACCAACTGTCTAAAATGTTAGATCCTTTATATACAAAGTCTCATTTCCTTCTCACACCTATTCTAAAAAGCACACGTTATTGTTTCTGTTTCGCTAATAAAATGTAAGACACTATGTTGGGAAATGGCCATTGACCTTCTAAGGTTGTGTGTGTGTGTGTGTGTGTGTGTGCGCATGCATGTGTGCACGCACATAAGGACTCTGTGAAGGGACGTATGGGTAAAGGGAGTGATGGAAAGTCTCACTTCATAGCTAAGGGCTGAGATTTGTCTGCAGATAAGAGAGAATCTGGACAGAATGGCATGGGAGGAGTAAAAATGGATTGCGAACTTTAATTTGGTGGGGATGTATTTGTGTGTTGCAGGGGAATGGGAACGGGACAGTGTAGTAAGCATAACGTCTAGCAGAATAAATAGTATGAAATTTGAAACAGTTTTTGAATTTCCAAACTATGGTGTTTGAACTTTATCCTGTGGGAAAAGAAAAACTGAAACGGCACGAGGAAAGTAAGATTTCATGAACATCAACCTGGTAGCTGTCTAAGCAAGAGTTTAAAAGTAGGAGAAGCATTCAAAAGCTATTATGAGTCAGGGAGCAGGGCCATTGGAGCTAGAATATGGAAGTTGGACCTCAGGAAGAAAGTCAGGATTGGAGATGACAGAACCTGGTATTTTATAGTGTCTTAGTCAATATAAGTATTTGTACTTATATAACCTGTGGGATGGGCAGAGATCAGCGGCCCCATTTTATTGATTGAGGGGGACAATGAAGATAAGAATAGTCCAGGTTCAAACTGATTTGTCTCTAGGATGATATGCATGTCTAAAGTGGTATTAAAAGCTGCACTGATGGATATGTAATAATAAACATATCTGTTATTAATATGCAAAATAATAATGTTCCAGGCTCACCTCCAAATAAGCAAATTATGGAGTTGAGACTTGACTTAAAGTCTATTGCTTCATTACATCATGTTGCCTGTATACAAAGCTAGTTATTTAGATGTATGCAAAATTTCTCCCAGTCCCATTTAAAACATCATACAGAAGAGATGATCTAGTTCCCATGAACTTCAACTTCTCCCCATCTCTAGGTGTTTACTTCCCTAAGAAAAGGCCACGTGACAGTGTATGCATATTTACAGGAATCCAGTGCCCTGGCAATACATTATCTCTTTTTATTTGCATAGTCCTCTTGCTAGACCCTTCCAAGTCTTTCCAATTCAATTTGTTGTTGTTCAGTCACTCAGTCATGTCCAACTCTTTGCGACCCCATAGACTGCAGCACCTCAGGCTTCCCTGTCCTTCCCTATGTCCTGGAGCTTGCTCAAATTCGTATCCATTGAGTCGGTAATGCTATCTAACCATCTCATCTTCTGCCGTCCTCTTCTAAATGGACATTTAATCCATGTACCCTTTCTCTGTGCTTGTGAATGAGAAAGTATGTAAAAATATAATCATGTAAAAACTATAGATAGGCAAAGTAAAGTCAATATTGACTTATCAGAAAATCAAATGGTTCACTCGGGTTTTCTAAAATGACTCAATACACTTCAGAGAATGAGGAAGAAAGATTTCAAAACAATAATAGATTATATGCTACTCAAAAGCAAGAAGAGTATTTTTCCTAGAATCTGCCCATGCTTAGCTAATGCACAGAATATGGTAGGTATGCAAATGTTTACTGAATGAATTACTGGGAGCCATTAAAATCCAAAAATTATACATGAGTGTACCTAGATGTCCTATAACTGTGTAGTGGAAAGAGCCCTAGGCAAAATCTTGCTTGTGGTCTTCACTCCCCCACTTCTTCTTGGCAGGTTGATCTTGGGTAAACTGCTTCACTGGGGCTTCCCCCACTGGCTCAGAGGTGAAGAGTCAGCTGGCAATGCACGAAGATTCCCTGGAGGAGGGCATGGCAACTCACTCCAGTATTTCTGCCTGGAGAATCCCATGGACAGAGGAGCCTGGCGGGTTGCAGTCCATGGGGTCACACAGAGTCGGACACGACTGAAGTGACTTAGCATGCATGCATGCATTGGAGAAGGAAATGGCAACCCACTCCAGTGTTCTTGCCTGGAGAATCCCAGGGACAGAGGAGCCTGGTGGGCTGCCGTCTATGGGGTCGCACAGAGTTGGACACAACTGAAGTGACTTAGCAGCAGTAGAAGTGACTGACCACAGGCAAGCATGCAAACCGCTTCACTGTTTCACTGTCCTCAACTTCCTATCTGTCAAATGAGAAACTGGACTAATAGATGGTCTGGTAGTTTCATGCTGTTTCTCACATTCTAAGACCAAGTGTATTTTCTCGTTATCACTCTAATTTTTCAACAGGAAACCTTGAGTAACAAAGTTAAAACTGGTTTTTATGCTAGAGAGAGTAGGCAAAAGAGACACCTTGGGGTCTTTATCTCAGTATCTCCTATAAAGATGAGTTTTAAAAAGTCATTAGCTGATAAATGCTTTTTGCAGTAATTTGCAATGCTACATGGTAATAGTTCTCAGATATGTTAAAAAAAAAAACTGTTATAAAGTCTTTATCTCTTTTCTCATAAGCAAGACTTTCACTCCTTAAATGTGACCTTAAATATATGACTCATTTTCTTTATTCCCATTCATCAACTAGAGTAACCTTGTCAAATATATGGCAAAAGCTTTTTTTGTTGTTTCTTTAAAAGGACATACATTCAGAGATGCCAATAAACTGACACTAGGTAGAATGAGAATAAAATTGTTCTAAAAATGGAACTCCTCTTTAAAGTTGGTGGTGTATTAAATTCCCAGAGATTACAAATTATTTATAACATAGTCTTACAGCACCTAGTATTTAAGTCAGCATTGAATAAATGTTTAAGGGCAAACTTTTTTTTTTTTTTAATTGAGGTATAGTTCATTTACAATGTTGTGTTAGTTTCGGCAAACTTGAAATGAGTTAAAGGTTATCCTGTAAGAGAAAGTTCAGTTAATCATCAGATACTAGCACATACAAAAATCACTTTTCTACCAGTTTATTGTATACTATCATCATTTTGTTAAGATTTAAGGCATTACTGTCCAGCACTAATGGAAACAAAACTTTTAAGGGTTTTTGTTGTTAGTGGTATTTTTATTATCTACCCTGTTCTATTCTTGATTGGACTGGGTTTGACTTGGCCCATGCCCAAGGATATTTTTTATTCCTTTTCCATTTGTTAAGGGTGTCTAGAAACTTTGCTTTTCTCACATTTTCTTCCAGCTCTGTTCTGTTTACTGGATTCTGTATAACTAAAGGCTCAACAATTCTTTCCACTAGCTCTACTTTTTCTATCAATTATAGCCAGCTCCAAATGATCTTTATATTGCTTATCATAGATAAGATTGGTAACAAAAATGAAACGGAAAAGGGAGAGAGAAATAGCAAACAAAAGTTCTAATTCCCTGCTTAACTGTATGCAATACACTGACTTTATTTGTCATTCACACAGTCTACCTATGTATATGTACATACAATTCACTCTAAACATATTTCTACACCGTTAGTGCTGAATAATAACACACACGTGCATTTATTCCAGCACACGCTTATCCAGTATAAAAATCCAATTTTCGTGGGTAAAAAAGGACAAGAATGGAACCACCTATATCTACAAAACAACTGGGGGAGTATTTGCATCTAGAGACCCCCCATTACTGGCTCTGAGGAAGCACATTTAAAGGGGTGTGCGCGCGCGCCCTTCCCAAGCCATCAGGAAGATAATGCGGGAGGGAAGATTTTGCATTGGAAACGGTTGGGGGAAAAAAAAAAAAAAGCTGTGCAGGTAGTTAGTAGCCAAGAGCGTGCTCCTGCTGGGGGGATGCAAAGGAGGAAGGCGGCAGCACCGGCTGCCCGCTGGGGGCTGACCTGATTCCCCAGAATCTTCAGCTCCCTTCCTCTTTCCTCCGACGTCCTTCCTTCTCCTTTCTTCTCTCCCCACTTCCCCCCCACCTCCCCTCTTGCCTTCCCCAGATAAGCAGCTCCTGGAAACAAAGAGCGCGCGGGCTCTCCTCAGCCCTGCACCAGGCCAGCGGCATCACTGTCCGGGGGACCCGGGCTTTCCCGGCTCCGCATCCCCTCCCCAACCTCCCCCGCCTCCCGCGCTCGCTCGCTCGCTCGCTCCCTCCCCGCTCGCTGCCTCCCCCACCTTCGCAGCGCTGGGAGGAAGGCGGCCGGGGCTCAAGATGGCTTTAGCCGGGCTCTGCGCCCTGCTCGCCTGCTGCTGGGGGCCGGCGACGGTGCTGGCCACGGCCGCCGGCGACGTGGATCCTTCCAAGGAGTTGGAGTGCAAGCTCAAGAGCATCACGGTGTCGGCGCTGCCCTTCCTGCGCGAGAACGACCTGAACATCATGCACAGCCCCTCGGCCTCCGAACCCAAGCTCCTCTTCTCCGTACGCAACGACTTCCCGGGAGAAATGGTCGTGGTGGACGACCTGGAGAACACGGAGCTGCCCTACTTCGTGTTGGGTGAGTCCCAGGGGAGGTCGAGGCGGCCCGAGGCGCTGGCCCGGCGCCCCCAGCCCCCCCACTCTGGCTCGCTCTCCACACCCACTCGCCGACTACCTCCCCTCCCCCACTCTACCTCCCTGGATCCGCCCGGTACCCAGACCATTCTCCGAGCCGACCTACAGGCGGGTGCTTCAGTTCACCTGACATCTCCCCCGAATCCGACCCGGATGCTGGGCCTCCCATCTTCCCTGCGCTGCCTTGGCCCCCAAGGAACAGGTTGCCCGAGAGTCTCTCTGAAAGCGTCCCCGGCTTTCATTCATAAGCACACGCACCGGAGCACTTATTTGCTGCTCCCAGCTCAACTCCCAGAAGCCCTTTTCCTGCTCCCAGGCCACAAGCTCAGTTCTTGGCTTCAAGCCCCCTGGACCACACCTCCCCACCCACCCCCCACAGCATCTCCTGGGGACAGTTAAAAATAGGTATCTAGTGCTCACCTAGCCTGTGCAGGGCAGGTTGAGTGATTCTCAAGAATTCTCTCAGTGAGAGCTCGTTATTTGTCACTAGGCTGCTGACCCTGGGTTCCATCCCTGGGTTGGGAAGATTCCCCTGGAGGAGGACATGGCAGCCCACTCCAGTATTCTTGCCTGGAGAATCCCATGGGCAGAGGAGCCTGGCGGGCTGCAGTCCAGGGGGTCGCACAGAGTCAGACAGGACTAAGCACACACAGGCTGCTGACACTCTGGCCTTCCTTCGGAACACAAGTTTCTTACACCCCTGGTGTCCAATCTGCCAAGTCCTACCTCCATGCTTTCGTGTGACAGACGCCTCCAAATCTCCAACTCCTTGAATAAAGAAATCATCCAGACTGTGGTCTGTTAACAGTGGCATCTTTGTTCTCAAGTTCCCTTAGAGAGATAGACTCAGGCATTCCTGCACAAAGAATGGCTTCCCTGGTCAAGAAGCTCTTCCTTCTTTTGTTTACATCTCTGTCTTGGTATCCTATTTTAATTTTCTTAGGCCACGAAACTCCTTCAGATACTAGAACTTCTACATTACTTCTAGTCCATTCCTCTTTTTTCACTACTGAGCTGCAAAAGATACTCTAGTCCTACTTCTGCAGCTTGCAGAGGACCACAGGTGCATGGGACTTTGTTATCCAAAATTTCCTTCACTTCTCCCCGTGCAGATCCACCTCACCTTGCTGTGCAGGCCAGCCACGCAGTCCATGTCTTTAGTGCTGCTGTAAACCACCCTTCTTATTTTGCCAAGGAGAGAATTAATAGACAGACACCAGTAAGTTTCTAGATCCAAGGAAAAAATGTGAAAATGTCCAGGAACCTGTTCCATCCATTTGCCCTACCAACTGAAGTTCAGTTTGTAGGGACATGGCTTCCTGATGGCTGTATGTAGGTTAGAACCACAAATGGAATGGTATTTCACATCCTTTCATGCTCTTTCCTATGAGACATGAAACACTGAGTAAACCCCCACTCTCCAGTCTATGGAAAAACAATTTCAAAAACTGCCTGGTCCTTTGAAAAGTTGGTTTATAGTTCTTGGAGTATGGCTCGGTAGACCTCATTAAGCCCAACCTATAGTCTTGATGGTGTTTATTTTTGTATTAGAAATGTACTAATAACACAAAAACTGGGGGCTGCCTGGGAATGCTGACATTGTGGATACACTGTTCATTAAAATGTACAATTGCTGGGTTATTTGGTGGATGTAAACTTTGTGCTGGAAGTCATGCTGATGTGCAAGTACTCAATCTGTTCATCACCCAGTGTAAGAACGAGTGTAGGGAATTATATGTTTCTAAAGAGCCTATTTGGGGCTCTACATGCAGTGTTTACTGTGCATGAGAAGGGACGTGTGTGGTACGTGAAAAAAAGGAAGATTGGATGAGCAGATATTCAACGTTCCACTTCCTCTTTTGCAGAATCTCGAAGGCAGGGCCTGAAGCCATGATGTGCCTGCTCAGATCCAATGTGCACAGCAAAAGCCCACATGTTAAAGAATGGGTTTTCTGCACCTCTGTGCAAAGCTGCCCACTGCAGCATCCTGCTGGAGTTGCTATGGTAACCTCCTGCAACTTGGCATTGACACACAGGAGCAGACACACACTCTTATTTCAGGGGCAGATGCATTTGCTAAATGCATTGATTGTCCCCCGCCCTCCCAGTCAGTGGGGGTAGTTCAGAGCCAGAGATACACTGGTCTCTCCCCTTTTGGCTCTGAATTCCCAGGGGAAGTAGGAGTGAATCTCAGCTGGGGCAGTGGGCCAAAGCAGGGGACAAAAGGAGAGGAGTCCAAGTTCACGGAAGTCAAGTGTGGTTGCTTTTGAACTTAATTTTTTTGTAGTCCTGGATCCTGTCAATCGTAGTCAATAGTAAGGTCTGTCGTGACCTTGATTTATAGAGGTTTTCCTGCTTTTATCTCTAGAACCTGGTTTGTTTAATCCACCCCCAGATGAATTTGAATCAGTCAGTTCTGGGAATCTACTGAACATTTACTTGCTAAGCACTTTTATGTGCTGTTAGGGTATGGAAGTTGGAGAAGGAAATGGCAACCCATTCCAGTGTTCCTGCCGGGAGAATCCCAGGGACGGGGGAGCCTGGTGGGCTACCGTCTATGGGGTCGCACAGAGTGGGACACGACTGAAGCAACTTAGCAGCAGCAGCAGCAGGGTATAGAAGTTAAAAAAAAAAAAAGGTTCCTACCCTGAGAGCTGAGAGTAATAACACCTGACTGTGTGGTTCTTAAAGACCGTAGGAATTAGGAGCAAGACACTTGCATGGCAAGAACAGACTCCATGGAAGATATGGGCTTGACTAGGGGCCTTGATCAGGTCCTTCTGTCTCCAGGATCAAGTCCTATCACTTCATTGAGGCATCAGGGGTCTTCTGACCATAGCCTTCTCCAGCCTTTTATCTCTGCAAGCCTGCTGTGGCTCTTGGGACTCTATACATGCTCTTCCCTCTCCTCCACTTGGCAGCCTTCTTCCTTCTATACCCTGCTCACATGTCACCTTTCTATGAAGGCTTCCCTACACCCACCAAAGTAGTTTGTGTTCATTCNGGCATCAGGGGTCTTCTGACCATAGCCTTCTCCAGCCTTTTATCTCTGCAAGCCTGCTCTGGCTCTTGGGACTCTATACATGCTCTTCCCTCTCCTCCACTTGGCAGCCTTCTTCCTTCTATACCCTGCTCACATGTCACCTTTCTATGAAGGCTTCCCTACACCCACCAAAGTAGTTTGTGTTCATTCATCCCTTTTCTGTACTCTGCATGAATTGAAAAAAGTGCATGCATGTGCACACACACACACACACACACACACATGCACACACATGAACAAAATTAAAGATAGGTTAAATTTGGCTTGGCTTAGAAATGGTGAAGCCATTTGAGGTCATGGAAAGGATGAGCCAAGGATGGTGGCAGGAATGAGTGTGGGACTAGTATGCATATGGAGTAGTACAGAGATTAGCCTGGTGGTCTGAGAGTATAGACAACCATGTCTGGCTCTGAGAGTGGGATGTGGCCCATGGCTTCAAAGCCAGGCAGGGGAGGGTTGACTTGACATAGGAAGTACGGAAGCCTGACTTGCAGAGGCTGTCTCAGCCATCAAAACTATTGTCAATTTTGCTTGCAGAATAACTCTGAGGGACAGTGAAGGGGGTGGCATTATCTCCTGTTCTCTGAATTTGCAATAGTATTTGCAAATTCTGGTGAAAGGGCCATCTGTAACTTTCAGATGTATTTTGTTTGGCTACACATAGTTTTGAATTTGAATGTTCTTAGTCAAGCCATGCCATCTCTAGATTGCCATACTTCCTAGGAATATTGGTTGTATTATGGCTGCACCTCTTTTTTATGGCACTTATCTGGTACCTCTTAGGTCATCTAAACCCCTGTTTTCAGAAATGTTGTAAAATAATATGCAAAATAACTGCAGTTCCTAATTCAAGATATTTAGATACAGAAGTCTTATTATCCTCTCAGGAGACTATAAAATTTTGCTGAACTAGCCGATTAAAATTTCATATCTTAACTAAAATCTTGTATCTTCATCTTTCAAAACAGTAGACTTTCCAGCTTTGGAGGGATATCTGATTTTGAGACAACTGGTTAACCTGAAGTATGGCTTCTGTGCTGAAGTGTGGTTTTCTGTGATGTGAACAGAACATATTTATCAGTCTCATTACTGTTTAAAAGGGATGCTCCTCTGTTTCAGACCCAGCTATTGAGCGTGTGTGAAACTTAGTGAAGAAAGCTGTTTCTCTTGTGCCTGGGAGTTTCGCTTTAGCTGTCATGGCTTTTGATTGAAGAAGGTATGCCTCAGGATAAATCAATCAGCCTGCAGAGATGTAGTGAGTTCCTGCATGCAAGGTGCTATTTAAAGTGTCTGGAGCAGGCCAGGATGGTGGTTAAAAGAACAGGCTTTGAAGACAGATCTGGTGTCAACTCGGGAGGACTTTCTACTTATTCCATAGTGGAGAAAAAGGAAAGGATGGAGAGGTTAAGTAACTTACTTAGGGTCACATAGCTAATAACTGATGGATCCCTAACTCGAACTCAGGTCAATATGATATTTAAGTCTTTCTCTTAGTTACTATTTCATATGCCTTAAAAGTTTTAAAGATCTATTCTTTTTCTGGTTGAATAAAAGGAGCCCTGGCAATGGATAGAGTAGGAAAATATATTCAGTTTGTATAAAGAAGTCCTTTGTGGCTTCTATGTTAAATACCTTTTGAATATCCTTGTCCATTGAGTGATTTCTCACATAAGCCTTAATGCTGAAGAGGATGAACTTCATCAAGAAGTATTTATCTAAGTAGGTATGCTTACCTAAGCAGAATCGAGGACTTCTTGCTTCATTCATAGTTTCCAGGTCTGAGTAGTCATGTTGTATGGCATGCGATGGCATCCACAGTCATGATGAACATGGTAGGGTAGGTAGGGACTGAGGGAACACGCTCTGTGCTCTTCTGAGAAAGGCCCAACAGAAATACAAACTGGGGAGCCCAGAGAGCAGGCTCCGCTGTGAAATGGAGCTATCCAGAAGGCACTGTGCTTTCGGCTTCTTGACCAAGGCCACTGAAGTTTGTAGTGGGCGATCTTGTGCTTAGAATTCACCGTAAGAGCTCAGTGATGCTGCTTGAATAGCAGTTACTGACCTTTTTGACTGGCTTCAAATAAAACATCAGACATAGTTTTCTACTTACTTTTGCGCTTTGCCTAATAGGAAGTATCTCACTGTTTTTTCACACATCCGTCCATCTTCCCATTCAAGAAGAAACTTGGAAATTCGTTCCTTTTCCTTCTTTTTGCTCTCTGCTACAGTGAGCTGCCTAGGTAAACAGCAAATACATTCATATAGAGTGGCAGCCCCATCTAAAACATGGGAGGGTGACTGGTAGCAATCCTGAGGTAGGGAATTCAGCACTCATATAACTCATACTAGCAGAATGCACTAATTTATGGTATTGAGAGGGTTACTATTTACTGTTTCTCTACAGAACTGTGGATTTTACATCAAAGGAATTGTGAATGCAAGAGTGATGAATTTTACAGTGCCTCAAATGCTCTTCTAGATATACTGAGCTGGTCTGAATTCAAGTTTTTGAAAGCAAAGTAAAATACAAGCTTAATTTCTTTACATATCTTTGAGGGCAAGATTGAAGTCTTGTTTTACAGTGTATATATATATATATATATTTTTTTTTTTTTACATATATATATACATATATTTTTGGAGAAGGCAGTGGCACCCCACTCCAGTACTCTTGCCTGGAAAATCCCATGGATTGAGGAGCCTGGTAGGCTGCAGTCCATGGGGTCTAAGAGTAGGACATGACTGAGTGACTTCACTTTCACTTTTCTCTTTCATGCATTGGAGAAGGAAATGGCAACCCACTCCAGGGTTCTTGCCTGGAGAATCCCAGGGACGGAGGAGCCTGGTGGGCTGCCGTTTATGGGGTCGCACAGAGTCGGACACGACTGAAGTGACTTAGCAGTATATATATATTTTATACTTTCTTTTTAAGGAATGTAATCAAACCTAAAGTATAGTAGTGTCTCAGATTAAGGCCAGTTTATAAGAACAGAACTTGGCACCTTTTCAGCCAGAATATACCAAGTTTTTATTTCTTCACTTTTATACCAAGTTCAAATACATGTACACAGATAGCAGAGAAAGCTCTATTTTGAGCAAGTTAATTTCCAAGAACAAGTTAAAGCCTATGGTAAATTTTAATATACCAAAACTTGCCATTTATCATCACTGTTACTATAAATATTATAAATATAGTTAATATTTTTTAAATCATATACACTTTAAAGACTGAGAAAAAAAAAACAAAGTGCCTCTATTGCTCTCCAAGTTTCCAAGGAACAAAATTCGGAAAAATTAAATTGTTCCTGATGGCAATCTGAATTGACATGATGACTTTTGTAAAACAATTTGGTATGTATTACATAGTAAAGTTGAAAATATACGTGCTTCATGACCCAGCGATTCCACTTCTAAGGTTTTATTACACAGGACTTCTTCCATGTAATTACAAGAACATTTATGGTGGCATTGTTGGTAGTAGCAAAACCTGGAAGCAATCCAACATCTGTTAATAGAAGGCTAGACGTATACAAGGCCTATAGTCACTCAGCAGTGTATTATCTAGCCACATTTACCAATAATGAGTTGCAGCTACATATACCAACATGCGGAAACCTCACAAATGTATCATTAAGTGAAAATAGCAACTAGCTTAAAAATACAAATGGTATGATTTCATTTGTGTAAAATTCAAAATAATAACATGTTTAAGTAGACATGCACATGTACAATTTGTATGAAAAGCAAGGTGTCAGAAAATCACAAAGGATGGGTGTTACTTCTGGTGAAAAGGTGGATGATGTGAAGGAAGAGGGAAAGAAAAGGGGCTTCAAACATTCTGGCAGTTCTTTTGTAATTAATTTTTATTGGAATATTATTTATTTACAATGTTGTGTTACTTTTAATTCTGCAGCAGAGAGAGTCAGGTATACATATACCTATATTCACTCATTTTATATTCTATGCCCATACAGGCCATTACAGAGTACTGAATAGGGTTCCCTGTGCTATACAGTAGGTTCTTATTAGTTATCTCTTTTACACCTAGTAGTATGTACACGTCAGTCCCAGTCTCCCAATTTATCCCTCCCCATCCCTTTCCCCCTTGGTAACCACAAGTTTGTCTACATCTGTGACTCAATTTCTACAATTTCTATTTTGTAAATATGTTCATTTGTACCAGTTTTTAGATTACATATATAAGCAATGTCATATATTTGTCTTTCTCTGACTTATTTCACTCAGCGTGACAGTCTCTAGGTCCATCATGTTGTTCTGCAAGTGACATTCTTTCTTTCTTTTTAATGGCTGAGTAATATTCCAGTGTGTGTGTGTGTGTGTGTGTGTGTGTGTGTGTGTGTGTACCACACTGTCTTTATCCATTCCTCTGTCAATAGACATTTAGATTCTTCCATGTCGTGGTTCTTGTAAATAGTGCCACAGTGAACACTGGGGTGCATGTATCCTTTCGAAATAAGGTTTTCTCCAACATATGGCAGTTCTCAATTTATTTTTTTTCCTTTTTGAAAGAAATTTTTATAGAAGTTTTAGATTTAGAAAAAAATTATAAAGACCGTGCAGAGGTCCCATATACCCGGCACCCAGCTCCTCTTGTTCTTAACGTCTTTATTAATATGATACATTTATTACAATTAAGGAACCAATATTGACATGTCACTATTAGCTGAAGTCTATACTTTATTCAGATTTCCTTAATTTTTGCCTAGTTTTTTATCTTTAAAAACTGTTTCCTTAGTTTTTATCTTCTTTCTGCCCCAAGATCCTACCTGAATCTTACATTGAATCATCACATCTCCTTAGGCATCTTTTTACTATAAGAGCTTCTCAGACTTCTTTTTGATGATTTTGGCAGTTTTGAGGAGTATTCCTCAGGTATTTTGTAGAAGGTCCCCCCATTTGTTTGCATTGTCTAATGTTTGGATCTGTTTAACGTTTTCTCTTGCTTAGATTCGAACTTTGAGTTTGGGGGAGGAAGCTGTAGAGAGTCATTTTCATTGCATCATGTCAAGGGTACATTTCACCGTTATGACCTGTTGACCTTGATCATCTGGCTGAATTTGTCAGTTTTCTCCACTGAGAAGTTACTTTTCTTTCCCCGTTTCATGTTGTTCTTTTTGAAGGGAGTTCATTACAGATATCCCATACAAAAGAATAGGGAAGTTATGAGTCTGCCTTTTTGAAGCCCAAGAATCTATATAAATTATTTTGAATTATTCTAGGAGAGAATTTTCCCTTATGTCTCATTAATGTATTGATTTAATCATTTATTTATATCATATGAACTCATGAATATTTATTTTATACTTTGGATTATAACCCAATACTATTTTATTGATTTTATTGCTCAAATTGTTTGAGCTTTAGCTAATGTGAGCTCTTTCAGTTGCCTTCTGTGTTCCTTTGACATAACCCCATTAATACATATAGATTTTTGTTGTTTTTGATTTTTAAGCACTTTGCTATTTCTGTCACTACAAGCTGCTCCAAGCTCATTTTGTATATTGCTTTCCCATCCCACCAATGTCCATTCCTAGAATCAGCTATTTTTTCAATGAGCCCCAAGTTTGTTCACTGGATAAATGATATTAAAAAACAAGATCTAGGGACTAGGTATACTGATTTATACTGAGTGTTAGTTGCTTCTAGGCCCTCTCAGTTAACAGAATGAAGAAATATATGTTTTACTAAGTCATAGGGATTCCCTGGGGACTCAGACAATAAAGAATCCACTGGCAATGCAGGAGATCCAGGTTTAATCCCTGGGTTGGGAAGATCCCCTGGAGAAGAGAATGGCTACCCATTCCACTTATTCTTGCCTAGAGAATTCTATGGACAGAGGAGCCTGACTGGCTGCAGTCCATGGGGTTGCAAAGAGTCGGACATGACTGAGCGACTTAACACTTCCACTTTTCTTTTGCTTTACTAAGTAATATGTATACACATATCTATAAATATTTCCATATATAACCATCTGTGTGTATATTAAGCATAACTTCTTACTGATGTCTTCAGCTATAATCCATTATCTAATCATCTAATAACATCTAATATGTGTATCTAATTTGTGGATCATTCTAGCCCCCTTCCCTTGTTTATTACACTCCAACAGTGAGAAAACCTGGTTCCCGCTGTCTTCCATCCATTTATTTAATTGTTCTACTCCACTATACATGTACGGAAGTATCAGAATTTCACTTATATCCCCACAGGGAAAAACTTTACCAGCTAGAGTACAGCTCCTGTGTACAGTTCCTTTAGTCTTACAGATCCTACTCATTTCTTTGGTCACTTAGTTACTTAGATCCCTCCCCTAGTCCTGCAGAGAAGTCGTTTCATTTATTTATGAAATGGTTCATGTTTGTCACTTTCTGCATTCCATTCCATTCTGGGATCACCCCACCTCCTAAATGATTTTTCTTAATTTGTACACAAATGTCTCTCAGTTTGTTCTTTTCTCTTAATTTTTAATTTCTTTTCTCTAAACTTTTACACAAAGTTCTATGCTGCTGCTGCTGCTGCTGCTGCTAAGTCGCTTCAGTCGTGTCTGACTCTGTGCGACCCCAGAGACGGCAGCCCACCAAGCTCCCCTGTCCCTGGGATTCTCCAGGCAAGAACACTGGAGTGGGTTGCCATTTCCTTCTCCAATGCATGAAAGTGAAAAGTGAAAGTGAAGTCGCTCAGTCGTGTCTGACTCTTTGTGACCCCACAGACTGCAGCCTACCCTACCAGGCTTCTCCATCCGTGGGATTTTCCAGGCAGNCCTGTCCCTGGGATTCTCCAGGCAAGAACACTGGAGTGGGTTGCCATTTCCTTCTCCAATGCATGAAAGTGAAAAGTGAAAGTGAAGTCGCTCAGTCGTGTCTGACTCTTTGTGACCCCACAGACTGCAGCCTACCCTACCAGGCTTCTCCATCCGTGGGATTTTCCAGGCAGGAGTACTGGAGTGGGGTGCCATCACCTTCTCCGAAGTTCTGTGGGGTTTTAACACATATACAGTGTCATACATCCACAATTATATTATACAAAACAGTTTTGAGTTCAGTTCAGTTCAGTTCAGTCGCTCAGTCGTGTCCTACTCTTTGCGACCCGATGAATCGCAGCACGCCAGGCCTCCCTGTCCATCACCAACTCCAGGAGTTCACTCAAACTCATGTCCATCGAGTCGGTGATGCCATCCAGCCATCTCNGGTAAGATGGGATAGGTCCACAAGGAGAAATGCTTTCCTTCCCCCCTCCCCCCTTTTCAGGCTTCATTCTCTGTGCTGAGAGCTTTGCTTCTCCTGACTCTTGGCTGTTTTCCTTAGGAGGAGGAGGCTGGCTTAAGTCAAGGATACAGGCTATACCTCCATCATTTGTTCCCCTTCTGTCACTGAAGCCTCAGTGTTGGTGCTTGCAACTTAAACTCATTCGTTGGACTTCACCTTCAGGTCACCTGTGGGTATTTGCTGACTAGTCACTGTAGGTTTGGGCTTCCCAGGTGATGGTAGAGATAAAGAATCTGCCTGCTAATGCAGGAGACATGGGTTTGATCCCTGGGCCAGGAAGATCTCCTGGAGGGGGAAATGGCAGCCCACTTCAGTATTCTTGCCTGGGAAATCCAATGGACAGAGGAGCCTGGTGGGCTCTGGTTCATGGGGTTGCAAAGAGTCAGACATGACTGTACGCACACTATTTGGCTGTGAGAGAAGAAAGAGAAGGTCAAGAATGGAAGTTATATGGGAAAACTCTAAGAACTCTATTTAGGGGCCAAAGTCATCAAGTAAGTAGGTTCCAAAGAAAAGTGTGTTCAGTCACTTTTGACTAAGCAAAGTAATTCTTAATCCACAAGTGGCTCCATCTGGAGTTTTATCTGCTAGTGTGTGCCTTTTTATAAAGTTTATTTTATTGAAATGGATTTGATTTACAACGTTNGGTTTGATCCCTGGGTTGGGGAGATCCCCTGGAGAAGGAAATGGCAACCCACTCCAGTATTCTTGCCTGGAAAATCCCATGGATGGAGGAGCCTGGTGGGATACATTCAGGTGGATCCATACTTTGGGTGGATGGTGGATACATGCATTTGACCACGGGGTCACAGTGGTCTCTGAGTGACTAATAGACACATCAATTTTATATTTGATATATTTACACTATTCATAAAAATAATTTTCAAATTTCCCATCTTTTTTTGCTCTAGAATAATTTAAATAGCATTGAAATTATCTATGGAATTTGTAAGCTTAATCACTGTACTACAAAGTATGGTGAGTGTAATAAATGAATCAAGAACTGACTGCTTTGTTAGTAAATAATCAACAACTAAATCAGACAGGATAATAGGGAACTCCTTCTAGAGACAATGCTCTAAGTTGAGATTCAGAGAATGGTGGGAGTCAGTCTGCTGACTGGGTATTCTGAGTATGGAAAAGAAATTACGAGCCCTAGAAAATAGAAAGGCTGAAGTGCCAATACTTTGGCCACCTGATGTGAAGAGCCTCCTCATTGGAAAAGACCCTGATGCTGGGAAAGACTGAAGCTAGNTTGAGATTCAGAGAATGGTGGGAGTCAGTCTGCTGACTGGGTATTCTGAGTATGGAAAAGAAATTACGAGCCCTAGAAAATAGAAAGGCTGAAGTGCCAATACTTTGGCCACCTGATGTGAAGAGCCTCCTCATTGGAAAAGACCCTGATGCTGGGAAAGACTGAAGCTAGGAGGAGAAGGGGGCAACAGAGGATGAGATGGTTGGATGGCATCATTGACTCAATGGACATGAGTTTGAGCGAACTCTGGGAGATGCTGAAGGACAGGAAAGCCTGGCGTGCTACAGTCCATGAGGTTGCAAAGACGCAACTGAGCAACTGAACAACAAAACCAAAGTGGGTAAAAGGAAGTACAGGGTCACTTTTGGCACTTAAAAGTTGAGAATCTTTGACTGAAGGAGTATGCAGCTGAGCGTGTAAACCAAAGAAGTATCCAGTGAATTCTTTTACTCTTGCCAGTTCCTGCTAAGTCGCTTCAGTCCTGTCCGACTCTGTGTGACCTCATAGACAGCAGGCCACCAGGCTCCCCCATCCCTGGGATTCCCTAGGCAAGTACACCGGAGTGGGTTGCCATTTCCTTCTCCAATGCATGAAGGTGAAAAGTGAAAGTGAAGTCACTCTGAAAAGTGAAAGTGAAGTCACTCAGTTGTGTCCGACTCTTGGTGACCCCATGGACTGCAGCCTACCAGGCTCCTCCATCCATGGGATTTTCCAGACAAGAGTACTGGAGTGGGGTGCCATTGCCTTCTCCATGCCAGTTCCCAGGCAGTTTTTATAATTCTAGGTAGTGAGGGAATACTCGCAGTAAATCCACTTATATAGCTCCGTGAGGCACCATTCCCACTGAAATTTACGTCCACGAAGCATCACCTGGAGTTGTGCACAGTCTATGTACCTTTAGTGGCCTTAACTGATGACTACATATTGTCCTGTTCTCCCCTAGATATCTACTTTTCCCCAATTATGAATTCTGAGGATTAAAATGCTCTTATTTTCCTCCGTCATAATCTATCCTGTGCCTTGACCTTATTCTCCTTCCCATATCCCTTTTCCTTTCCTTCCCAGTGTCCTCTAGATGACTCTTTTCAGTAGCACTAATCAGGGAGATAACTTAAAAGAGTGCAGTGACAAACCTGGATAGTTTCTCAGAATAGTCCCCAAACACATGGGAGGAATGGCCATTTGCTCTTAGGACCACTTTTGGTCCAGAGTCTATTGTGTATAGATCTTAAGTGCAGTTTCTTGGAAAGTGAGTGTGTGCTCAGTTGCATCTGATTCTTTGCTGCCTTATAGACTGGAGCCCACCAGGCTCCTCTATCCATGGGATTTTTCAGGCAAGAACACTGGAGTGGACTGCCATTTCCTTCTCCAAGGGATCTTTTGGACCCAGGGATTGAACTTGCATCTCCTGAGTCTCCTGCATTGGCAGACAAATTCTTTACCACCAATTCTTTACCAGGTGCCACCTGGGAAGCCCCTGGAAAGTGGGTCTATAGCTTAAATCAGATTTTAAAGGGGGTACTGTAAGTAGGGAAGGAGTTAACCTTCTGGAACAAAGAGACCTTACAAACAGGACTTACGGAAGAAAAGTTTACTGTCAGATGGTGACAGTTCCAAGGTGAGTCGGAAGGGACAGCTCCCCTCCCTGCAGTTGTGCAGAAATCCAGAATCCTTTCTCCTGTTGCTCTTTAAATCCCCAGGTCTTTATCTTTTCTGTATATGAAAGCAGGCTCACCAGCTTGTGTGTTTTAGCTCACACAAAGGAGAAGGGCATGAGTTCAGAGTAACAATTTTCATAGTGTATTTTTTTTTATTTAAGCAAATGAAGCAAAAATTGCACATATCTAGCCTTTTCCCATGTCATTGTTTACATGAATCAAATCTTAGGAAATGATGTTGGGAAGTGCCATCTTAGGTGGGTGGCTATGTGCTTGAGTTAAGTGAGAGAGAGAAGTTAAATGAAAGAGAGACAGAGGGAGAGAGAGAAGAAGAAGGAAGGGGAAGGGAAGGAGGCAGGGGTGAGGAGGGAAGGGAAGGCAAGACAAGGCCAAGATTTTGTATGGAAAAAAGCAGTCTTTGGCAAAAGGATCTCAAAACAGTTAACTACCATCCTTCTAGAACTGTACAATTGCACCCTGCTTTCAGGAGCACCTCCTTTTTGGAAGGACGCATCTTCAGGTTCATCACCGCCTGCCACTCCTAGTTGTCTCCACTTACCAGCTTCCTAGACTTCCACTGCTGGTTTTGCCCCCTCTGGTTTTCTCTCTTTACCCAAGAACATGTCATTAACCATGTAGACCCAGGTCAACAAACCCATTCTTAGAGGGCAAGACAGTAAATATTTTGGGTTTTTCAGGCCATATAGTCTCCATTGCAACTGTTCAAATTTATCTCTGTATATGTAAATAAGTGGACGTGGCTGTGCTCCATGAAAACTTTATTTTTAAAAGTAAGCAAGTAACTCCCAGACCATAGTTTGTCAACGCCTGATGTGGACAGTACATCCAATATCCTGTTTTATAATTCCTTGACTCCTACAACTCCGCTGACCATCAAAACTCCCAGTGTATTCACCCATGACAATGGTCACAACCCCTCGTCCCCAGAACTCAACTCTGAAACCAGCCCTATTCAGACCACAGCATCTTCTTTTCAGCTCTCATGCGCTCCTTTGCCCTATGACTGACCTTTCCTCTTGTGAAATTCACCATTTCATTGATCTTTTTATTTTCTCCACGTCTATTAGCATGTTTCTGACATCTCCTCCTCTTCTTGAAGTACCTTTTGGTCAGAACCCTCAATTTCAGTGCTTCTTGTCATTCTGCACCATCTACCAGTTAAATGTCCAAATGTGGATCAGCTCCCCTGACCCACATGCTTTACTTCTGCCCCTGCACTGAGCGCTGAGATCTCTGTATAAATATTCCCATTTGCATGGATTTGTGGTACTATAAATATCTAGATTCTAATCTAGTTTGGCTCTAAACATTGCTTACTTTTTATCATCCTTGATAAACTTCTTTCATTGCCCTCAGTGACTATTTCAAACCTTTAATAACACAGTTAAGCTCCCAACTTAATATATACATCTTTATACTTAGCATAAGATGTTGCCTCATGCTTTACCTAAAAAAAATTCAGGCTATCAGATATAATCTCTGTGCACCTCAACTCTCAAATGTGTAGACCTACTTCCATATTCATTCTTAGCTTCTCATCTCCAACTTCCAGAATTTTCTGAGCAGCTGTTAAGTACCAGTCATGATATTAAGTTCTGAGGATGCAAGGAGAAATGAAAAAGACACAGTCCTGTCCTTATAGAACCTAGAATTTTGCCTCTTCTGGGGCCTCACTGTATTTTTCATTTGTCGCTTATAGTGTTTTACTTTTTCTTTCTCCTTTTTCCTCGAGCTTTCCCTCCAGCCTATCAATATATTCATGTCTCTCCTATCTTAAAAAAAATAATCCATTTACTTGTGTACCTTCTTAGTGAGTACCTTATCAGTCTCTCCCTGATCACATTGGCTTTTGGCTTCTTGTCTGCTTCTTTGCATTGAAGTTGCCATTGACCGCTAACGTTTAATCCAAGGAATACTCTGCTATTGTCGTCTTGATGGCCCACTGTTGCATTTGCCACTGCTGATCTTCAGTGAAATTGTCTCCTCCTTTCCATGGATACTGTACAAGCTCCTTACAGGTAGGAAGGTGCCTTGTAAAACTTAAAGAAAGGCTGTGAAGCCTGGGTATAAAAGTAGAAAGAGTTTTTCCAAAATCAGCTGGTGGTAACTTAAAAAGCCTTATTATTTCCCAGCTTGCAATACTGTAATAACTCCTAGAATTTGCTGGAGATGCTCAGGATTCTTAGCAAGGCATACAAAGTACTCCTTGACTTGGTTCCTCTATCACTAGCACCATCTCAAATTAACCTCTTTTAATTTAGAACTTTTCCATTGCAAGTAAGAGAAA
This sequence comes from Neotragus moschatus, assembly GCA_006410615.1. Lineage (NCBI taxonomy): Eukaryota > Metazoa > Chordata > Mammalia > Artiodactyla > Bovidae > Neotragus > Neotragus moschatus. The sequence continues at coordinate 1,859,087 of SJYA01002284.1, read as the reverse complement.
ACTGAAATTGATGTAAATGATAAAAAGGATCCATAGACTTAGGTCAAAAAGAGTGGCCACCAGGCTTACTTCTTTCAGGGCTCAGGTGTGTGTCTTTGCAGTTCCGTGGGCTCTGGCCTCCTGGGTGGATATGTCCTTAGACTGGTGGTTAGAGAGTGCAGCAGTTCTGGGCATCACATTCATATGGAAAAGTAAGGAAATATGTCTGGAGGAAGAGTCAGGGTTGCTCCTGAGAGTTCTTTCATAAGAGGGAGAAGGCTGTTGTCTCCTGACACCCCTCTGCAAGCCTCTCCTTGCAATTCCTTGGCATGAGTTGACTCAGACCTGCCCAGCCCTGGACCAATATCCTGTATCAAGATGGGAGCAATAAACCAGTCAATGACANACGTGCTTAAAGGTGACAGTGGAGTTATATGTTTATTTCTCATGATTCTGCCTGACTGGGGCCAACTGGGACAAAAACTGGAGCTTCCTCAATGGCTTAGCAGGTAAAGAATCCACTTGCAATGCAGGAGACATGGAAGCTGCACGTTCAGTTCCTGGGTCATGAAGATCCCAGGGAGAAGGGCATGGTACCCCACTCCAGGATTCCTGTCTGGGAAATCCCATGGACAAAGGAGCCTGGTGGGCTACAGTCCTAATGATCGCAAAGAGTCAACATGACTGAGTGACAAAAAATGAGCTTAAAATGGCAGTGTTTTGGAGACACTCTCACTCACTTGGTGGTTAGTGAACTTTAGCTTATTTACAAGTATATTGTCTCCTTCCTAGGGACTTTCCAGGTGGCTCAGTGGTATAGAATCCACGACCAATGCAGAAAATTCGGGTTCAATCCCTGGCTTGGGAAGATCCCTTGGAGAAGCAAATGGCAACCTGCTCCAGTATTCTTGTCTGGGAAATCCCAGGGACAGAGGAGCCTGGTGGGCTATCATCCATGGGGTTGCAAAGAGTCGGACTTGACTGAGCACGCAGGCACACCTTGTCTCCTTTCTATGCTCTCAGCTATATATGGAAAATGCTCCTAAAAAGAAGTATTTTTAGGTGATAAAAATACCCTGATTAAGTAGTGACAGTGCTTGGGATATTTAGGTGGAACAGACCAAGGACTTGTGAGTCATTTTGTTGGGATTCTCACTGGGACCCCTGGAAGGTAAACAAGAAAGATGAGTCGAGTTTTCCTGGCTTTGTCATACCCTCTGGCTGGGCTCTGTAGATGAAGCCACTGGATCTCTGTCCACTTTGAGAGGTCTAGTAAAACTCTACTTGTCAAGATAGAATAATAAAGAGTATCAGATAAATCTTAAAAACTCACTAGGTTTTTCCTTCATTTTCGACAGACTTTCTGACATTCAAGATTCTGTCACTTCCACACTATCTCTTCTCCAGCAAGGCTGCGCTCATCACTGCATCCAAAGTGCCTTCATTGATCCAAGCTCTGAGCTTCTGTTCAGGACAGCTGCCTTGGTCCTGACTTGGTTCCTATCACTTCTTTTTTGTCTGGGATGTTCTTTTCTACTTCTCTATTCCTTGAAATACTAAAAGTTTTTTAGTTACTTAGAAGTTTATTAGTTCTAAAAGATCAGCCTGCGTCTCTCTGATAAAAGCTTCCCTTAATTACACTGCCTCACATAGACATCTCTCTTTTCCAAGTCCTACAGTCCTTGTTATCTAACATGCATCATTTTATATGACTTAAGTATTTGCTCTATGTTCATTGTTCCTCCCGGCTAGATGGCAAGCCTGTATTAGGAAGTATTTCCCATGTGTCTTTTGTTGGAGCCCAGAACAATACTCTGCTCATCAAAGATGCTCAACAGTTACAGAGTAAATGCAGGAGTCCTCATTTGCCGAGATTCACTAAATCCTGAGTGCTTTTTGTGATTCACATCAAAAAGGGTTTTTCAATGGATGGTCCTTTTTCTTTCTAGCTTTTCTTCATGGTGGAGTAGAAAGAGCCTGAACTTTGGTATCAGAGACTCCAGGAGTTATTCATTAAATGACCACAGCCAAGTTTTATTCAAAGCCCATAAACATCGGCTGCCTCATCTGCGTTGTCCAGATAATGCTTTTCTCGTAAGAGTGCGAGAAATCACTTTTCTAAGGAAGCTGGCACAGTGTCCGGCACTGAGGCGATGCTTCACGTTACGATCCACTTGGATGCCGCCCAGGCTGCACCTTCTCCTCTGCCTTTAATCGGGTGGTTCCCAAGTACGGGTTCTGTTCAGTGATATCCTGATTAATGAAAGCTTTCTACAGAAGCTCAGCTTGGTTCTAACAAACTCACAAAACCTCCTCTAAATCTTGGGAAGCAGAGCTGTCTGGGTGCATTAGCATGACAAAGCCACCTTGAGACACAGCTATTTGTCCCAGTCCAGTTGAAGAGGGAGCTGTGTTGGCTCAGCAAAATGACCAAGTGTTCTAAATTTATCTGGATCCACAGCCTCTTCTTTCTGTGCTTTCCCTCTTTCTTCCCCTCCTCAGCAGAGATTCCTCAATGACTTTGCCTCCATCCCACCACAAAAACTGTGAAGGATCTGATGCAATTAGTGCTTTTTATTTATTTATTTTGGCCATGTTGGGGCTTCACTGCTCTGAGGGCTTTTCTCTAATTGTGGCAAATAGGGGCACTTCTAGTTGAGGTGCATGGGCTTCTCATTGTGGCGGCTTCTCTTGTTGCAGAGCACGGGCTCCAGGGCAGGAGGGCTTCAGTAGATGCAGCCGTGGGCTTTGCAGTTGCAGCTCCCGGGCTCTCGAGCACAGGCCCAGCAGTTGTAGCGCATGGGCTTAGCTGCTCCGTGGCATGTGGGATCTTCCTGGACAGGGATCGAACCCAAGTCTCCTGTGTTGGGAGGTGGATTCTTTACCACTGAGCCACCAGGGAAGCCCCAATTAATGCTTTTTGATTAACTGATGGTACTTGAATGAGATTGGGTTTTAGCCAATGTGTTACCCCAACCAGCAGGTATGTTTTAAGCCTTTTTGGTTTGTGGTGGTATAAGAAACTTTTGTCCCTTGATAAGAGTGCTCCCCTAGCAGAGAGATTTTCTGGAGCAGGAAAATTCTGAAATCGCAATCTGCCAGTTCCAAGGTTGACCTTGAACATAAACCAACATTTAGCATTTTTAAGGTGATAGGATATGACTGTTTCAGAAGGGGCATCTCTTCTTTCTCCATGGCTCTGTTCCCTCTTCTCCCAGGTAGAGCTGACCTGGGCTGGGTTCTGGAACTTGCTCAGGTGGCTGGCAGGTACTGAATAGAGAAGTGAGTACTGGTATGATAGGCATCTTCCAGTCTTGCTTCCCTGGTGGCTCAGATGGTAAAGTATCTGCTTGTAATGCAAGAGACCCAGGTTTGATCCCTGGGTCGGCAAGATCCCCTGGAGAAGGGAATGGCTACCCACTCTAGTACTCTTGCCTGGAAATCTCATGGACAGAGGAGCCTGGTAGGCTAGAGTCCATGGGATCGAAGCGTCATTCACACGACTGAGTGACTAACACGTACACCTTCTTTTCAATTTCTAGCCTCTGTTCCCTGCCACTATACCCTGGAAGGCATACAACTCACTCTCCCCTGGGTGAGGTGTCTTAACCTCTCTCAAGCCTATTCCTCTCATTTTCTATTGGAAGAACCACAGATGCACGTTTTATGTTTTCCAATACACAAGAATGCTATTTTAATTAGCATTTCATCAACAGACTTGCCATACTCTAAAGAGCCTCATAAGTCCCAGCAGGTAGAGGGGCGTGGCAGGAGGAGTATCAGGCTGTGTGGCCAGAGATCCAGGTTCACTTTGACTACTCAACCATCCCTGGTCCTCAGGCTTCTCCAGGCCCTGCTCTGGGTGCCGGCCAACAGAGACTAACACCAAGCCTGCGCCTCCATAGACAAGTGTCCCTGCTCCACCTCTGGGTAGCTGTAACTTGGACTAGTGCATTTGCCTCTCTGGGTTATGTGCAGGATGATGGCATTGGAGGAGGTGAATCTGAGGCCCATTCCAGCTGTAGATTTTATGAATCTCTGTGCAGCACACTTGCCTCTGAGAACTAATACTTCAAAGTGATATTTTTATACTGTTACAGCCCTTCTTGTCTGACATCCTTGAGCTCTTCTTTGTCTCTGACATTATTTCCATCTTTGTTAATAATGTCTGTGGCTGAGAAACAGCCTGTGGTCAGGACCTCTGCTCTTCAATATGAGCTGTTTGCTGGAATTAGAGGTAGCCTGTTCCCCTTGGGTTCTCCTCTCTGGGTCATGGATCTCACTTGATTCTTCCTCCTGTCCTCCCCAGCCCATTGACTTGCATGTGTTATGAATACCTCATTGTTTATTTCACCATTAATATAATTCCTCAGCATGTGTGTTGTGGTTGTTTCCAGTCACATCCCCATAGATGTCTTCCTTATGCTTTCTGGATAATCCTCACTAGTGTTTTCTGGTCCAGTGGTTCTCCACCAGGAGTGATTGTACCCTCCTTCCCCTAAGGAACATTTGGCAATGTCTGGAGACATCCTGGCTGCCACAGCTGAACAGTGACTGCTTCAGGCATCTGGTGGATATGGGCCAGAGATGCAGTAAACAACCTCCAACGCACAGGACAGCCCCCGCAACAAAGAATTGTCAGGTCCAAAACGTCAGTAGTACTGGCATTTAGACACTCTCATATGACCATTTTTAATTCTGTAAGTGCAGGGGCCAAATATGTCCATTTCCGCATGAATATTCTGCAGCACAGGCCTACATAACAAGAAAGAGAGGAATCATTTATTACTGTTAGACAAACAAACTCCGGGGTTGGTAAACAGAGCCACCCCACCTGTAGACTTAGTAATGTTACAATTGCGTAATTGCATCCAGAAAGGGAGGTTTGCCTAAAACTGCTATTTGACACCTCATATAATATTGTATTTTCATTGTGTGAAGGCTGTTCTGTTGAGATATTTAACTGAATGCACTAAGACCCTTAAGCAAGCCAACTGAGATATGTTCAAAAGAGGACATGCCGCCTGAGAAGCACTAGGACTATAGCAGTGCCTTCTGAGGCACGGGGCGCTTGCTCTAAGTAAAACAGCGAGTCAAAGCCTGGGATAGGATTTAATTCGATGACAAGTTTTAAAGCACAGTGTCAGGTCCTATTAATGAGCTACAGTGATACTTTTTAAAGAAGACAGGTCATCTAGTCTGGCATTTGTTTTGCTTTATAATTCTCAAGTTAGGATGGATGATTCTCTATAAACCTGTGATAAAATACTCTTGAACAATGCTTGTAAAACTTTAATGTGCATATGAATCACTTAGAGATACTGTTAAAATGCAGGGTTTCTTTAAGTACTTCCGGGGTAAGGACCAGGACATCCTATGTCTAATAAGCTATCGTTACACACAGTGTACACATGGGTGTTGCTGGGCCCTGGGTGTACCCAGAGTGACATATTTTTAGAATGTTAAAGCTGGAAGTATTTTAAAGGTCACTGAATCCAAGCCTATATTTTATAAATGACGAAAATGAGGCCTGCAGACTCTAGGGCAGTCATGGAAAGAGCGTGGTGACCAGATGTCTGTGTCCAGCCCAGTGCCCACACCTTCCCCACTCTGGCTGTGCTGTTCCATCTTTCATAGCTGTTGGGTCTTGAATTTCTCTTTTTAGAAACAAGTGGGCTGCGGTCCCTGTGAACTGTGCTGTAGCCGAGATGTCATTTCCTCCAAGCCTCCGTCATTTGGAGGCTGATGGTCATCACTGCTCACATCCTTTGTCCTGATGCCTCCTGCCTTCTCGGCAGTAAATCTGGGGGATGCAGGAAGCAGGGCTGGGTGGGCAGGAGACTGGTGATGGGCTGCTGGCAGGAGAAGCAGGTGCTGTTTTCATTTGGTGAGCGTACTCCTTGAGATGGGCTCTCACCTTGGTCACAGATGCTGAGTCCCAGCACCCATCACATGCTGGCTCAGGGCCACGGCTGATGTGACAAGATGCACAGAACTTAATGTGAACTGGCACTCCTTGCTGCTGAGACACAGGCAACATAGCCAAACCAGTCTCCTGTGGCAGTAAGCACAACTTCCTGCCCCTCCGCATGCAGCAGAGTTTCTCTTAGGACCCCAGGAAACTCTGCTATTAATACTGCACTGGGGGGTGGGGGAGGCGGTGAGAGAGGGCGGGGAAGGAGAGAGGAGACCTGCGCCTTCATTCACTTGAACCTCTTCCTTATTCGTTTGCTTATTCAAGGTCTTCCCTGGCAGGTTGCTGCTTTTTGAGTCATCGTTATCACTAGCCACTATGGTTAGCTTTGGATAGCCCTCTGGGAATTCCTAAGATGTTTCTCAAAACTCATTTGAAAATAATCATTCTACCTCTTCCTCTTGTTGTTTATTCGCTCAGTCGTGTCTGACTCTTTTGTGACCCCATGTGACCCCCTGTAGCCCGCCAGGCTCCTCTGTCCATGGGATTCTCCAGGCAAGGATACTGGAGTGGGTTGCCATTTCCTTCTCCAGGCGATCTTCCCGACCCGGAGATCAAACTCATGTCTCCTACATTGCAGGCAGATTCTTTATCAAAAGGTGGTTATTATTGCTAAAGTTTCCTCTCCCTTCTCTATGGATTCTTGATATTTCCTCTTTGCATTCTATACTAGGATCCAGTGGAGTCATTTTTAAAATTTGAGGGGAAAAAAGTCAATATTTTAAGCCGTAAAAATCCATTGTTTTTCACAGGATTTTTCTGTGAGGATTTTTGCAGACATCAGACCATAAGTCCCCTTTGTATCCCTTTAAAGTATTAGGGAGGGTAGCTCTTATTATTCCATTTTGAATAGTAGTAAGACTGACAGGTAGCAATTTAGTGTTGACCTAAATTCAGTCCTTGGGTTGGTGGGGTGGGGACCCACATCAGGAACAGAACCAGGTTATCCGGCTAGAATCTAGACCCGTGGTGATTCTCAACTCCTGCGAGGTTGCGCCCAGTAGTGAATTAGGCAGGACTCCAGGGGGTGGGAGACCAGTGTTCTCTAACAAGATCAGAACCGTAAGAGCTGATTAGACCTTTGAGATGGAGCAGCAGTGGGTAATGAGTGGTGCGGAGGTCAGAGAGGTGCGACCGCTTTCCCGGGCCCACGCTTCAGAGGCAAGAAGGCACTCAGTGGAATGAAACTGTAACCCGTTTAGTGTTGATGAAATGACAGTCTTATGTTTGCAATCCATTACTAATCTGTGGATCTCTGTGCTCCTTGGAAGCTCAGAGGCCACCTACGTACGGGGAATGATGAATTTTGTAGGTGTTAGAGCAACAGATCGGAATTTGCAGATCCAGACATTGGTGCCCTCATTTCTGCCACTCTTATCTGCAATCAATAAATGCTTTCAAGACAGTCCCTGGGTGACTCCCGTGGGCCCAGCACCATCCTAGGCACATATGATTTTGTTCCCCTAGCATCTCATATGTGGTAGGTACTAGAATAAGTTTGTTGAATAAATGAATATATGAATAAACTGCGTATCAACTAAAGCAGCTGGACCTATTCTTTACCCTCATGCAGCTTTCTGAAGCGTGTGCGTGTGTGTGTGATTAGTGGCTGCGTCATATCCAACTCTTTGAGACCCCATGGCCTGTAGCCTGCGAGGTTCCTCTGTCCATGGGATTTTTCAGGCAGCAACACTGGAATGGGTTACCATTTCCTACTCTAGCGGATCTTCCCATCCCAGAGATTGAACCTATGTCTCTTGCATCTCCTATATTGGTAGGAGGACTCTTTACCACTGAGCCACTTGGGAAGCCCTCAGAAGCGTGTTGTCTGTAGAAAATCAGTCACATTCTTAGGTCTCACTTTCCCCACCTCAAAAATAAAAAACAACTGACCTTTACAGAACTAACCTGTGAACTCATCCATTGGGATAAGCAGAAATGCTTTCCTATAAATTACTATTAGATGTTTAAGTATTTATGTTAGCTGGACTGTAGGCAAGAATAATGGCTTTCACCTTTGTTCTGATGTATTCAAGGTGCAAGTTATATTCATCACAAAAGAATCCCCATTCCTGCCCTGTTGTTAAGTTCTGACCTTACTATTCTTGCTTTCCTATCACCAAGTAGAGGGAAGAGAGAGGCAGTGATGAGGTGTTTGGATTATAAGGTAGTATGCTTACATAACACATGGATTTTGTATGGTGTATTTTGTTAGGTAGGGGAGAAATGGTCCAGTCTCAGAAAAGACAGTATTTTCTGAGGTCGCAGAATTTGGTGGAAAGAGAAGAGCTTGGGCTTTGTACCCAATCAGAACCTGTTTTGAATTCAGTCTGTGGATGATTGTCATCCATTTACATAACTTCTCTGGGATGGGGTGTTCTATGGATGGTGGGGAAGCTTAGAAACTGTAAATTGCCTAGCATGTAATTGCTGATGAATAGCTCTTCTTCTTCTGATTATTACCTAGGTCAGTTACTTAGGTATCCTTGCACGTACCTCAGCTGGATGACTGATGTGTGTGATTAAAAACAAGGCCCAATAGGATGAGCACAGATGTTCATGGCTCTAGGATATTAGGGCCACCCTAAAAGCTGTCTTTCAAAGTGGAGTGTGTGATCAGCTGGGGGGAATTCTGCCCCGAGCCAGGTGACTTAGAGGGGGAGTATCCCAACCTTGGAACTTCTCCCTCGTCTGTTTACCCTCTTCTCATTTGGGGTATGAATATCCATCAGCACCTATAATCCTACTTGGAATGTGCAGAAGCAAACACACATGACTCCAGGCCTTCAAGGAGCAGCTTTGTTGGCAGAGTAGCAGTTACACCTGTTAACCACAGGCAGTCTGCTCAGCAAGCACTAGAACAGATACCAAGGCAGTCTACTGGGTGGTTTTCAGAGAGGAGTGACATCAGCGCTGTTTTTCCATCAGGGCTCTAGAGTCCAGGGAGCCAGCTCTCTTCTGGCTTATACTTGGTCCTCGGGAGAATTCTGGACTAATACTTCCAGACTCCTATATTTAATATTTTGTTGGAATTATGATCTTAATGAGGAATTGAACTCCTGTTGCTTGCATACCTGCACTTTCCTTCTGATGAGTGAGACTAGATGATGGGGTCAGTAGGAGACATAGGGAATCACAAAACCATGTGAATAGAACTCTGAGTGGATAAAGCAAATTGTCACCATATCTCTTTGGTGACTTCATTTGCTCCCCAGTCATCGCTCCATGGTGATGATTAAATCCAAATGGAAGATAGTAATTGGTAGCCTGAAAGAGGTGAGTCTTCTTAGCAAAGGTAAGAATCACATTGCCTACTCAGAGGGGAAAGGAGTTGAATATTTTTATATCTTTTTGTTTGTGTGCATGTTTTTAGAAATGTAATATTTTCTCTACCTCCTTCAATTATAAAAGTAATGTATATTCACGGGCTTCTCCAGTGGTTCAGTGATAAAGAATATGCCTGCAATGCAGGAGACTTGCAGGACATGTGGGTTCAATCCCTTGGTTGGGAGGATCCCCTGGAATAGGAAATGGCAACCCGCTCCAGTATTCTTGCCTGGACAGTTCCATTGACAGGGAAGACTGGTGGGCTACAGTCCATGAGGTTGCAAAGAGCTGGACATGACTGAGCTCCCATGCAAAAAAAGCAATCTGTGTTCATAATATTCGTCTCAGAATAAACAGGAAAGCATAAAAAAGAAAAAATTGCTCTTAACTTCTTCAAACAGGCAACTCTGTTGACATGTAGATAAGTGAAAGTGAAGTCGCTCAGTCGTGTCCGACTCTTTGTGACCCATGGACTGTAGCCCCCCAGACTCCTCTGTCCATGGGATTCTCCAAGCAAGAATACTGGAGTGGGTTGCCATTTCCTTCTCCAGGGGATCTTCCTGACCCAGGGATTGAACCCAGGTCTCCCTCATTGCAGGCAGAGGCTTTAACCTCTGAGCCACCAGGGAAACCATGCATGTAGATATAGTTCCTTCTTTTTTGGCTATGCCACATAGCATGTGAGATCTTAGCTTCCCAACCAGGGATTGGACTTTCAGTCCCTGCATTGGAAGTGCGAGGTCTTGACCACTTGGCTGCCAGAGANAGGCAGAGGCTTTAACCTCTGAGCCACCAGGGAAACCATGCATGTAGATATAGTTCCTTCTTTTTTGGCTATGCCACATAGCATGTGAGATCTTAGCTTCCCAACCAGGGATTGGACTTTCAGTCCCTGCATTGGAAGTGCGAGGTCTTGACCACTTGGCTGCCAGAGAAGTCCCCAAATCTTGGGTTTCCATTTGAAACTTTAATATAAACAAATTCCCATATTATCAACATTTAAAAACACTAACTTTATAAACTCTGAGAAGGCCGTGGAGGGGTATAGATGGTTTACCACTAAATTCTCAGTGCCTAGTAAATAAACATTTGTTGAATAAAATGAACAATGATATTCTAGCCATAGGAATGTTTGGTATTCCACTGAGTAATACTGATGTTTCCAATTTGTCTTCTATTATACATAATGGTGCAGTGAACATCTCTGGTATAACAAACCTCTTTTGTATTTCTGATGGTTTTCTTCAGATACATTCCCAGCAGGGTAACTATATACTCAGTCAAAAAGGATATGAGCATTTTTAAAATTCTTAGAAGATAATACCAAGTTGCCTTCCAGAAAGGTTGCATTAATTTACACTTCCACATGAGGTATGTGAGAGGCACATTTCACTGTCCTCCAGACAGATAGCGAGTTAACAGATACCAAGGACCACACAGCCTGCTCCATCCATCAGAGAAGATGGACAAGAACAACTTCTGGTGAATTGAGGGGAAGGTGTTTTTAAACAGAATCTTGAGAGTGAAATGTCATGTAGTTTAATTAAAAAGAAATCCAATAAGTGCAAAATGGGGTTCAGAGTAGAGAATGTGTGAGGAAAACTAAAATAAGTAGTTTTCTTCTGCTCAAGGGTCCTGACCGCCAGCCCCTGCCAGCCTCAGAGGAGGCTCCCTGCTGGGAGCGAAGAGTAACCTTGTCTGCCCTCACCACTCAGAGTCACTTTAACGTGGACCAGGCTTCTGCCAAGCTCTCTGGGCGACACTAATGCCTGATTTAATTACCCCTGACAGTGTGTGATGGGCCCTAACGAGCTAGGCTCCCTAATGAGCTGCACCTGGAGGATTTAGAGCATTACCTGAAGGGGGTGGTCCTCACCCAGGCTAACTCTGGTGGGTGCAGAAAACCAGTTCCCAGCTCAGGGACCTCAATGCAGGTGACAGAGCACCGTCTGGTGACCTGCAGGGTGATGCTTCTAAGTGAGGCGGTGCCACATGGCAGCTTCCAGGCCCTAACTCATTAGCCAGTAGGTACCGCAGGGGCAGTCTTAAGTGTGTAGGCAGCATGTGGGTGCCATGCCATTTTCCTGCCATGCAGTCATCTTCCTGAGGAGGAGGACCACATCGCTTCTGTGTTGCTCATTAAAAGTCTCCTTACTGACAAACCATAGGGCTGGGTGGGAGGGTGGCTGTGCCTGCTGGCCACTCTGGAGGGGTCTTCTGACCAGGGTTACGTAGACCAACCTATCCAACAAGATTTAGCCCTGGTCTTCTTTGGTAAGCATGGCAAGATGACTGTGTTAAAAAAGGAACTTCAGCGCCGGCGTGCGGAGTGCGGCCCGGACGCCCGGCTGGCACCATGTTCCTTGACCGGGCTCCTGTGCCGCGACCGCATCCCCGGCCCGCAGTGGATTGGGAAGCGCCGGCGGCCGCGGACCGTGTCGGCGCTGGCCAAGAACATGATCCGTCGCCTGGAGACAGAAGCGGAGAATCACTGCTGGCTGAGCCGGCCCTTCCTCGCGGCCCAGCAGGAGCACGCTGGCAACTGGACCACCTCAGCGTCACCAGGAGGTGGTCCTGACCGTGAGCCCCGCCGCCCCGGCCCCGCACGCTCCGCTGCCCACAGTCAGGGCTCGTGCGTCCCTGAGGGACGGTGCGGGCATGGTCTGCGTCACAAGCGACACAAACATCATTTGTACGAAGCCGCAATAAAGCTACCAACTGTGAAAAATAAATAAATAAATAAATAAGGAAATAAGGGATTTCAATAGGAAGACACATTAGAAAGTGTCAAATGAATTCGAAAAAAATAATAGCTGTTTGCAAAATAAGGTTTAGCCATGAATGAGATTGTTCACAAGTTCTGTGACCTTGGGACCAGTTAGTTAACTGGTGTCTTCATCTGTGAAATGGAGCTCATAGTACTCACACAGCAAGATTCCTGTTAATATTAAAAGACAGAAGCACAACGAGGAGAAAGAAATATGGTTTTTAACACCTTCTTGGGGCACAGCAAATGGCAGATACTTTTTTGTTGTTTTCCTGTTTTTTCTTTAAGAGTTAATTTTTTTTTTTTTTTTAACTTCTCGGCCGTGGTGGGTCTTTGCTGCTGTACATGGGCTGTATAAATAGTTGTGCAGAGCTGACTAGTCTTTGTTTCGATGTGAGGGCTTCTTGCTGCGGTGGCTTCCCTTGTGCGGAGCGTAGGCTCTGCGCGTGCAGGTTTAGTAGTTGCAGCGCGTGGGCTTAGTTGCTCCACGGCACGTGGGATCTTCCCGGAACAGGGATCAAACTCGGGTCCCTTGCACTGTCAGGTGGATGCTTAACCACTGGACAACCAGGGAAGCCCTGTTTTGTCCTGGACTCAGCTCTCTCCTCAGTGCTTACTCTACACAGACATCCTGACTCCCAGGCTGAGGGAGATTTGGGTTGACAGGCGCTTCCGGATCTGGAAGCCAGGTAGACCCTTTCTAACAACCTGCTTCCTTGTTTGCTGGGATCCTCAGATCCTACAGAAGCTGCTGTCCTGTTTTACTTCTGCACCCAAACCTACTTCCGTGTCTTTAAACTGATTTTTAATTTGATACTGAAACTATAATTATCTCTTTCATTCATATCTGGTTCGCAACATTCTGAATGTAAATTTCTCCCGTGGATCAATTCGTTCTATGAAGGAAATGATTATATATCCCTGGAAGTTATACTTTCATCCCTTACACATGCTTACTGGCATTTTTTATATTTCCTGAAGGCTGTTCATGAATTTCCTTCCCTAGT